>OY482672.1:151609407-152136907 GCA_960531455.1 Urophora cardui | reverse complement strand
GTGTGGTTGTTGTTACATTCTTTTGCACACAACAGAGCTGTATCAATGCGCAAGCATACCTGACTTTATGCGTTTAACCAAACTTATTATGCAATTGTGAACATGTTTGGCTGGATGTGGTGTGTAGTTTCAAAGAAGTAGAAACGTAAAAAGATAGCAAAAGCACTACAACAAAAACACAAAGTCAAGGACTAAAAAGGATAAGAAAGAATAATTAGGAAATAAATTGAGTAAAGAAAAGAGCAGAAATAGAAAGAAAAAAGTAGGTAGGAGAATTTGGAAGACGAGTAACGACAATAACACCAACAACAACAACAAAATAGTATCAGCGACGGTAGCAACAAAAGGAGCAGCCTCAACAGGAACAAGAAGAAAATGGTAGATAACAGTGACAATAACAAACAATTATACAAAAACTATAGTTGCACTTTAGTCATAAGAAAACATCCAGAAAGACTGTCGAGTTTCGACAGTAGGCAGCACTCTAGTGTGAATAAATTGCTCAATTAAGTTTAATTTTACACTTTATACTCGTAAATGGGTCATTATTTTACAAATCGTACGGATTTGTTGAAAAAAAAAATTTCACATTTTTAAAACACACCAAATTTATTTCTTGGAATCCTTTCGCAATTTAAGTAAACACCTATATCAGGATTTAATTTTCTTTTCAGAGATCTGCATGTGTAAAAATTCGATGGTTAAGCAAACATGCCCACATTCAAAATTCCATATCTTTGGTTCGGCTCGTCGTATCTTGTTCATTTTTTTTTTATTTTGAAGGTAATAATATTTACTTTATAACTGCGTTAAAGAAATATTTAATTTTACAAAATCAAAATAATGAATTCAAACTAAATTATTTAAAGCATTATTACATACTGATCGGGTCAACGAATATTTTCGAAAAAATATACATAATATGCGCTGAAATTTCATCTAAAAAACGCATTTTATTTCAAGGTGGAGACTTTTATGGTTCAAAAGATATTAACTCATTTCTGACATGACTTCGAGCAACTTGCCTACGTTCCACTAAGGGTGTACCGCCAGCGTGTGCCTGTGCGCATTCATGGTGATGTTAACCACCGCATACATACCTATGTATGTATGTGCATGTAATTCAACCTGCTTATCACTTAATAGGTAGCTAGTAGTTATATTTTACCAAATCATTATTGTAGCACAATCAGTGTTGCCAGAATATTTTGAAGCTTATAGCTAGATTAAAAAAAAAAATTGCTAAAAATAGCTAAATAAATTCATAGCTAAAATAAATAGCCAACAAATTTTTTTTTTTTTCAAAAATAGCCAAATAATCATTTATTTAAAAAGACGTGACATAAAACAACTTCACATATGTGAATATTTATATATACATATATTATATATTGTAGCCACATACATATATTTGTTTGTATGTAATTATATATGTACGCCGCATAATAAGATTATTACAATAAAAAAAATCAATTAATTACATATGTATGTATGTATGTATGTACTTCAATTGCAGTATTAATATAAATTATAATAGCGACTAGTTAATATTTAAACTTTAGTTAAAAATTTTATTCAATCACATTTCAAAAATCGTATCTTCTTCATTTAATTCACAGGTTGAATCATATATATTAATTGTAGTCATTGCTTTAATAAGATCGCTAGGAATTTCTAAGTTACTAGCTGACCCGGCAGACGTTGTTCCGCTAAAATTTATTCCTATGAAGCCTAAAGAAAAGTCTTTGATTACCTTATTGCTAACCATTATTTTAGAGTCCATCTTAATGAATGCGAATAATAAAAAATTGTCTATTCTCTGAATAAAAGTTATAGTTATATTCGCCGCGACAAACCTACTTCCCCCGTTCCCTATCTCTATCTCAATCCCTATCTCTATTTCAGTCTCAATCTCAATCTCAATCTTAATCTCAATCTCAATCTCAATCTCAATCTCAATCTTTATCCCTATCCCTATCCCTATCCCTATCCCTATCCCTATCCCTATCCCTATCCCTATCCCTATCCCTATCCCTATCCCTATCCCTATCCCTATCCCTATCCCTATCCCTATCCCTATCCCTATCCCTATCCCTATCCCTATCCCTATCCCTATGCCTATCCCTATCCCTATCCCTATCCCTATCCCTATCCCTATCCCTATCCCTATCCCTATCCCTATCCCTATCCCTATCCCTATCCCTATCCCTATCCCTATCCCTATCCCTATCCCTATCCCTATCCCTATCCCTATCCCTATCCCTATCCCTATCCCTATCCCTATCCCTATCCCTATCCCTATCCCTATCCCTATCCCTATCCCTATCCCTATCCCTATCCCTATCCCTACCCCTATCCCTATCCCTATCCCTATCCCTATCCCTATCCCTATCCCTATCCCTATCCCTATCCCTATCCCTATCCCTATCCATATCCCTATCCCTATCCCTATCCCTATCCCTGTACCTGTCCCTATCCCTATCCCTATCCCTATCCCTATCCCTATCCCTATCCCTATCCTCATCCCTATCCCTATCCCTATCCCTATCCCTATCCCTATCCCTATCCCTATCCCTATCCCTATCCCTATTCCTATTCCTATCCCTATTCCTATCCCTATCCCTATCCCTATCCCTATCCCTATCCCTATCCCTATCCCTATTCCTATTCCTATCCCTATTCTTATCCCTATCTCTATCCCTATCCATATCCCTATAGCTACCTACCTTTACTTTACCGGGACCGTCCATCACCATCCGGGCCCACTACTTTAGCCATCTCTGGGAAAAAGCCTTAAAAATCACAATGAAAAAAGCTGTATGTGGAAGCCTGCTCAACGCTTTTCATTTGCTACCAATATCGCTTGAAAACATTCAGGGGTTATCCGGGTCCACGCTTTTACCCAAATCTTGGAACCCGGCCTAGGCATCACTATTTAAAAAGCTCTTTGTTGAAGTCCTCCTCAACAGCTTTCATTTGATACCAATATCGCTCAGAAACTTTCCAGGGTCACTCGGTCCTACGTTTTAACTCATATCTGGGAACCCGGCCTAGCTATCGCAATGAAAATAACTTTATGTTGAAGGCCTGTTCAACACCTTTCATTTGATACCAATATTGCTCGAAGACTTGCTGGATCGATCTGGGTCCTCATTTAGGCCTGTATTCCGGGAAGCTTCCACTTTTTCGAAATTCTAATACCCTACTATATGCACTAACACCACATGAATCTGCTGTGAAAATTTCATAAAGAACGGTTGGTTACTTTGGGAGTTTATAAAGGACACACATCCACAGATGCACACATACACACATACACATCGATTTTTCCAAATTTCGGACTTTTCCGGAGGGATTTTCCAAAATTTTCTTCCCTACGAACCATCTCCTCGAGAATACTAACAACTGACAAAAAATTTTACAGAAATCGGTCCAGCCTTTCTCATCTGATGAGGTTAGTAACATTTTTATACTCAGCTGTACTAGTACACAGAGTATTATAGTTTTAATCACATAACGGTGGATTGTAACAGAATGAAATAATCGAGATAAATATAGACTTATATATATCAAAATGATCAGGGTGAAAAGAGAAATCGATTGAGCCATGTCCGTCCGTCCGTCCGTCCGTCCGTCTGTCCGTCTGTCCGTCCGTCCGTCTGTAAACACTCTAACTCGCGCAAAAATTGAGATATTTTGATGAAATTTGAAATGCAAGTTGGTATCGACACTGGGACGGTTGGTATTGAAAATGGGCGAAATCGGACCATGACCACGCCCACTTTTCCTATATAGAAAAAATCGGAAATCTGGTATCTCAGCCACTAATATAGCTAGAGTGATGAAATTTTACCCACGTGTTGAGCTCAGGCCCCTAAGAATAAATTTGATGGAATTTTGGAAAATGGGCGGTGCCATGCCCACTTATTAAGGAGCAAACATTGAAAGCTTTATGAGTCATAACTCAAAAACTGTTGAAGATATATCGATGAAATTTGGTATGCGTGATTTACTTACTTAAACAAATGTTTTGACGGAAAATTGCCAAAATCGGTTGACGACCACGCCCACTTTTATATATGGGAACTATAAAGGGGCCTAATAAAAACATTTTAAGCGATATCTCTGTCAAATATAAAGATCTATCACTGAAATTTTGTGGCATGAGTCCAGCTATGTACATAAAACAAAAAGCACAAAAATTTAGGAAAATGGGCGGTGCCACGCCCACTTATTAAGGGGCAAATATTGAAAGTTTTATGAGTCATAACTCAGAAACCATTGAAGATATATCAATGAAATTTAGTACGCGTGATATATGTACTTAGGCAAATGTTTGGACGAAAAATTTCCAAAATCGGTTAACGACCACGCCCACTTTTATATATGGGTCTTATAAAGTGACCTAATAAAAACATTTTAAGCGATATCTCTGTCAAATATAAAGATATATCATTAAAATTTTATGGCAGGAGTCTAACTACGAACATAAGACAAAAACCGTAAAAATTTTGGAAAATGGGCGTGGCACCGCCTCTTTTTAGAAGCTGGAATATACGAGATTTCTGAGCCCATAACTCGACAAATAATTGATATATAATGACGAAACTTGGTGTGTACACTTTTATTACTTGTGGTAATACATGTTAAAAATTTTAGCGAAATCGGTTGACGACCACGCCCACTTTTAAATATGGGTATTATAAAGTGGCCTAATAAAAACATTTTAAGCGATATCTCTGTCAAATATAAAGATATATCATTGAAATTTTATAGAAGGAGTCCAACTGCGGACATAAAACGAAAACCACAAAAATTTTGGAAAATGGGCGTGGCACCGCCTCTTTTTAGAAACAGGAATATACGAGATTTCTTAGCCTATAACTCGACAAATAATTGAGATATTATGACGAAACTTGGTTTATACACTTTTATATCTTGTGTTAATAGACACGAAAAAATTTATTGAAATCGGTTTATGACCACGCCTACTTTTTAACAAAGATATTTCTGGAACACCCTTTGGGAATTTGTAACGTGACATCTTTGTAACTAGAGTCATAAAGGAGTGAAATTTTGCACAAAGAATAATATTCATATGCTTAGTTGGATGACTGATAAAAATGTTGAAAATGGACGTGGCTACGCCCACTTTATGCAGCACTCGCTTTATATAAAATACATCGTGTTTTCATCAAACGCAAACAAACAATGAAAGCATACAGCTGAGTATCTAATGTTCGATTCCACTCGAACTTAGGCTTCCTTACTTGTTTACACCATTTTTATATATATAGATTACAACATTTTTCAAGCCTTTTTAGACCATACCTAACAGTCAATAGAGAGTTTAACATAAATAATTGCATTCTATTTCTTTGATTTGTTTTTATTGCGTTCATAACAGAAAAGCTACATTCTATTTCTGCATTACTAAGCAGTAGGATTAGAAAATTAAACACAAAAGATTGTAGTTCTTCAAACGGATTTTCGTTAAGAGCATTTCTAAGCTTTCTTACTTCTACCCAAAACTTTATTGTAGAGGTAGTTTCCTTCCATGGGTATGCGTGTAGTTTTTTCCATTGCATTTCTAAAATAGTGATTTCCTCCGTGTTAAAGTGGCCCTTTTCATCCTTGAAAGTGTCAAATATTTTTGGCTTTACACCATTTAAAGCATTATTTACAGAAAAAAAATTCAATATTTTTTAAAGATTAAATATTCTGCGGTAAGCGTTGGCGGAGTTGCTCAATTAACTTGATAATAAAGTTCTAACAAATTTTACGAATATACCGTGAAAAGGACGGAAGTAAAAAAGCGAGAAAAATATCGCAGTATTCATATTGAACGTACAGCACTAGCTTGCGATTCATCAATACCGATTCAAATATCGCGATTCATATTGACAGTGTAGCGTATGCGAATGGCCATTTGCGAACTCAGCAAAATGGGCAACAACAAAATGTATGGCAGAGTTGCTTTTGCGCATTGCGAAAACCTTATTGATCAACCTTGCATATGAATGCACCAATAATCGATAAAATAAGGAAGGCATGCCATACTATCAACTTTTGTATAGTTTGATAATCATAAGGATCAGTATACACTTTCAAGTTCTCATAAGCTCACAGATGACTCATTAGCTTAAAATGATAAACTGATGTGCAAAATAAAGAAATTAAGAAAAATAGCTAAAAATAGCTAAGCTATTAAAAAAAAAGCTAACAAAAATAGCTAATAGCTAAACGCAAATATCTGTAGTTAACGCCAAAAGTTATAGCTAAATCTAGCTACAAAATAGCTAAAGTGGCAACACTGAGCACAATAGACGGTCTAGTAAAATAGATAATACAACTATTTATGTATTTATGTTATGCCTGCGAGCCAGTACCTTTAGTATAAGTAGATATAAGATTCTAAATATGAAATCTGACAGGGAAAAAATTAAATTTTCACTTAAAAATTTTCGTGAAACTGGCTGTAAATTTTTAGTAATATTAGATATACTTATTTTATTACGACGGTCTTGAAGTGTACATCCCTATTACATTTGTCAATGAAAGTAAAATTTATAAAAGCATTAAAATAATAGAAAACATTTATTTACTTATTTGTGTCCATATATACATATATATATCAGGGTTGGGCAAGCTGCATTCAATTTTGATTGCATTCAGCCTTGCAGCCCCCAATCAATTCAGTAGTGAATGGGAATGCAAATGTGATTTGCGCTACCATTCAATAGTGAATGCGAATGCAAAGATGAATGCATTCCCATTCATTGCATTCCCACTGCAAATGTGATTTGGACTACCAATTAAAAATGAGTGCGAGGGATTTGGACAACCATTCATCATTTAATAGCAGTTAAAACCTGTGACCATAGTTAAGGTATTAAGTGGCTAATCTATTTATTAACGGAAGGAAGTTTATGGGATATTATAAATATGGAATTAGGCTTAGCAAAGTAAAGGGAAACCAACACGGCATAGTAATATGTACATATGTTCTATGTTATACCTGTATGTAAAAGTATTTCTTTCAACTTCTGAGGCTATAATTACACAGTTCAACAAATTTGCAAAAATTTTACTCAACACGAACAAACGCTAGTTATTATGAAAGAGGATGCCTCTCAGACCAACTTTTCCGAATAGAGTACTAGTCCAGTGCAAATCACATTTACAGTGGGAATGCAATGAATGGGAATGCATTCACCTTTGCATTCGCATTCACTATTGAATGGTAGTGCAAATCACATTTGCATTACCATTCACCACTGAATGGTAATGCGAACCACATCACCATGCATGCGCACAGGCACACGTTGGCGGTACACCCTTAGTGGAACGTAGGCAAGTTGCTCGAGGTCATGTCAGAAATGAGTTAATAGCTTTTGAACCATAAAAGTCTCCACCTTGAAATAAAATGCGTTTTTTAGATGAAAGTTCAGCGCATATTATGTATATTTTTTCGAAAATATTCGTTGACCCGATCAGTATGTAATAATGCTTTAAAAAATTTAGTTTGAATTCATTATTTTGATTTTGTAAAATTAAATATTTCTTTAACGCAGTTATAAAGTAAATATTATTACCTTCAAAATAAAAAAAAAAAAAATGAACAAGATACGACGAGCCGAACCAAAGATATGGAATTTTGAATGTGGGCATGTTTGCTTAACCATCGAATTTTTACACATGCAGATCTCTGATAAGAAAAAAAATTTGCCAAAATGCTGATATAGGTGTTTGCTAATTTCGTGCAAGTAGCTTAAAAAAAAAACTTTGAGCCGAATCAGAAATATGAAATCCCAAAAGGTGTACGATTTGTAAAATAATGACCCAAATACGAGTATGTACGAGTATCATGTGAGCTCAGTAGCAAATGATGACTGGCAAGCAAAAAAAAAAAAGAAAAACAAAAAATGGCGGGCTTTAGTTTTTCAATTTAGTTTGATAGTTATTTATTTATTTATTTATTTTTTTTTGAATTGAAATGAAGCATGAAAACCATTTGTTGGCTGAGCGATTTGATTTCAACTAAAATAAAAACAATGTGACTTGGTCAGAGCTCATTGATGCAGGTATTGAGTTTTGAGATAAAATCAATGAGCTGCGTATGGGATTGACTTCTTCAATAGTATGTGGAAATTATTTAAGAAGGTATGTATGTAAAAGGAAAAATTAGATGCCACTATTTCCAGCATCACAATTCAATTAGTCTCAATGTGCCCCGGCACAGAGCTCAAAGATACGCTATGTCGACTTGCTAAGCCCACTACCCACTCCCTATACTGACTGACTAGGCTTGATGATACTGATGTAGATTTCATAGCCTTCGGAGCCACCTAACTATCCGAGAAAATTACTATATTTTTTTCCGACACTGACACTTTCCGTTGCAAGTAGAGCCTTGCAGGCCTACTGTATGGCGAAAATTTCAGACTAAAAAACCGTGCTGATTTATATGGAAGTTTTTGGCTGAGTTGCGAAGAAAAAATCTCATTATATGCATATATACCTAAAAAATACCGGAAATATGCTCAAAAAATGTATGTATTTCATTTCAAGCTTACATTTTTATTTAAAGAATTTTGCAAAATAATAATAATATAAGAACTGAAACGTACAATTCACATTTTCCCCATTAAAAATATTTGTTTTTAAATACTATAAAATACTTTAAATTAATTTTAGATTTATATACATGAGATCTTTTTACAAAGCAAACGAAACTATTCTATTAATATTGCGCAGGGTTGCATTGAACTATCGTATGTTTTACTATATTTTCCAGTAAAAGTTTTTGGCGGTTTCCGAGAAAAAGCTCTTGTATGGGAAAACGATTAATATTGACCATGTAGCATCGAGTATTGATGGATCGCGATTCTGGATCGCAAAATATTTAGAAATTTTGAAATCCGCGATCCGGGACGAAATATTGGCAATAAACGAATTGGAAGTGTGAAAAGGACGGAAGTAAAATATTTTAAACCTCAGATCGAGAAAAATATCGCAATATTCATATTGAACGTGTAGCACTAGTCTGCGATTGATCAGCATACAAGGTGGTTAACCGGTGGTTATTTTGACGAAAATTGTATGGCGAGCTGTCAAATAAATTGCTTAACCGGGAGAAATCCTCCGGTTAAGCACTTAACCGGAGATGGTGAAACCGGCCCTTAGTGTTTATCGTGGTGAATTTTTATAAGGCAAAATGCTCCGCTCCGGGGCCCAGATCAATAGTTAAATAGCCTTGTTTGTATGCATACGCAACTATCTGAATTAAACACAGATAAGATGTTGCCAGCTTAATATTTTTCGATATTGCTCGATTAAGTGCCAAAATAAGCACGAAATGCATTTTGACCGTAAATATGCATTTTAGGTCTAAATATGCATTTGCATATGCAATATGCATTTGCATATTTTTAGCTTCCCTAGTCATCACATAAGGTGCAGGAGATTTCAATTGAAGTTATAAATAACATGTATAACGTACATGTATTTAATAAATTCTTCAGATGGCTCTGAAGCTACTTTATTATAAACTTGACCACTGCGCGACACCTAGTGAAGTAGCAGTTATTATATGATATAATTTGAAGCGCGAGGTCGCTACTGCGTGTTCTAAATTTTCAAACGTGCAACTGTCGCCTTCATGTTGACAAACAACAAATTTTTACAGTTTGACTTTTATCAAAGAACGTAAATGTATAAGAAGGGAAAATTCGCTACTTGAAAAGTATACCGAACCCATATTCGCGACAAATTCACAATTCTATTCCTTTATGTGCCTCGATTCTATTCTTATTCCGAACGCGAATGGTTGGAATTGGAGTTTTTATTAAAAAAGTGTGATTTTATTGTTAAAATGAATAAATAAATAATATTAGTGGTAATGGTGATTAAAATCAAAGTGCAAAAATGCAAATAACAAAGAAAATTTGTCGGCCATTTGCGTCTCAATGGTATTGCTTCCTTGAACATTCACAGAAGTATAATTTAACTGAAGATGAAGTCCTTCAAAAATTTTTCAAAAAGCCTCGAAAATTGAAACATGATTGAAAGTTTGACAGAATCGACAATATACACCTTTTCCAGTTTAAGTTCAGAAAGTTACAATTGAAGTTCAGAAAATTACAATTGAAGTTCAGAAAGTTACAATTGAAGTTCAGAAAATTACAATTGAAGTTCAGAAAGTTACAATTGAAGTTCAGAAAAATACAATTGAAGTTCATTTGGAAATTCTGAACTTCAATTGTAATTTTCTGAAATTCAGTTGTAACTTTCTGAACTTCAATTGTAATTTTCTGAAATTTAATTGTAACTTTCTGAACTTCAATTGCAAATTCTGAACTTCAATTGTAATATTCTGAACCCCCAAAACCCCCCCGTGGATCCGCCACTGTCTGAGCGAGTTCACCAACTACCCAGTTCTTCCTGGACGGAGAGAAAATCTCATAGTTTGTATCGAAAACTGATAACAGACAAAATCTCCTTTCGTATCCTAAGGTTTGACGTACTTTATAACAACTTCTGTAGGAGCTGTAGAGGAGCAGCAGGAAAACTTTTATACAATATATATTGTGTGAATGTATCGCACTTTGGTTTAAGAGACTGAGGGTTTTTAGGTTCCTTTATATGATAATCTCATTGACTTGGCTAATATTGAAATTTCCTAATTTGAGAATTTTTGGTTTTAGTTGAGATTCTTGTGGCATTACAATGGAATATTTTGGCCTTAAGAAATTTAGTGCATTCAACAGCAACCACTGTAACTTACGCTAGCCTAAACTAAGCTTTTGGGAAAAATTTGGACGAAGTCATAAGGCAGATATTGTATTGACTATGCTTTTATATGGGGATCCTAGAGTAAAACCCAGAGTGTTTGCATTATAAGTTCATTGTTCCAAAAACAAAAACGACGTATAGAACTTACTGTTATATACATGGAAGCTTTGCTACTGTAATTTAATATTAAAACTTAAAAAGCGCTAAATAAATAAAAAGCATATCTACACGTTTGAACACTAAACCATCAAATGTCTTTCTTTGCAAGAAAAAAGCTAATGTAACTGAAATAATAGTCTAAGCATTTTTCTGTAGCCTATTTTCCTTTCAATACATTTCGAGCGAAATTTTTCTGCTACAGTCTGTTTTACAGTTTCGCGAAATAAATACACAAACCAATGCATTGTAAAAGCCAAAAGCATTTCAACGGCACCTCTGTAGAAATTTAGTCTACAGATATTTATTTATGTTGCTACAAAAGCTTTCCTTGCTTTCACTAACAGTAAAGCAAGAGTCTATGGAGCTTTAAACGAAAGCGCATCAATGCTTTAAAAGCTTGCTTGTGTGGCAGTGCTTACTGAATTTTCTTTTGTCTATTAATAATTTAGAAATTTAAAGCTACTTTTTAGCGAAGACAATATGTTTATTTTGTTATTTCTGCTATCGGTCGCTGGGTGAACGTTACAATAAAGGGAATGTGAATATTTCAAAACATTTAAATATACCAAGGATAAATATATGTATGTAGGAATTTGCTGTTTATCAAGGAGAAGCTATCCGATAGTTGCTGAAGATCTACATTTAAAACTTATCTGTTAAACGTATTCCATCGGTCTCCAGTAACCAGGGTCCTCTATATGCTTCCTCTTAATCTGCTGCAGAGTTCGGTAATAGTTGAGATAAGGTATTGTAGACTCAAATGAATAGAAGAAGCTAAGACATGTGGTGTATGCTAACGTTGAAAATACATTATTGGGCCTTTTTTTCTTCTTCTCAGCTCACACAGCATACCTTCCATAAAAATTGAAACTTTAATAGGGAAGAAAGTGCATTACTTAGACCGCGTCTGAGAGAATTGTATGGGAAATAATAGAATCGGATTTCCTTTGATGATTTCCGAATTCCATACGGAACATACAAACATACATACATATGTACATATTCGAATAAATCGTCTAGTATGAGTTGCACCAGACACCACATACACACCACGCCTTTCCTTCCGCCTTTAACCATTAAAAATGCTTTTTGTCCAAAGAAAGGGTTGCTCATACTCATTCTTCATGTAGGAAAATAAAAATTTATATTTTATTTAAATTTCGTGGCGATGCAACAAGCAAAAACTGTGGCTATGTATGTAAATCAGAGTTATTGTAAAGGCGCGTGTGGGGCAGTCAGTCAGCGCTATGCCACAGCAGTCGAATTGTGTCGGTTGGCAGTAAAGAACAAAAAAAAAAAATATAAAAAACAAGTAACAAGGGATTTATTGTTGGAATGTGAGAAAAACGAATATTTGTTGTTTTTTTTTTTTAATTTTTTTTTTTATATTTTTTGTAATATCTGCATTTTTTTTATATTTTTTTGCTTTTATTTTGCAGCCAAGCAAACAATTTAACATCAACGCTGAAATTTTATACTGCATAACTTGCAAATAAATACTAAAAATATATATTTGTGTATTAGAGCACCCACGCAAAGTATGAGACCTGGCAAAATGTTAATTTTCCTCGCTCTAAATGCATTTTTTTTAGAGATTAGCCATAAGAAACAAAATTTGTAAAACAGTCTGATCATTTTCGGCGTAAAAAATTATATGAAATTTAGAAATTTCCTCAGTGGGCTTTGTTTTTTTGCGAGGAGGAAGAATTGAAAGCCTTTACCACGTGAAGTGTGGCACTCTAATCTGCACCAAACCTCCTACTGTCAGCATATTGAACGCCCCGGTGCTACCGTCAAGCTACGGTGGAGAGGTGGGTTGTGCACCAAACTCTGCATCCGTTGTGCGGTCACGTTATTACTCCTAGTCGAACTTGCACCCACAAGTCTTTACCCATGTTCTTCATTGAACGTGCTGGACCTGGAAATAATCAGATATCTATATGGTGCCGGATATAGTGGGCTGAACTGACCTGCTGTACTTATGCATTCCTTGATAAGAGGTCTGCTGAGGTGAAATTATTATTAGAAACATTTGGGAAGAATTCAATTGAACTGGCTTATTGAGGTCAAGGTTCAGAAATTTCTATGAAGGGTGAGAAAATCCATTTTTTTTGTTTTAATTACACTGGATCACAAAATGAAATTTTTTGTCTGTACTTTGGATGTGACTATCTTATATATGTGTAAAATCGGTCGCTGATTCCGAAAATCGGGTTCATTTTTAATTCTATGGGAAGGTTTTTGAGTTATCGGCAATTTACCGTTATTTGGCCAATGGCTCCACCTAATCCTGTATATCTCTTTGGCGCAGTGAGATATCTACCTTGGGGTAACACCAAACGAAAGAAAATTAAATTTACTTTTCACGATTCCTATAACATTTTTCCATAGCTCTTATAGTTTCTGAAATTTTGACGATTCAATTTGAATTTTTTCGATTTTTTACGATTTTTTCAAGAAAAAATTGATTTTGTCAGGCAATATCTTTAAAACCAATGTTTTACCTTCGGTTTTACTCCTTTACATGAAGCTCAATTCCATTAGCAAAAAAATAAGCTATGAACGAAGAAAATCCATGGTAAAATGGAAAAGTTATAGGCGATCAAGTAAATAAAGCCAAGTCTCGCAATGTTATTATCACCCCAAGGAAGATAGCTCACTGCGTCAAAGAGATATACAGGATTAAGTGGAGCCATTGGCCAAATAACGGTAAATTGCCGATATCTCAAAAACCTTCCCATAGAATTAAAAATGAACCCGATTTTCGGAATCAGCGACCGATTTTACATATAGATAGGATGGTCGCGTTTAGAGTATTTTTTGGCTGTAGAGCAGTGTTATCAGATACCCAAAAACAATTATTCTATACTCAATGATAACAAATATAAATTTTGGTTCCGCTCTATGATGACTTGTTGGTGTTTTAAGGGGCTCAAAGTCTAGGTTACCATATCTGACACTAAAAATGTAAGTAAGTAAACACATTTAAAGCGTAAAATAACCAGACTTTAAAGAAATTCGTAAAATGAAATGAACGCAAATGTTTAGGCAAGCCGGGCTTTTCGACTTGTATGAAGCATCCGCCACTGGTCTAATGTATATGCGAATGTAAGCTAACTCATATTTTTCTACGCTTAATTAATAAGTATTAGATTTCATTGCTTGTGCTGCATAACTACTTAATAGTATTAGGTTTTCTATAAAAAAAAAATGCTGAATTGTATTGTAAAATTGCCAATTCGTGCAAAATTGTATGTAAAATTAAGAGAAGGTATTTGTTTACAAGCGTATACGCATATTCTTAATTATATCCATATGCCTGTATTATTTCGCTTTTTTATAGCTAAATATACGAGTATGTATATGCACGTACATGCCAATAAATTCAATTAAGCAAATGAACGACTTGCACACACACATCACTACACTCCACATATTTTCATGTACTCTCACTGCACTCTAAATTGCTCATGCCGTGTTCGAATTGGCTAAATTTAGCTGCCCACCGTAAATTCTCGCAGCTGCCGCTAAACGTAATTGTACAAAATTAAACATGAAAATGACAAAAAAAAAAGAAAAAAAGAAAATTTTGTTTTTCCGATGTTGATGCAAAAATTTTTAGGGTCGCAGTGGGTATTCCCGCTGTTGAAGCTGTCGCAAGCAGCGCGTGCTTTAATTTAGTTTTGTTTTGTACTTTTTTGCGTTTTTTTTTGCACTAATTTTTTGTAATTTACTCTTTTTTTTTGTAATTTTATTTCTCTTTTCTCTTTTCCTTTTTGTCTTTTTTTCTTTTTTTTTATATTTATTCCTTTCTGTTGCATTATCTACTACACACACATGTGTGCTTGGTTTGTTTTTGTAGACATCCATCGCCGGTCGCCGCGTTGTAATTCGCGCATCTGGCATGCCTCATCACTTTCGCTTGCCTGCATGCGCCAAAGCCAAAATTAGCTGCTCATTTGATATTCATATGTTTTTTTTTTTAATTTTATTTATTAATTCTTTTTTTTCTGCTTTTATTTGCATGAATTGTGGTAAGCAGCGGCAAGCAGCATGTGCCCCCCATTTATTGCAGCACTTGCTGTGGGCGGACACACTCACATACCTACATACATACATATACATATATATCTGTGGCAATTTGCAATAATCGCTTAAGTCGAAAAAAATGATTTCAAGATATATTGATTTTAATATTCGAAGGCATTTCTCAGGAGCGGATTTACATAGGGGCAACATGGGCAGCTGCCCAGGGCGCCGTTTCAATAGGGGCGCCAAAACTAAGACAAGGAAAATTTTTTTTTTTATTTATCAAAAAAAGTTTTTTTTTAATATTACGAGTACAACAAGAATGAAAGATTTTTTCAATTTTTTACAGAGAAAAAATTAATCAAAGTACATTTCAGAACAGTTCTTTACCTTCGCCCCAGTGGGACTTAAATATCGCTCATTTGCTGCATTTGCACTTTTCAAAATACACAACTTTTCAGGAAGGGAAATTTTGAGATTCAACCGCCATATGGTGCGCAAGTAAATGCAACATTTGGTTTGTATCTGAACCGCTTAGTTTTCAAAAAATCATAAAGAATTTTTTACTCAACATGAAGTATGATGTAACCATACCTGGGTAATACTGAGTAGTAATTGGACTATTACGTACTTAAATACTTTATACTTTGATCGTGAAGTAATGAGTCCGTACCAAGTACTTTCAGAATATTCAAGACTAGTACAAGTACAAGGAATTGAAAAAGAATTGAAGTTTTAGCAAATACTTCAAAGTAATTGAAAAGAATTGAAAGTACTTGAAAAGAATTGAAATATGTACTTGAACCGATTTTTCAATTCTTTTCAAGTACTTCAAAGAATTGAAAGTACTTGAAAAGTATTTGAAAAGAATTGAAAAATCGATTCAAGTACATTTTTCAATTCTTTTCAAGTACTTTCAATTCTTTTCAATTACTTTGAAGTATTTGCTAAAACTTCAATTCTTTTTCAATTCCTTGTACTTGTACTTGTACTAGTACTTGAAAATTTGGGAATGCAAGTACCAGTACTAGTACAATTCTTTTAAAATGTACTTGTCACAAGTCGTACTGGTACTTGATATTACCCAGGTCTGGATGTAACTAACTATTCTGCAGCATTAACTCAAAAATCACGTTTTTTGATTTATGCCGGTCTTGCAGCAAATGAGCGATATGTAAGCACTAAGTTTTAGTAGCTTGTGTGCAGTAAATGACGTGAAAGATTCAAATTTAATTGAAATTTCAAATTTAAAAATCAAGTAGGCATTGAAGTATTTTTTCGGGGAAATGCGCGAGTTCACTTTTTCAAATGAAACTAAGATCTGAATATTTTCAGTTTCTGGTTAATTTGAATAGTTCGCGCCTCTATACAATGCGCTGCGTACATTTTATGTAATCTTAAAAGTCGTTCCGAGTTAAAAACATCAAAAAAGTGTCAGTGAATTAATGTTTTTGTGAAAAATAGAAGAATGAGTGCAAATATGAAAAAGTTAAGCGGCCCTGCAAACAAAAAACGTGCAGCCGAGAAAGTGCAGAAAGAAAAAGATTTACTGTCGAAAACCCCTAAACTTGATTGTTTTTTTTTTTCAAACTCCTCGAAAACAAAATGACTCCGTTGTTGATCATAACCAAAAAGGTTAAAATGCATAAGTCAATTGATCGACAGCTAGGTTAGCCCAGGTAGATTCTGGACCAGAAAGCCAGATTTCGCTACCTGGGAGGCACCCTACTGGCAAAAATTGTGAGTTTAGTTTCAGGACGAAACATTTTCACTATAAAATTGTTTTTTAGATTCGTATGATGAACTGCAATTTAATGATATTGTGAAATCTGTGCCACCTTATAATGAGGGTTTAAGGTCAGATCATTTTGAAGGTTAGAAAATGGAAAAAAATGTGGTACCTATATAAGAATCGAATCAAATTTTTTCAATCCGTAAAATATATCAGTAATGAAATTTCACTACACGAAGGCAAGTACGGTTTTTTTTTGGAAATATTGGGGCGCTTCTAGAGGTAAATCCGCCCCTGGCGTTTCTTAACAAATCATAAAAGTCAATTAAAAACTATAGACACAAACAGTGAGCCATCCACAATGTTACGATCAAACTTTGTAAATAAAATCGAATGTCATGAAGAAATTTGATTAAGTATATACATCTACTTTGGCTGTTATAGCAAATTTAATATACCTCTATTTTGAGTTAAGCCCAAATGTTTTTATTTATATCTTTTGATTGAATTAATTTATAAGCATGAGCGTTTTACAGAAATATAGAGTTTTAAAAGGAGAATAACGTGGTATATATAACTCGGAATCTTCCTAAGTCGACTTAAGCGGTTATTGCTTGTGACCACAGATATATACATATATTATACACGTAGCTATTGAGAGAATGGTGTAGAGCGTATGAGCATTTGTATATTGGGTAAATTAAAAACATTGCATTTTTATTTTTAGTCTAAATTTAAGTATTTAGGGGGAAAATGTGAAAATATGCGGAAAAATAAGTATATAAAATGTAGCAAAATACGAAAACACACTTGAGATGGGTCAGTGTTTTGATGCAAATTTTAGATACTTATATGTAAAAATTATATTTATTTTTGTATCCCCCGCTTTTTTTTAGAAATACTTTAATTAGATTTAAAATTATATAAGTGCTTTAATTCTGACTACTTTCTTTATACTTTTCCGATGTGCATGCGCACAATAAAAAAATATCCTTCTCACGGATGCTGGATGTTAATTTCAATTTCCTTATCGTATTTATGCAATGCAAATAACAATCCCGCAGCACACAATTAAATGTCAATTACACAGCCATGCGAATGCTAATTATATTTTTGCTTTTAAATGCCTACATAGATACTTACATACATTCAAAAATGTATCTATAAACAAACAAACATATTCGCTATTTTATTTTTGGCAAATACCTGCATAACCACAAATTAATGAATGCGCGTGACGTTGACCGAATGATTTCTGCTCAATTTGCATCGGCATTTTTTTGGCATATTGACAGTTGCGAAGCATACATAAAAACAAAATGAGATATGACAAAAACCGTAACCGAAAAGTGAAAAGCGTAGCGGGCGCCAGTCACTATACTATGTGGGTTGATTTTTGTTGTGCTTGATGATATTTGTGTGGATTTTTGGTTTTTGTTTTGCTTTGGCTGCTGGTACGCCATGATCAAAATGACCATGGTCAAAATACACTTTTCCTCTAATTTTTCGATTTTTATTCTATGTGAGAGATTGGTTGCACGTTGATTCGGTGTCAGCACCGAATCACCGTCAAAATTGAGAGTGTGAGTATGATCTCCCACTCTCTCTCATTTTTCGCTTGAATGGAAAAGAAATAGCAGAAATTTAACCATGGTCATTTTAATCATGGCATAACCGTGGTCTTTGAATGGGCCTATTTTTAATTTAAAGAATGTAGTTATAATAAGAAATGGTTGATAGCGATGTTTATATTTAAATTCTATAAAGAAAGCATGAAAGTATAGTTCAACTTGATTAGCTCTGAACTAAATGTAAAAGCGGGAACTCTCTTCCTCTCGCGGGTCAAAAGTTCATAGAAAACTTTAAGTGTAATAACTGGAATATCTATTTTTTTACCTCCAACTAACTCAGCGAGAAGATTACCTGGGGATAGGTATATCATAATCTGTAGCGATTTGGAGTCTTGTGCGCCTTCGAAATTTTAGTAATAAAATATTTGTTTACTACTAAACATTACTAACAAAGATTAATGTCAGCTGGTAAGTTTTTATAGATTAACAATTGGGGTTTTCAGAATTTAGTACTAAAAATTAAAGTACTAAAAATTATTTACTTAAGCATTTAGTATTAAAATTGAAAGTACTTCGTAGATTAAAGCTGTTTTAGATAAACAAGTGGTTTTCCAAATTTAGATACTAGGCGTTTTTGTGGTCAGCAGTCATAGAGTCCAAACTCGAGATAAGAAATGAGTTGGTACCAAATTGCTACATGACAAAACACATTTCGCTAGCTTAGAGTGCAAATTGTGTAAGTCCTTTTTTGCAACTTTGTAGGAAAGACAAAAAAAAACAAAAAATAAAAAATTTCGAAATAAAAAAAAATTTGTTCATATGTATGTATATGAAAATGTTTTGGATATTCTTATCACGAGTTAGGTCGTTTTGATTTGTAAACAGAGAAATGTGTACATATGTATGTATGTAAGCAAATAGGGTTCATAGATTGTAGTAAACATTTTAGTACTAAAATTGAAAGTAATACAAATTGGATTCCATTTACATATCATAGAGTCCAAACTCGAGATAAGAAATGAGTTGGTACCAAATTGCTACATGACAAAACACATTTCGCTAGCTTAGAGTGCAAATTGTGTAAGTCCTTTTTTCCAACTTTGTAGGAAAGACAAAAAAAAAAACAAAAAATAAAAAATTTCGAAATAAAAAAAAATTTGTTCATATGTATGTATATGAAAATATTTTGGATATTCTTATCACGAGTTAGGTCGTTTTGATTTGTAAACAGAGAAATGTGTACATATGTATGTATGTAAGCAAATAGGGTTCATAGATTGTAGTAAACATTTTAGTACTAAAATTGAAAATAATACAAATTGGATTCCATTTACATACTAAGGGCCGTTTACTCAACCTGTGATTAACGCCAACCGGAGGACAAAGGTCCGGTTAAGCTATGGACTGCATTATCGAGCACAAGTTAAATGTATGGTTTGATTAAGCCGATAATGATGTTTAACTGGGCTTTAACCGCGGTTAGCGTTAATCAGAGGTTGAGTAAACGGCCCTAAACCATTATAGATTAACAAATGGGTTCTCAAATTATAGTACTAATATTTCTAGTAATATGTATTACATTTTAGCACTAAAAAGGTAATAAACATATTTTTAAATAGTTAGCTGTTAAAAACAGAAATTTTAAACATAAATTTTAGTACTAATTTTTAGTACTAAAAGTGACAGTAGCTGCTACATATTAAAAAAATTCGTTTGTGTTGAAATTATGTTTTTCTCTAAGTAATTTCAAAAATCAGCGTTAAAGTACTAAAATTTATACTAAAATTTTAGTAACAAAATATGGTAAATACAAAGCAAAGTGTGGGATTTTGGTACTAATTTTGAGCGATGGATATATTTTTTTCTTTTGAATTTACAGTAGCCATGTAACATGCTTTTTTCTATCCACATTTGATGGTCAAGTACTAAAAAAACTTATTTGCTAGTTCAAAGCAGTTTACAATGGAAGAAATCTTTGTTGATTAGATGTCATAAAAGCTAGTGGCGCTATGATGTCTGTAAACAAAAAATATAGCATTGAAAGATGCTCTTTAGACTTGCAGGTTTATAGTCTTCATCAAGATCAGATGCTTTTCAGTCTATTAGTTTAAAAAGTAGCATATATGTACATACATATGTATGTACAAAAATATATCAAGGTTCCTGTAAAAATATTTGCTCAGGAAAAAATTGCGCAAAACATTCACAGTAACCAACATACCACAAACCGCTATCGCCATGTAACGGATAACATACTAGTAGTTACATACATATAAATCTTTACAAACACATACAAGCATAAATATGTACACATTTACTTATCTAAATGTTTTTATATGCAAAAATACCAAATAGATCCAGCGCAAATAAAACATACTATCAGCTAAATGTCAGGGTAAGCGTAAGGAAAAAAAATATTTCACAAGGTTGTAAAGAAACGATAAAAATAAAATTTATATTTCTTTAACAACAACTAGTATGCTGAAGTATATCGTATGTATATACATACATATATGTATATTAGAGCGTATCGCCAAAAAAAGTTTAAAATGTTCCCCCCTGGTTCGAACATTTACTTGTTGGAGATTTCAAAAATGGAAAAAAAAATTTTTTTTCGGCACCATGTAAAAACAGCGAAATTCGTTTCTTGCTTATAACTTTTTTATTTGGTCTTTGATTTCAACGGGCAATATATTGTTGTAAAGGTTTTAACCCATGTCATATTTCGTCCATATAAGCCACACCACCACCGCGACACCAACTTTAGCTTTTATTAACATTTTTTTTTTAATAAAGTAAATATAGCCTTGAATATAGTTGACATCATTATATGAGTAAAAAAGATTATTATTTATTAATATTAGCTCTGTTTAATGAACAAAAACAGTTCAGAGCAGGTTAGAGCAGAGCAGAGTAGGGCAGCTGTCAAAATAGAAATAGAGCAACTTAGAGCAACTCAGAGCAGAAATGCCATGAAACACTTGAATCTTGATAGTTTCCATTTATTTGTGAAATATCTTAACCTGGCGTAAGCTAGAGCAGCTCTTAGTTTTCAGTAAACAATTTTTTTTTTTCAAATACAGGGTGTTGGTTTTAGGTAAAATAGAATAAAATCTGAACTTGGCATGATGGACTAAAAGTTTCTATGGATGAAATATTGCCTTGGTGAATACCTTTCTAAAAATGTATCACTTTTGAAAATCGAACGTAAAATATAGAAATTATAGAAAAAAAACAAATTTCGCTGTTTTTACAGGGTGACAAAAAAATTAAAAATTTTTTTTTAAAAACTTCATAAGATAAGTGTTCAAACTGGGGGGGAACATTTTCAACTTTTTCTTCCTCCCTACACCGTGACGCTCTAATGTATATGTGTATGTGTCGCCTGTTTTTACGTGGACATTCCTGAATGCCCTGCAGCATAGTTTCGGCTGTGTTGCATGCAGCTGGACAGAATTTTTGCGCTAAAAAAATATCAAAATCAATTTAAGCACCAGCGGAATTCGCTGTGCAAAATCTGTAGCAACTACTACATACAATTTTATTTATACATGCATACATACATATATGCATATACCCATATACCTACATATTTATAGCATAAAATATGTTGCAACCCGCAGGGCGCTCAACGCTTCGCAGGCGCAACATGCCGCACCTCCCGCTCCCAATATAAGCAACCACTCATTTATTTGCCAGCTCACTGCCTCTGCTATCATTCATGCCGTAAAAATGTAAATTTTTTGCTGTTTTTTCTCGATTGTTTTTCTTTGTACATCAAAAATGCCTTCAACACTAGTATTGTTGACTGATTTGCTGATATTTTTTAACTTTAGCTGTCCTTACTTAGTAAATGTGAGTATATTTTTGTATCAATTGCCCTTTGGCTAACTTTATTGAAGGATATATAGCTAAATTCGATGAATTCGCTGTATTGAATGGATGCATAGATGTATGTGTGTATGGCTGACATTTCCAATAATATTATATATGTATATACTACTATTTATTTTCATTGCAAATCGAGTTAACTCGATTCTAGTTAAATTCACCTGAACGCGCGCTATTTTTTGTTTAGTTTAGTTTTATTTCCTTTTTTTCGTATATGCATACATAAGTATGTATGTAAATGCGAGGTCGTGGCTCCACTTTTGCTTGATTTTATTTTATCGGTTTTTGTTGCCTTTTTTTTGAGCAAAACACTCTGGAGATTGTTCTGTCTAATTCCATAGAAAATGGTATCCAAAATACAAATCGGTGCCAATAAGAAAATTTCGAACATGGCAGAAGAGCCTATAGCAATGAAATTTAGTACACTAGTGCCGTTTTTATACTCAGCTGTACTAGTACACAGAGTATTATAGTTTTGATTTCCTAACGGTGGATTGTAACAGAATGAAATAATCGAGATAGATATAGACTTATATATATCAAAATGATCAGGGTGAAAAGAGAAATCGATTGAGCCATGTTCGTCCGTCCGTCCGTCCGTCCGTCTGTCCGTCTGTACGCACGATAACTCGCGCAAAAATTGAGATATTTTGATGAAATTTGGAATGCAAGTTGGTATCAAGACAGGAACGGACGGTATTGAAAATGGCCGAAATCGGACCATGACCACGCCCACCTCCCCTATATAGTAAAAATCGGAAATTTTGTATCTCAGTAACTAATAGAGCTGGAGTGATAAAATTTCACCCACGTATTGACCTCAGGCCCTTATGAAGAAAGGTGGTGAAATTTTGGAAAATGGGCGGTGCCACGCCCACTTATTAAGGGGCAAACATTGAAAGTTTTATGAGTCATAACTCAGAAACCGTTGAAGGTATATCGATGAAATTTGGTAGGCGTGATAT
Source organism: Urophora cardui (assembly GCA_960531455.1). Taxonomy (NCBI): domain Eukaryota; kingdom Metazoa; phylum Arthropoda; class Insecta; order Diptera; family Tephritidae; genus Urophora; species Urophora cardui. The sequence goes on along the minus strand of OY482672.1, from coordinate 152,113,766 downwards.
ACTTACTTAGACAAATGTTTGGACGAAAAATTGCCAAAATCGGTTGACGACCACGCCCACTTTTATATATGGGTATTATAAAGTGGCCTAATAAAAACATTTTAAGCCATATCTCTGTCAAATATAAAGATATATCATTGAAATTTTATGGCAGGAGTCCAACTATGGACATAAAACAAAAAACACAAAAATTTTGGAAAATGGGCGTGGCACCGCCTCTTTTTAGAAACAGGAATATACGAGATTTCTTAGCCCATAACTCGACAAATAATTTATATATAATGACGAAACTTGGTGTGTACACTTTTATTACTTGTAGTAATACATGTTCAAAATTTTAGCGAAATCGGTTGACGACCACGCCCACTTTTATATATGGGAACTATAAAGGGGCCTAATGAAAACATTTTAAGCGATATTTTTGTCAAATATAAAGATAATTCATTGAAATTGTGTGGCATGAGTTCTACAGTAGACCGGAAACAAAAAGTATAAAAATTTTGGAAAATGGGCATGGCACCGCCTCTTTTTAGACAACGGAATCTACGAGATTTCGGAGCCCATACCTCGACAACTAATTGAGATATTATGACGAAACTTGGTTTATACACTTTTATAACTTGTGTTAATAGACACGCAAAAATTTATTGAAATCGGTTTATGACCACGCCTACTTTTTAACAAAGATATTTCTGGAACACCCTTTGGAAATTTGTAACGTGACATCTTTGTAACTAGAAGTCATAAAGGAATTAAATTTTGCACAAAGAATATTCATATGCTTAGTTGGATGACTTTATGCAGCACTCGCTTATATAAAATACACCGTGTTTCCATCAAACGTAAACAACAATGAAAGCATACAGCTGAGTATCTAATGTTCGATTCCACTCGAACTTAGGCTTCCTTACTTGTTAAATTAAAAAAAAATGTGAGAAAAGGTTTAAAAAATATTTAAAGCAGGGTTTGAATTTGCTTGCTGCAAAACAGCAATAGCCGATGTTTTTTGCTTATTGCTGAATTCAGCCGAGCCAAAAACGAAAACACGAATCATTCGCTTCAGTTTTCAGCTGAGTCGTGTTTGCTTGTATAGTTAAGCCAAGCAACTGAATTTGAGAGGGTTGCTTCTACTTCCAGCAATTAGTTGAGTAGTAAATTTTCGCTTACAGTTGCTTATTTTGCTGAAACTAGTTTTTAAGCAAAATTCAACATGAAAAGATGTTTACAAATGGACATACATACATATTATGTGTATATACATACATACACATAAGTAAATATGTATAAAAAATCGAAATATGCGTAAACAAATCGTTTCAGCAAAATAAGCAAAAGCAGAAAAAATGCAAAGACACAACTAATTGCTGGAAGTAAAATGAAATCCCCCAAATCGCGTTGCTTTGCTTAACTATACAAGCAAACACGGCTCAGCTGAATACTTGGCTGGCCGAGTTTGCTAATTTACTTTTTGTTAGCAAAAGCAAAGCAAAAGCAAATGCAGCAAAAGTAGCTAAGCAATTTCAAACCCTGATTTAAAGTGGCATCGCTCTAACTACGGGTATGAAGCCGATAGGAGAGATCTAGAAACTCTACTGGGAAGATCGAAAAAAATCATCTACATAGGTGGATCAAAAACAGAATGAGGTACGGGATCCGGCTGGCATCTGGAGGTCAACTTCAGGTGCCACGAGGCTTTAGGAACAATGGGGGCGGTTTTCCAATCGGAGATTTATGCCATAAGTACTAAAAGCAGTGGAATGGAAAATTGGTGAGAGGTGGAGTGGATATAAAATTTGTACCTGCAGTGATAGTCAGACTGCACTGCGCGAGCTTCTTAAAAAATGCGGTATTCAAGGTAACGAACTGGGCGATGAATCGGAAAATTGCGGTTCGGCGGAGCTACCAACTGTACCGCAGCTAACCATAGTACCAAGCGGGCGCTGTGAAGTAGATCAGGGACTCCATTAGGGAAACTCACGGTATACGCTCTAACTCTACAGGTTCCTGTAAAATTATTAACTGTTTTCGGAAAAAACCTAACAGAGACGAAGCAGACTTCCTCCTCAATCAGAGAAGTAGGGAGCTTCCGACCCTTGTGGTATTGATTACAGGACAGAATTCGCAGGACAGTATTCAATTGAATTCTAGTATAGTTTTCTACATTCGCTTTCGATTATAGAATAGTTTGAGAATTACACTAGTATCTAATGTAGTCACTACAAGCTCACTAACATTAGAGATTGTGTCTGCTGGGTTATGTATGTATGTTTTTTCGATAGAATCGTCTGGAAACTCATACATAGCTAAATTTTGTGTCCACGCCAAATGCCTTTTCACAGCAAAAACAATAACAAACAGCAAGAAAAGAGTGTGTGGGCGCTAAGCCACCTCTAACGATTGCAATTGAACGTATAGAACTGACAAAGGTAGAGTTTATCCAAACGATAACGATATCGATGCTTAGCTTAGGCTGGAAAATAGGCGATTGTTAGGCGACTGATTGCTTTGCGCCAGAGATGCTTAACGAACGAACGGATTCTATTTCGTTTTGTTAATTCACAATGCTAAATTATCAAAATGGTTTTGTTTCGTTAATTCGCAACGCTAAATTATCAAAACCATTTCGTTTCGATAATTCACAAAACTAAATTATCAAAATGCAACCGGTAACGTTGAAACGAAGTAAATCAACAAAAAGATTGCCTGAACGAGGCGAATACATACACAGCTGTCACTCAAATCGTAGCAGTTCGTGTGCATATGCATATATGTGTGCACATATGTATGCGAGTACTCGGCCGATTGTTCGCGACGGCATTACGAGCGTACTAAGCATTTCAACGTTATAAATTTGGTTATGATAACGCTAATCAACGAAATGAAATCATTTTGATAATTTCTTTTCGCTAATCAACGAAATGGTATTATTTCGATAATTTCATTATCGTTATTTTGCGACTATACATTATTTTGATAATTGTGGAAACGGTAAAAACCTGAATTGTTTCAACGGAAACGATTGCTTTTTTTCGGTAAACGATAATATTAACGTTACGATGCATCCTTGCTTTGCGCTTTTATAGCAATAGCCTTTTTTTTTCAAATGGGATAACGAAAACGAGTGAAAAACAAAAAAAAAAACAAAAATAAAAGAGAAACAAATTGAAAAAAAAAGCAGAAAAGGAAAGAAAAACAAATAGAAGAAAAAAATACCAAAAATGGGAAAGAAAGTAAGGAGCACAACAAATATTACAATTTAAAAAAAACCCAACAGACCAGGAAGTAAGCGAAATGTAACAGGACTTGAGAACAAGCTTAAAACAATTGTCCATTGTAAGCTTATTGCAATACAGTTTTTATAAGCTTAATTGTAAGCTTACTCACAAGCATTATTGTAATAATTGAGGAACACTTACCTTGTGTAAGCCTTTCTCAATACTCCTTATGTTAAAAAGCTTGAAAACAATATTACAATAAGCTTACTTTACACTTGCAATGAAAGCTTGAAAAACTATTAATAATAATATTGTTATAAGCTTGCTGTAAAATTTTTTTACAATGATTCATATAATTCTTGACTCCTTTTTCGTAAAAGGGAAGTATAAAAGCCTCAATAAAATTCAATATAATGTTGAATGTCCCACCATATGATACCGTTGGATTGAATTTCAGGTTGATGTCATGTTTCGAAACAGGAGGAGAATATAAAATAAAGAACATTGCAGTAAAACTGAAGAAGGAAAGAAAATGAAAAAAAATGCAAATAAAAATTTATTTTTTTCTTTTTTCTACTATTTATATATATATTTGTATTTATAAGCTTACAACAAGCTTTCACAAGTAATATTTTTCTACAATTACATTTGTAAGCTTATAAAAAGGGTGCTGTTTTGATTTTTCTACAATTGTTCTTAAGTCTTTTAAAATAGTTTACACAATAGTTTCTCAAGCTTAACGCTTATATTTGTAAGCTTGTTATAATATTATTCTCAAGCCTTTTGGTTTATTGGTTTACCAAACGAAATAACACATATAGACCTTTCTTTTGAATAATTGAAAACAAAAAATAATAATAAGAAGAAAAATAAAAAACTAAAAATAAAGAATAAAAAATAAAAATATAGAAAATAAATTCAATTCATTTGATCGATACCCAATCTAATCAAACGTATGCATGTGGGCTTATAAAGCAATAACTAAAATTCAAATCGAAAAGGAAACAAAGTTGAAAGTGCCTTAACCATGCAAAAAGGAGGCATAAATGGTTGAATGGAGAGTGAATGGCGCACGATATTTGAAGCGGCAACTTAAAATCAGTGAGTTCATAATGTGAAGGAGTGGGCAATACATGAGTAGGCAGACAAAAAATGTGAGCAAATAAATTATGAATAGAGAAGCAGCAATGCTGAAAAGCTTTGATTTAGAATTTTATAGTGCAGCATTTCGCAACATTTTTAAATGTAATAACCTCAAATTTTCCTCAAAAAAAAAAAAAAAAAAAAAAAAAAACATGGAGGTGCTAAATGCCTCACATTTCCATATTTTCACCCTTCAAGTTTGCAACAAGCAATAGATAAATGTTTCAGCATTGCTTCTAATGCACTCAAGTCCAGGAATTGTGCGTTTATTTATGGACACCCCAATCTTTGTTATATCCGCAAACGTACACATATGTACCTACACACACATATATGCTTTGGAAATTTATGCTATTTTCGTCAGCCACTTTGTAAAGCCATCAATCATAGAATACAAAAAAAAACGTGGCAGAGATAAGCATGGGCTTTTCTCTATGCATAAATACTTACTTACTATATCTTCATATGTATATAAGCATATATGTATGCACATGTGTTGACTTTATTTATATACAAGGTTTATGCTCTGTTGTGGCAGGGAACTTTGCAATAAAAAATGCGCAAAAATATTTCAAGTTTACATACGTAGAGCTGGCGCGCAACCGCGATATGTCAGACTGACTGTCTGTGCGGCAACATACACTTGCTGAAAATACTTACATAGGAATGCCGACAAAAAAAGTTGTAGGGAATTGTACACAGTTGTATGTATCTATAGATATGAACGTGGTTCCAGTAGAAAATCGCTCGAGAGCGCTTTGTTGAACAGAAATACAGCGCCTTTTTCAAGTAACCAGAATATCAACTATAGAGTCGCTTTCATCACTTTCTCTTTGCGAGAAAAATGCGATATTTGCTTAAAGAAATTTGTTAATAATTTTCTACTGTTCTTCTTGGAAACGCAGAGAGCGCTTCGGTGCTGTTTTTTTTTTTTTTAACATATACAGAGAGCTCGCTTTCCTTTGGGATGCAATGTAAAAGGGAGTATATTTTGTCGATGTTTGTGACGGTACGCTAGCACTGCCATATCCCCTAAGGAGCACTCTATAATCGCTCAGTGTACGATCCCTTTTCCTACTGGGAATGTACGTATTTCTTATATGTGCAATACATCAACGTTCTTTGCATTCGCGTTGCGGTTGTTGTTTTAATTAGAAGAACGTTTTGGGGTAATTTTTACTATGGACAAAAACCCGACAAAGGCAACTCAGCTCAGTTTAAATACAAATAAATTTTTGCGCGCATTGCAAATTGCAGGAGGGAAGCTGATTTCGTTGCTTCTTCTTTTATTTTTTTTAGTACTCACAGTGAAAAAATTAGTGTTTTTTTATGAAAATTAAGTGGAAACGCAAAGCAGGTGCAGTTGAAGGCGCGATGCTGCAGTAAAAGCGCTGGAGAACAAACTGCTTATTTTGGTTTTGTTTTGTTTTTTTTTTTTTTTGAAAACACTTTTTTAGTTTTTCATATCTGCATAAAAAATTTGGAGCAACGTTTTCTCGTTGAATGCTAATTTTCGCAATTGTAAGTTTGTTTTTGCTTAGAGAATACAGCTTATGTTAACCTTTAAGTGACGAGGTGAAATTTTGTGACATAGTTTACGACGTGGTGGTAAATTTTTTTCTACACATTTTACTTAAAACTCTCAATAAAAAATAAATTTTTTTTATAAAAACTTTTGCATTTGAAAGAGGCCAGTCCTTTTTCAAATGAAATTGATAAAAAAAGTAAATTAAATTTTTTAAATCAACAAAGTTTTTACTATAATTCACAAGGCCTTGTTCTTTCAAAATACCGAAAACATCACATGAGAACCTTATAGATAAAAGGTAAAACAAAAACTTTCTTTAACTTCAGAGACGGTTTTTCATAAAAAATATATATTTTTAAATATATAATAGGAATTTTATTTAAAAAATTTTTTTTGTAGAAAATGCTGGCCAGTCTTTTTTAAGTTTTTTTCATAATAACGTGAGCGTATAAAATGAACCACGAAACGAATTTTTTAATTTTTCTTCCAACAATCATTTGAAGAAGTGGTAAAATTAATAATACATGTTAGTCAAATTGCCAGTGAAGAAAAAGTTACGTTAACGTCGAGGTCTGGTAATTTTTACAACGATATCATAATTTATCCGTTATTGAAGACCTTCCACCATAGAAACTATACTGATCGATAATTATGATGACATGAGTAGATTCTAAAAGCATCAAAATGCTGCAGAGAAGCGAGAAGTGGTAAATGTCCAAAAATTGCATTCGAAGAAAAACTAACGTTACCCTAGACTTAGGGTTATTTTTACACCACTATCATCATTTCTCGTCAAATGTTACACCTTCCCCCATAAAAACAAAACGGGTCAATAATTGCAACGAGATGGGAAGATACTAAGAGCCCGTGCACAATTGGCTTTGTCTGCTCCAACTTTGATAGAAAAAACCTTAAAGCAAAGCGAACTTCCAGATGCTTGCTACAATTAACACTTTGACAATTTCCACTTCACTTCTTTGCTTTAACTTATAAACCTGATTTTTGGTAAGATATTTGGGGAATTTGCTTTTTTCTGCTTATTCGAATGTTATTTTTTACTTTTCTCTGTTCACTTCTCACGAAATTGCGCGAAATCGCTAAAATAAGTGTACATATACAAACATACACACACACACACAAGGGGAGATGTTTGTCAAAGTGTACAAAAGTTGAAACATGGCTAACTTTATACCTTGCTTTACTCGCTTCACCTCAATTGTGAACATGTCCCTTTGAAAAGCACATGCTGAACGAAACTGTCAAAGCAAAACTCTGAAGCAAAGCGAGGTAGAAGTCAATTGTGCACGGGCTCTAAGAGTGTAAACTTGCTGGACGGTAACTTAAAAGAGATATTTAAGGAAACTGTAAGTCGGTGTAAAAATTAGCACCACGTCGCAGGTTAAAGGTTAAACAAAAAAACTTAATAAGTACTATGGAGATATAATGAAAGCTTAATTTCTATGGCTAATGAGAATTTGACTGCAGTATGTTGCATTGTAATTGTTGTTTTTGTATCGAGATGCTGTTATAAGAGGACAGATGAAGCTGAAGAGGATATGAAATTACCATTTTAGGGCTATGAAAATGGTAATAGTAATGGTAATGGTAATGGTAATGGTAATGGTAATGGTAATGGTAATGGTAATGATAATGGCAATGGTAATGGTATTAGTAATGGTAATGGTAATGGTAATAGTAATGGTATTGGTTATGGTAATGGTAATGGTAATGGTAATGGTAATGGTAATGGTAATGGTAATGGTAATAGTAATGGTAATGGTAATGGTAATGGTAATGGTATTGGTAATGGTAATGGTAATGGTAATGGTAATGGTAATAGTAATGGTAATGGTAATGGTAATAGTTATGGTAATGGTAATGGTAATGGTAATGATAATGATAATGGCAATGGTAATGGTAATGGTAATAGTTTTGATAATGGTAATGCTAATGGTAATGGTAATAGTCATGTTTATGGTAATTGGAATGGTAATGGTAATGGTAATGGTAATGGTAATGGTAGTGGTAATGGTAATGGTAATGGTAATGGTAATGGTAATGGTAATGGTAATGTCAATGGCAATGGCACATAAATGTAATGTAACTTCAATCATACTGATATGGCTTTGGTTTTTACAATTTTAAGAATGACAATGCTGGTGTAATGGTAATGTGTAAGGGAAATAGTAATGGTAAATGGAAAATCAAACCAAACTTTGGTAAAAGCAATTTAATGGCAATGCTAATCGTGGTATTAGATAATTGTAATGGTAATGGAAATTAGAAAGTAAATAAATAGCTATGGTCATAGGGTTAGGGATGTCACTGGGAGTGATGATATGCATGGGAGGGGAGATATGTATGTAGGAATGAGAAAAACTAAAAATGTATGTACATATATATAGCAATGTTATTTTTGTATATCCAGAGTGCTTTTAATTATTATTTCTCCCAAAACTCTGTCGCTGAGCTTAAACCTTACCTCATTAATTGTCATCAAGGGGAATGAGTGCAGTTCGTTGACGCATTACACAAACTTCATGTAATGAGTAGATGTGTATGTTACAAACAAACGTGTATCTACAACAATTGCCGTATAGCACCTGATTTTCTAGCACCAAAATAAACAGCGAAAACTTATTAAGGAGTCAACAATGACGACGCTCAATGTGCGCGTGATTACTGCCAGCGAAGGGGACCGTACACACCAAATGCAGCTGTTCTATTTTATTCTAACGCGCAGCTACAATGTACTAGAAATACAAAAAAAAAAAAAATAGAATAAATAATAGCTTAAAAAAGTAAAAAAAACACTCTTTAATCTTAAAAATCGTACTAAAAATTGAGAAATAATTTAATTAGAAACAAAATGATGAACGAAAATATAAGTATTTAAGGAAAAGCGTGGGGTGCTCAGTATGTCAAAAAATATTTAAAATCGGTGTTTTTTTACTAATAATTTTATTTTGACTTTTTTGAGATTTCATATATCGCACTCTTTAATTTCGCAACTAGGTATATTTTTGTACTAGTTGTACGAATCGAATATTTTCACGTTCAAATATTATTGAGCACCCCCACGCTTTTCCTTAAATACTTATATTTTCGTTCATCATTTTGTTTCTAATTAAATTATTTCTCAATTTTTAGTACGATTTTTAAGATTAAAGCGTGTTTTTTAGTTTTTTAAGCTATTATTTATTTTTGAATTTTTAGTGAAATTTTTCATTAAAGGACGTTTTATGCGGACGCAAGAATAAAAGTAAAAAGAAGTCTGATGGGATGTGGTGTTCTCCGAAATAGATCTACATACATATGTATGTATTTATAACTTCTACCAAAAATCCCAATATGCAGTGAAGTAAACTAGCTTATTATGTAATATTTTCCAAACCCTTTTATTCAAGGTTTTCCAAACTAGTTTGGAAATACAATATTTCCAAAACGTTTTGTTATATTTCACAATCAGAAAGTGAAGAGAAGTTGAGGTGAAGCATTTGAAAAGAACAAAAAAAAAAAGAAACCTGATTGAATAAATTCGAATTTAGACAATAAAGCTCCGAATACGTTTGTAGCGTAATGGTGAGGTATGCTGCCTACGGACCAAGGAGATCAGGTTCGAGTCCCGAGTCGCGCATTTTTTTTTTTTTTTTTATATTTATATTTTTTTTTTTTTTTTTAGAGAAATTTTTTTCACCTCACGTTTACAAAACGTTGTATAAAAATGTAATTAGGGTTCCTTTTCGTTAATTCAGAACTTACTATTAAATGAATTACAAACAAAACCAGTTCTTGCTTTGCATACATATGTATGTACATGCGATTGTTTTTATTGCAAACACAACAATGACAAAACAGAATGTTGTTACACAAAACACAAAACTAGTTCTTGCTCTGCATACGTATGTATGTATGTACATTGTACATGCGGCTGATTTCATTGCAAATACAACAAACCCAAAACAGAAAGCTACAAGCTTCATTTTTTTTGAGTGAATTTATGCATTGAGTTTATCGCCATCGCTATGAGCGAACGCTGGCTGTTGTGCGTTAGTTCGCTCGCTATTTGAGTGGTTATACGTTTTTCTTTGAACATTTGTTTGTTATTTGAGTAGAATGTATTTTTGAGCGTTCGTGAGTTTTTCCGTACCCTGCAAGCTTGTTACTTATTGGCCTGTATACGGGAGTGAATTGAAATTCATTGCGGCTATTTTGAAGAAAGGTAACATAAAAGCCGCAATGAAGCATAAAATATAATGTTGAATGTCCTACTATATGATGCCGTTGGGCTGTTGATGTCATGTTTCGAATCCGGAGGAGAATAGAAATAATAAAGAGAACACAAAAAAGTGAATGTTTGAAAGATATAATAATTTAGTTAATTTAGTTAAATGTTTACAACTTTTAGGATGGGATGAAGTTACATACATACATACATACATACATACATACATACATACATACATACATACAGGTGAAACTAATAAAAGCGTGTTAAAAAAGAGGCAACGTCAAAAATGAAAACAAATGAAAAGTTAAGCACGTACACTTACTACCAACTGCAAAAATATGTATAGTGCAAGCGAGTGTAGAAGCAGAAGCGCAAACGAGCATGCAAGGTATAATTACTAAACGCCAGCGTAGCGGTGAAGATCAGCGACCAAGACCGAGACCGAATGTGCAGTCAAATGAGAAAATGCAATTTTTGTTTACTTGTCAAATGTCACGTGAAATTTACGCAACCGCATTTCGCTTTGAGAGATGGGGTTTTTGGTTTTTATTTTTGGATAAGAAGCTACATATAACTTTAACCCAGCGAGAATGCGCTGCGAGAGACTGAAGTTCTTTTTTCTCATTAATCTTTGCAAGCCTTTTTGTTTTTTTGTTACGTCAATTAAAAAAATTGGATAGATGGAGCTATCGCTGAGGTTTTTAATCTTGTGCCTCAGTATTATATTGTCTTTATTGCATTTCACAACACTTTTCCTACAGGGTAGCTACAAGAGCTTACCCCAAAACGTCATTGCTTTTGCGCGCTCACCCCAAAATACTAAAACCCAGCAACATGCAATTGCAGCAACATCTTTTGCGTGTTTGTGGCATTTTTGTAAGGTTGCTGCTTCTTTCTCTATTTTTTGGTTTGTTCTTTTTTTTAGGGAAGCAGAAAAGCAATAATTATTGTTTGTTTGTTTGTAATATTTACGTAGAAATCAACACAAAATTATCGCAGCTTATGCTTTCGCAAATAGCCTTTTTCTACAGAGTTTACCCTTCAAAGAAATCAACTGCAACATTTCTTGTTTTTATGTTTGTTTTTGATTATTGCACATAATTAAATGTTGCTTTCGTGTATTTATGAGTATATATGCTTGCTGGCTGGCAAATCGGGCAGCTTTGAGTGCTGCTGAGTACAGATTTTAAGTAAAGTAAAGAAAACCTTTCATAATTACTTTTTTTGATATTTTTGAATCAATGAGTTTGGTTGAAATCATTACGGATTTTCTTTTCTTTCTTTCACTCATAAAAAATTTGTGAATTTCGAAAGCCTTTCCCGCGCTTTCTCGTTAATAGTGAAAGAGTTCTCATTTTTAATGCTTTCTTCATGCAAATAAAATTCATTTTTTTCAGGTCTTATACATATTCGTTAGAAATAAAGAATGAAGAAATTACTGGTATTCGATTCGAGAACCAATGGGTAAAGTTCCATTAAATTTACGATGAATGTTTTATTCTCATCCTGACATCATCGGCACTAACAATCCTGTATATTCTTCTTTTTCCCAGACAAAGAGGCTTAGAAAATGGGTTTGGCGGTCAACGAGGACAAGACGAAGTACCTCCTATCATCACACAAAGAGTGAGCTACGTCACTGTTGACATCTACAAATACGAAACCCTTAAGGATTTCGTCTGCCTGGGAACCAGCATTAACACCAAAAGCCAGCATAAGTACTAAAATGCAACGAAGATTCACTCTTGCCAATAAGTGCTACTTTGAACTAACTAACAACAAAAGTAACAGTCTACAGGACGCTCATCGTTCCAGTACACATGTACGGCGCAGAATGATGTCAAAATCACATGGGATGGCACTTGGAGTATTCGAGAGAAAAAGTCTTTAGAAGATTTATTGGCTTTGTGCGTTAGCTCAGGCGACTATCGAGATTTACACAGCCATCGATATTGCTCAGCGCATAAAAATTCAGCGGCTGTATTGGTGAGGTCATGTCGTGAGAATGGAAAAAGGTGGGTGCCGGCCCAGAAAGTATTTCTATTGAAACAGAAACGAGTGCCACCCTTTATTGCCACTTGTAACGAATCCCGGTCTTCCGGTTTATAGCCGGGATAGGCTCAGGGGAATGGGTTCCCTTACAAAAAAAAAAAAAAAAAAACAACGAAAGGCCCCCTATCTAAGTATTTGGCATATAATATTCTTCCTTTACTTCCACTTAGCCTCTAGTTAGCCAAACTCCGCGGCTTTCTAGTCCCTTTCTCCTTGCACTTTCCGCTATCCTTGAAATTATTCACTAACCGTGGTTATACGTTACGGTCCTGACCGTCTCTTCCTTGTCTTTGCCTTGTGAGTTTTCACTACCCGTGAATCTACACTTCTCCTCGACCTTTCTTTCCTTGTCTTCGCTGTTTGCGTTGATAGCTTTCACTAGCCGTAGCTCTACACCGCGACCCTAGCTCTGTTCTGATCTCTCCTGTAGCCCTGCGAGTTTTCAACTTTTTTCAACTTCTACCAAATGGTTAAATATTCCCCTTTACTTTGTTGCCTTTATTGAATTTCATTACATTTTCTAGCTTAAATTTAATTTATATTCCATTTCGTTAGTCAAAAGCATAATTTCTAACTCTTCTTTCTTCGCTTCAGCATTTTTTTTGCTTATAAATTATCTCATCTAATTATCGCTCCTCCATTTTTTTGTTGCTTACATACTCTTATTAGCAATATAAAATTTTAATTATTATCCACTCTATTGCCTTCATAATTTCAGTTACTTATCAGGATTGTAAGATTACAATGTGGTTCGCTGAAATATTCTCAGAATGAAAAAAAAAAACGAAAAAACGTAAAAGGGAAGAAGTAGAAAGGAAGCAACTAATTATTCATAAATTTTTGTGTGTAAAATTAAAATAATATGAAGGGATAACGCCACCTCGCACTGTATATCAACATAGTAATTTTATCCCTTTCCTCTTTTGCCCTCAGGCCAGCATATGCTTTGCATTTAATGCGCTCCTCCACAGATTTTCTGCTCGTGCTCCGTTCTTAGCGTTCAAAAGTACTCAAATCATTGGATGATATTAAATTGCAATTTAATTAAATAGCACTCAAAAATGCGCTCCAGCTTGTCAAGTGTTTTTGGCAGCAACGAAAAGCGCAATTTACTGTTAAACATACACATTTCACTTCCAGCCAGGGATTTCCCAGAGGGAAAGAGATAGAGAGAGTGAAGCAGCGAAACGCAAATTAAATAGAGTTACTTGTGTCTTGAGGTTAATTTCGCTCGCTCGCTTATGCTCAGACATAACCCCATTTTCGCCTATGCTATGTTAATTTCTGCTTATTATTATGCTACATTAATTTTGGGAGCAAACAAAAAATAAAAGATGAAAAATTACGTTATACTTTAGTTTCTTCATTTTATATTTCTGATTTTTTACGTTATTTTCTTCGTTTTTTTTTTGTGCCATTAACCGTCAAGCATCAAGGGCAGCGCAAAAAAGCACCGGATATGACATATTTAATGCGGAACAGATGTGCTACAGGACTGGCGTAGTACGTAGTAGTAGAGCGCAAAAAAAGACGAAAATACAATTTAAATATACTTAGATATGTACATAAGTATGTACCTACTTCATAAAACAGTATATTTGTGGTTGTAATCTGTACGCAAGCGAAAAAGGCCAAACAGTTTCTGTGCTATGATTTTCCCACTTTTAGTTCATATCTTCCGCTTCTCTCATAAGTAAGTTATTTACCACGTGGAGGTAGAAAATGTTTTGACTACTTTTAATTTAGTTTTTTAGTTTTAAAGCTAAAAAATCTGTTCAATAATATTGCTCAATATTAATTGAAAGGTTATATTGAAATCAATATTTTTACTGAATTTCATTTTTGAAGAAAAAAACTTGAAAACAGCCTAAAAGTGTTCAATAATATTGATAAATCATAATTAAAAATTTTTATTGAAGTCAATTTTTGCTATTGAACTTCTCCTTTGAGGCAAATACTCGAAAAAAGCTTTGAAAGTGTTCAATATTATTGATCAATATTAATTGAAGAATTATATTGAAGTCAGCATTTGTTGCTGAACTTCCTTTTGGAAGAAAATACTTGAAAATAGCCTAAAAAGTATTAATGACATTCATCAGTAATGATTGAAAAATTGTATTGAAATCAGTATTTGTTACTGAACTTCCGTTTTGACGAAAATACCTGGCAAAAGCCTAAATAGTATTAAATAATATTCACCAATAATAATTAAAAATTCTTATTGAAGTCAATTTTTGTTATTGAACTTCTCCTTTGAAGTAAATACCCGAAAAAAGCTTTGAAAGTATTGAATAATATTCATCAATATTAATTGAAAAATTATATTGAAGTCAGTACTTATTCTTTGAAGAAAAAAACTAAAAAGAGTTCAATGGTATTGATCAATAATAAATTAGAAACTATGCTCAAGTCAATATTTGTTATTGAACTTCTATATATTTGCTTTATAAAAGCTATAAATACGTTCAATTATATTAAACAATATTTATTGAAAATTTATATTAATGTCAGTATTCGTTAACGAACCTCTTAAAACAGCTTACGAGTATTAGAATTTATTTCGCAGTGAATTCATTAAATATTGACCAATAAGTCTTAATCATTAAATATTGAACAATAAATACTGAGCAATATTATTGAGTACAAAAACGTTTGCTCTCTTTATAAGCATTATAATTATTTTCAAGGAGAGATAATTAAATATTGATCAATATATCTGTGGCCACAAGCAATAACCGCTTAAGTCGACTTAGGAAGATTTTGAGTTACATATACCACATTATTCTCCTTTTATAGTTCTATATTTCTGTAAAACCCCCATTCTTATAAATTAATTCAATAAAAAGATATAAATAAAAACATTTAGGCTTAACTTACAATAGAGGTATATTAAACTTGTTATAACAGCCAAAGTAGACGTATTTACTTAATAAAATTTCTTCATGACACTTTGTTTTATTTACAAAATTTGATCGTAATATTGTGGATGGCTCACTGATTTTGCGTCCATAGTTTTTAATCAATTTTTATGATTTGTTAAGAAATGCCTTCGAATATAAAAATCAATTTATCTCGAAATCATATTTTTCGACTTAAGCGATTATTGCAAATTTCCACAGACATATTGACCAACAAATATTGCCCAATAAATATTGATTAATAAAATTGCATGCAAAAACGCTTGCTAAAGAACATTTCAACTTAAAGGGCACCAAATACAAGATAATACCAGCAAAAAGATAAGTTATAACCTACTTTGTTCTGTAAGTTTGTAAATATTACGATGCAAAGAACTTTCTTTTTACCCTAATGCCTTTACGCTGCTGAGCACTTGGTCTTACTACTGGGTATAGTATATAAAATTAAGATAAGAACGAATTAGCGGTTGTTGAGTTGGTAGGGCGCGCCTCAAAAGCGGAAACAGCTCCTTCAACAGCGCGGCATGGCGGTGACAGCGAAAATGAATGGGAACAAAGCGCGGTAGACGCGAGTAAATGAATAAGCGCGGTCGTATTACTAAAACAACAAATACATAGATACAATAAAGTCGCTTGCCGACAAAATAATAAAGGGAAAAATAATAACAATAACAAAAGCAAATGAACTTGAAATGAAAATGTGCGGCAACGCGCTCAACTAGAACTCAAATTAAAGTACGCAAAGGAAAGGAAAGTACCTAAAGAGAAAATTATAATAATCCAGCCAGATGATGCACACACACAAAAACACATGTATAAAAAACGTTGGTTTAAATAAATACAAAAAAGAAATAGTGAACCTAATAATGATGGAACACCGCCTTCTACTACGCTACACACTACTCCACCACCCACCATGAGGTGAAATCTGGGGCTACACAAATCAAATGAAGCAAGGGCGTATGGAGGAGGAGGAGTAAGAATGCTTGATTGCGGTGGCATTACGAGAAAATATTGCGCGAATATTAAAGGCAGCCGCCAGTCACTCACTCACAGCTGGCAGTGGTAGACATATGTACATACAAACATGCATACACATGACAACCTGCAAAGAAACATGTACATACACACCTGCATGCATAAGCCACAAATATACATTTAATGCAAACTGGCATGTTTATAAACTTTAAGCTTGAGTGACTAGTGGGGTGAATTTGAAAGCGATGGAAGTGTCTTAAAATAGATAAAAACAGCGCAGAAGAGTAAAGAAGAGTAGAAGAAGCACAAATATGTAGGTACATAGTAGAAGACTCGGTAGATGAGGTAAAAGCAGAAGCACAAGGGCGCTGTCTAACTAAAACCGCACCAACCCTGGCAATGCGGTGACAGCAGAACGAGCATTAAAATGTCAATGTGGTAACCAAGCGATAGCGCAGGTAATGAAAAGTGAATTTGTATAAAGAAGAAGAAGAAGAAGAAGAAGAAGAAGAAGAAGAAGAAGAAGAAAAAGAAGACGACGCTTGCCGACAAAAAAGATCCCTTCATGCTAGCTATATATGTATGTGCCTATGCAGTGATTTTACTGATGCTCTGCAGATAATTAGCGTAAAATATATGGGGAGTGTATAAATTATTTACACCAGAAGCGTTTTTGGAGAATGATCGATGTTGAAATAAATAAGCTTCTTTTGCGGTGTAAATAAATAACGCTTTGACGTGAAGTGCCGCGTTTTTTCCGTTTTTGGGCTGAAGGAAGTCATGAGGGGCAAACTTGGTATTTTAAATTTTTAAATGCAATGCAGGGTTATTTCCTGGTAGCTGAATGATTCCAAATCAGTATGAAATACCGATAGCAACAAAAAATGGAAAAGCAGCTTAAAATTCGAATGGAATCAAAATACAATGTTGAAACAGCAACAGAAATATTATATGGGAAAAATTTTGTAGAATACCTAACTACGCTAGCTCTTTCATGAAGGATCTTTTTGACTACTTTCTGGGAAGTCCGCATAAAATAGGATTTGGATGGTTGTTAGAGGGTTAAGATGTTCTAGAAAATTGTTTAACAGAAAATTTCAGTAGGGGTAAACTCAGCGTTAACGACTGAAGCGAGACTCAAGACCGCGGGGTAGCTCGAGTGCAGACATAAGGGACATAACTATTAGCATAGCGTCGTCGCTGGTCGGGTAGACTGACTACATTGTTCCGTATATAAGCTTGGATAAGTATATTGATGCCACGATATAGGTGGAGGGCTGGCGGAGGGGTGCAGATATGAAAGACGACATCATTCACGTATATACGGATGGGTCTAATATATCAAACGGAATAGGAGCTGCCATTTATTGCAGTAAACCAGTGGTCCGCATTTCTGCAAACAATTGTTTGCGCTCAAATCACACCGACACGTTACGCTCTTTCTTTACTAGATGATTTAGTCGTCACTGAGCAAGCGGCGTAGCAACATCGAGAGTGCTTGTCGCTTGTTTGCACGTTGAAAACAATTTACTATGCTACCTAATATCGACGCACGTGGTCAATTTAGTATCAATAATTTCTCATACCCACACAATTTCTATAATTTCTGTAACCGAAATTGAAGGGCGTGCGTATTAAGCAAACACGACTCCCAATTATCGTTTTGCTGACAGTTGAAACTAAGCATTGTGGGTGATTATTTGCAAAAAAATTGACATTAGCTTTCGATATCGTGTGTGTTAGTTACATATTCCACAAAATAACAAGATTTTCTCGGATTTTCTATATTTTTCAATTTCTTTATCTATATACGCACCTAAGTCAATTTCGGTTCAACGCATATGGAAAATTTGCGGGCGTGCGTCAATTTGAGGCTTGTGTACATATATATGTATTATTTACGCATGCATTTGCCCGATCACAGTTCGTTCGACCGACCATAGCGCTCTCACTAATACAATCTCAATTTCAAATTTGCCTACCATTGCAGTAAACTGAATATCAGTACTAGTATCAGGTTGCCGTAGTGTCTTTCAGGCAAAAGTATTAGCTGTACGTAGGGCAGCAAAGCTGTTAGTCTGTAATCCCTTACGAATAGGACGTGCTAATTTTTATATAGATATATGGGGACACTACTACAAAACTAAAATTTTTTAATACTATGTATTTAAAATTTTTTCAACACAATTTCACTTCCTAAAGCTTTTTAACTCTGTGTTTGATATTTAAGTCAACTTAGTTTATATAAATTCTCCACAAGAATTAGCCCGACGAAATTTGGAAATTTTAAGGGCTTGAAATTGTACATTTTTGTCACAACCTCCATATGTTTTTGCTTACATAAACTTTAGTATTCTATATTCCATAATTGAGGACATATTGCGAGTTTTTTATATTTAGTAAAGAGTAGAAGCTACTTGAAGAGATGTCCTTATTTGGGGACAGTGGGCGGTAATGGGTTAATATCCACCTATCGTTAGATGGTTTCTGTCTTTCTAAGCGTACTAGCAATGTTGAAATATTTATCAATAAAGCAAACTTTCGAATAGAAAACGCTCACCAAATATCTCAGCACGGATATGTGCAGAATACTTAAATTTTTATCTTTGTCTATGGGTTTGTGTATACTGAAGAAGAAGGAGAAGAAGAAGAAGAAGAAGAGGAAGAAGAGGAGAAGAAGAATAATAATAAGAAGAAGAAGACTAAGAAGAAGAAGACTAAGAAGAAGAAGAAGAAGAAAAATAATAATTTTAAAAAGTAATAAATTTACGCAAATATCGAAAAACGAAAAAGCTTTTTTTTTTATTTTGGCCAGAGTCTGTAATGCAGCAGCGCTACCCAACACGCGCTCATTTTTTCTCCACCCAAAATATTTATAAACGCACAGGCAAATCCCACTTGCTTGCTAAACTAACTGCTTACGAAACCACAGACGAGTAAATTGATTTTTCAGCTTTATTGACAAGCAGTTGGGAACAAACAAAAACAAAAGCAAAAACAAGCAGCAAATAAAAAAAAAAACTAACCCAAAAGCGTGCAAGTAAGTAAAGCAAGCTAGAGCAGCGTTAAATCTGTGAACTCATTTATCAAAAATGCCTTTTTTTGCTTGGCTTTTTTGTAAAGTGAAACTAAACAAATAAAAACAAAAAAAAAAACTAAAAAACCAAAAAAAAAAAAACAAAGCAAAAAAAAATAAAAAAAAACAACAAAACCAAATACAAAATACAAAGCAAAAAATGAAAAAAGAAAAAAGAAAACAACAAAAACTAATGGAAAAAACAGAAAACAAAAACAACAAACTTAGTAACTCAATGAAAGTAGGTAAATCTGCGCAATGTCAGCAGCGTAAAGGCGGCGGTGGTAAAGTTAAATATTGAATTGTGAGTTTAATGTGGGCAGAATATATAGTTAAGTTGTTGGCTGCGCAGTTGTTACTTTGTTACAATTTTTAGATTTTTTTTAAGTTTTTTTAATACATTTTTTCTATCTAACCTAACTCTAACTTAACTTAGGTAAAGTTTATTGAGGTTGAGTGAATGAATGGGCTTGGTTGAAGGAGCACACACAATTTAGAACTCTGAAAAAGTTGTAATAAATGGTAAAAAATTGCGCTGAGTGGTTAGCATGAGAAGGTGGAGAAGATTGGAAAACTGCTGAGAGGGGAGTACAAAAAGGTTGATGGGTGAGTAGAAAAAGGGCTGAGAGTGTAGTGAAGAACAGCCCGCTTGGTGAGGAAGTGTGAAATGAAAAGCGTCGGAAAATGTAAATGCAAAACTTGCTCACTGTAAACTCTTCAAATTTATATTTTTTATATTTTTTCTTAGTTTTTTTTCATTGCTTGCCTTTAGCTATTGGATAGCCAGCAAATCTCACTTAACCTCATTCAAGGCTAGAATAGAGAATATAAGGCAGCTGCTTTGTAGGCCACCAAACGCGCTAAGCAAGCGAGCGAGTTGAAGCATAAAGCATATTTGCGGTTCTTGGTTTTTGTTTTTGTTATCTGCGCTGCATTCAAGTAGTTTTTTTTTATTTTTGATATTTTTCAAGGGCTTACTGTGTAACCTAAATCAAACGCACGCCGTCAATTTACTGTCAAAAATTTCTCATGCCCATACAACTTGTATGGGAGTAACCGAAATTGAACGGCGTGCGTAAAAAGCAAATTCGACGCCCAATTTTTGTTTTGCGTGACAGTTGAAATTAAGCATTGTGGGTGATTGTTTGCAAAAAAATTGACACTTGCTTTTGATATCGTGTCTGTTAGGTACATATTCCACAAAATAACAAGATTTTCTCTCATTTTCTGTATTTTTTTATTTCTTTATCTGAACACGCACGCAAGTCAATTTCGGTTCAACGCATATGAAAAATTTGCGTGCGTGCGTTAAATTGACGACTTGCGTTTGATTTAGGTTACACAGTTAAACTATTTCAACAAAACACCTTCACAACAAATTTGTTGGTTGGCAAAGCTTAACTGCTTGCTTACCTGCTTGCTTGGCTGCCTTGTTATCTTGCTGGCTGTCTGTCTGTCTAACTGTCTGTGTGTTTGTTTGTCTGTTGCTTAGCCACGCGGCCAACCATTTTGTTTTTCAAGTGCCCAACGGCTAAACCGCTTGAATGCATCAAGTGCATAGCGTATGAAAAATGTTGAGAAGAAAAAATGTGGCTGAGCAAAAAATGTGGCTGAGCAACGCGTATGATAAAAATGAAAAACATAAAATAAAATAAAATAAAATAAAATAAAATAAAAAAATTGAAAGAAAAAAATTTAAACAAATCTCTAAAGCATAAAACTGCAAAGGAAGGTCGTGTTGAAATAAAAATGATGAGATCCAAAGCTGTGAGCAAAAGTAAAAAAGTAGAGGAATTAGCGAAAGTCATGGAAAAGTTTAACTTAACTGTTAGCAAATAACAAAAAGTCTAACCAAACTTATTGCACAAAAAGAAGTCTATTTATCTAATATGTACATATCAAATTTATGCGTGCTCAGCGCGCACCCAGTAGAAAAGGTGATCATACTATAGAAGGGCTGTCGGACTGTCCGAAAGGTCAAACAAAACATGCTGCCGTTTATAAAGCAACATCTCTGGAAGGCGGATAATTTATAAATGTTTTACAAAAACATAACTGAAGCGCTCTCTAAGTGATCCAAGAAAACTGTAGGAGATCAAAAAGTGCTTCAAAGCAAATATTCCCGTTTTCTTCCACAAAAAACGAGAGCAATACATAAATAAATACCGAAGCGCTCTCTAAGTGATCCAAGAAAACTGTAGGAGATCAAAAAGTGCTTCAAAGCAAATATTCCCGTTTTCTTCCACAAAAAACGAGAGCAACACATAAATGATGCAAGTGGCTCTACAGCTGATGCTCTGCTTGCTTGCAAAAGGTGCTTTATTTCTTTTGATCAAGTGGTCAATATAGATATCAGTGGCGGACGCTTCATATAAGCCGAAAGCCCGGTTTGCCTAAATTTTTAGTTAATTTCATTTTACGAATTTCTTTAAAATCTGGTTATTTTACGCTTCAAAGGTATTTACTTTTTAAGTTCTTCAATGTGTTTACTACTTAAGTTCCCATGGCGCGAGAGCCCAGCAATAACATTCACATGTATTTTTTTTTTCAGCCAATCACAGCATAATCTGAGTTAGTGAGCATTAAGGTGGAGTGAAAACATATGGAGATTTTTTTTTTGTTCTTTTTTTGGACGTACCAGCAATGAAAAGTTGCCTTTATACGAGTTAATGAACAGCACAAAATTTTGTGGCGATAGGACGACGTTTTGAATCAAAATACCTATCGAATGGTATAACAATATTCGAAATCGGTGCAGCAGTTTTAAAGTACTTGCAATTTAAAAAATGCATAATATAAAATATGACCTTTAATAACCTTTGTTGTTGTTGTTTCCAAAAAAAAAAAAAAATTCACTTTAATACTCAACTTAGCCATGTTTATCAATCCTCATACTTCGTTTTTTGATTTTATAATTTTAGAAATTTTACATTTGTACCAGATCGTACTATTTTTTTCAACTTTGTGGGGCTGGGGGCACCTCTAAACATGCGAGTAGGTCAACAAAATTTTACAGGCTTATTTCTGGGCTAGAAATGTGTCGTTCTGGCTTTGGAACAAATTGAATTTCCAAAAAAAAAGTTTCACTGCACCTTAGTGAGCATGCTTCAATATTTCCGCATATGGGCTTTTATAAGGCTTTCAAAAAAATTTAAACTAGTTTAATTCGCGTTCTGGTGGTGACGAACTTGAATTTATCTACTTTCGACTGAGCCAGCCTTGATGTGCTTCGCAAATCTATGTAGGTATGCCTAAAACAACAACAACTACAGATATTAATGGGCTGCAGATATTAATTTCAAATACAAATTATATCAATTCACTTGTGACCTTACCATGTGTTTCAGCCCTCAGCGGCAGTAAGAAGTCAAAATGTTTTCAAAATAATCAAAAAAATCAAAGTAAAAACAAGCGCAGATTAAAAAAAAAAAACAATATGAAAAATATTATCTTACTTAGGTTTTTGTTTCTCTTGTGTGTTTACAACTACTTTTTATAAACTTTCATGCCTTACATTTTTCTCTCGAACATTTGGCATGACTATGCTTAGTGCTTTTAACAATATTCAATGAAGTCATGTTTGTAAAAAATAGCCGCAAGCATAATAAACCAACCAAGCATAATAAACCAACCAGGGATTTGACTGACAAGTTTCTCAAAAGAGTGCAGCAAATGAAGAAGGAATTTTAAAGTAAAGAATGTGCAAAACACATACCGAGAGAGAGGAAAAGAAATTTTAAGAAAAAAAAAAGAAAAAAGTAATGAAAGTAATGAAAGTAAGTAATTGAAGCAACAAGAACAAACAGCAAAGAATGAGTTACATCATGGCTTAAGACCACAACTGTTTTGCTATTTTCTTGATATGCAGTTGCTGTGAAGGCTAAACGGAATACCTACGGGCGGGCAGCAGCAAATGCTATGCCACAGGGCAATGCATTTAACCAACTACGTAAACTGCCGGCGGTTGATAAATAAATGAAAAAGTGAAACAAAAAATAACAACAACAATTACGAATGTCAGCACGTGCATACACTTGAACGCATGTTAGACAAAAATGCAATTACAATGTCTATTTATTGAGATCGTTTGATATATACATACATATATAGCAGAGCAACAACAAAATTTCCAAATGAGTGTAATTCTTAGCTTTTGGGACAAACGTTTTTGCAGTCAATATTATTGATCAATATTTATTGGGCAATATTTATTGACAATGTTTTCAGCTCAAGTTTTAGTGATTTCTATGTGATATTAGTTATAATATCCTTGTGTTTTGAAAGGGTAAATTAATAAATTTTGACTTCAATATATCATTTCAATTTATATTGATCAATATTACCTGACAATTTGTTAGCTTATTTTTAAGTCTTTTCTTCAAAAACGAAGTTCACCAATAAACATTGACTAACATATAAGTATTAACTTAATGCTGATCAATAATATTGTACACTTTTTAGGAATTTCTTTTAAAAAGGAGAAATTCAATAGAAAATATTGACTTCAATATAAATTTTGAATTGATATTGATCCAAAATATTGAACACCTTTTGGCATTTTTCAAGTTTTTCCTTCAAAAGGGGAAATCTAGTAACAAATATTGACTTGAATATAAATTTGAATTGATATTGATCAACAATATTGAAAACCTTTTGGCATTTTTCAAATTTTTCTTTCAAATGGGGAAATTCAGTAACAAATATTGACTTCAGTATAAATTTTCAATTAATATTGGTCAATAATATTGACAAATTGTTAGAATTTTTTCAAGTTTTCCTTGAAAAAAGAAGAACAATATAAAATATTGACTTCAATATAAATTTTCAATTGATATTGATCAATGATGGAAATCTTTAAGCTACATTAAATACAATGAAAGTGTTTGTAAAAGCAGTAAAACAGCCGTCTACGCCCCACGTTGAAAGTAACTTAGATACTTAATAGAGGGGGAATATGAAGTAAGAGAGGGCAAATCACAGCACAGAAACAGCAATTACCAACTAATTAGCATTATATTGCTGCTGCTTAAATGCGAAAGCTTTTTAATTGCATTAGATTAGGGTAATTGCAAGCGCTGACACGCTTAAGGAAGTAGAAAAACCTGTCGTAAGGCAAAGAAAGGAGGGAAAAGATGATAGAAATAGCAAAAAGGAAAAAGAAACGCAAAATAAGCTGAATATTAATTCACTTGAAGCTGTGAAGAAGGCAGCAACAAAAAAAAAAAAACAAACGAAAAAAAATGAGCAACGCAAATCAAATATGCAAAAAAGGGCTGAGAAAGTAACTAACAATCAAAGGAAATTCTCCAGTGGCGAACGCTAAAAAATGCGAGCCAACTACAATAAAAGGCGGCAGCAATAGAACAGCGTAGAAGGAAGGAAAAAATCTTCGGACTCTTTTCACAAAAGCTAACAACAACAACAAAGGGCGCAGCGATTGCCGCCACTTCTGCCAGAGAAGACTTGGACTTGTGTAGTGTCCTGCAAGTGGCTTAAGTAATAAATGCATTTGCGCGTCAAATACGCATAAAGCAAAGGCAAGGCAAAGGCTTACAAGTAGACATGTATTCGAGAAAACAACAGCAAGTGCTAGAATGCGCGCATACCATCAACGCTATCACGCCACGCCATTTACGCAGGAAATGCGCCGTTCATTGCTTTATAAGTGCTCTTCCGCGCTGCTTTTTTTGAAGTATGTAGCTTTTCGCACTTTTTACGCGCCAGCTCTAATCTTACTTACATTCTAACACTTTTTGCTTTTGTTTGGCTGTCGTTTTTCCATACCACTTTGCGCTTTTTAAATTTTTCTTTCTTTCCTTCAACTTCACTTCACTTTTATTTGAATTATTTTTGCTCAAAGCAATTTTCGCAACATTTTGCTGCTTTTTCTTCTTTTTATAAAAATTCCTTATTATTTTCCACTATTTTAAATTCTAATGAAAATGCGTGTAATGCTTATTTGCGTTGCTTGAGAGCTTTTGCAAGTCTTCAAGCTTTTGCGCGCGCTTGTGGCAAATTGATTTAGCTACACAGCCGCGGCGCTCTATAAAATTGATGATATGATGATTGCTTGAGTGCATTGCTGTACGTACTGCTTAACGGTTCGCTTTGATGTCCTCACAAAATTGTTTGTTGAGTAGATAACTGCGTATTGGATTAACGGTAATTTAATTTTATTGCTTTTTGAAGTGGGTTAACTCCAAACCAAATGTTTTATGCTCGTAGCTGAAGTCACGGGTACCAAACTATGTATACCTGTTGCGTTTTAAGCACGCATCGCTTCTCTCGGAAGCTGTACGGCAGCATGTGATATGGGATTTTTCTCCTTTTTGATGTTTGTAAATAAAGCAATTAATTCTCTTAGAAAATTCGTGAAGAATACTTACATATTAATATAGCATCTCGCCAAAATCGTTAGTTTACTTTCAGGTGGCTCAACTACCTTAATTGAGAGGCCGAAACCGTTACGGCAGTGTACTGTAAATTGGGAAGTATTATTGAAGATATATCACTGGTTTATACGTACAAGATACATACATAGGTAAAGAAAAACATGTACATATATGATTATCTTTGTAGCAATATTGATAATTAAAATTTATTGAAAAAGTATTGAAAGGTATAAAAAGTATCTATTATTGAAGGTAAAGTGTAATTATATAATAACAATTACACACTCAAAAAAAAAAAAATTTCTCTCGATCAAAGACATACACATCTATTCCGGTTTACGATCCACTTTCATCGAAGGTGAATCGGATCAAATGGCATTCTGCAATTCGATTGACGTCCGATGAACGTCAGATTTTTTCGAAGTTCGCAAATCGGCATTCTGGTTCACGATGGATCGGATTTTTGACAGTTTATCGGAGCGATTCTTTCCGTCAGCTTTTGTGTGTCGGAGGCAGGGCCGTGCGCACGGGGGGGTTTTGGGGGTTAAGACCCCCCCCATGACCAAATCTAAGTTGCAATGATTTTGCAAAAATTTGCAAATTACAGTTATAAATTTTGCATTGAATTTTGACTCATAATTTTTGACAATATTAGTTACAATAATTTTACGGAAGAAGAATTGGTAAAAGTTGCAAAAAATAAGGTTGGCCAATACATAAGTTCGGCATTTTGAATTGCACTTGGAGCTTTCCGAAATTACAAAGTTGTGTAGCATAAGTTCGTTTGGCATTTTTAAAAAAATTGTACTGATAACAAAAAATGTTCATTTTGTGAAAACAGTGAGCAGTTTCAATTAACAAGTACTGTAAAAAGTACACGGAAAGAAATTTGTATACTTGAATCAAGAAAAATGCTTTCTTGAAATCAATTTAGAAAATTTTTAGGGAAATAAGAAAAATTTACTTAATTATTACTGGAAATAAGAAATTGAGTTTTCCAAAAATGAGACAATTATTTTCTTATTCAAGAACACTAACAAAATCTATAGAAAAAAAATGTTGGAAAAAAAATGTTTAAATAAATAAGAACATCTTTTCTTAAATTTACTTAAATGAAGAAAATCTTTTTGTTAATATCAAGAAGAATTTAAGAAAATTGGGTTTCGACGAATTGGAACAACAACATACAGCGAAAAAAAATGTAAAATGAATAAGAAAACGTTTTCTTGAGCGAAGTAAAATTTTTCTTGCTGAATTTGCATTTCCAAAGTTACATGTATTTTTTTTCATTTGCCATCCGCTTTGCATATTTCTGAATATTTTTGCAATTCTCAGATTGTTAGTGAAGCATTTGGTATAAGGAGTGCACTATTTGCATCTTCATTTATATTAAAGAAAATGTTGTCATTTCAATAAACAAGTCCTAGGAATATACTAGTTGACTAATTATGGTTTTCTAATCCCTCATGATTAGTTTTCATTTTCCTTATTTTTTACGTTTTTAATATTTTTAGAAAATATTTTCTTAATTTAATATTTAATATTTTCTTATGCCTCGGACACACATGTGGTATGAATATTAGAATATCAATATTAGGCGCATTTCTGTCGTACCCAAGCATGAAAAGAATACTCTATTTTAAAAATAGTCGAGTTGGTGTTGTTGCTTTGAAGGTAATTTTATGAATAAGCGAGTATTCTTTTCATGCTTGGGTACGACAGAAATGCGCCTATTATGATTTGGCTATGCTATGAAAATTTTCAATTAAACTACAATATGAGGGTGACACATATGTGGTATAGATCAAAATATTATTACTATACTACGATGTGTGTCTCTCGCATTACTTACTTAAGCTCGTATAAGAAAAGTTTTACTTGCAACAAAAAAATAATTTCTTAATTTATTTCAAAAAAACAAGAAAAAACACTTATCCTAAGTAAATTATTTCTTATTTATTTAAAATCCAATTTTACTTGAAGCAAGAAAATGTTTTCTTATTTATATAAAATCCAATTTCACTTGAAGCAAGAAAATTTTTACTTATTTATTTAAAATCCAATTTTCTTGGATTTTCTTGATATTAAGAAATTATTTTCTAAGTTCAAAATCAAGTCTAATTTTTCTTGTCTCGGCATTGATTCTAGTAAAAAATTCTTTCCGTGTACTATTCAGGACCTGGTTAACTAGGTTTTGATGAATCATAATGAGTTTCAGAAAAGTTAGAGAACATTTAAATTTATGGTGTATGGGTCTGGATATCTGTTTCAGCAAATATGTTTATCTTAGCGAAAAATGTATGCGAATGCAAACCAAAATTAAAACCCCCCCCAAGGCTAATTCCTGCGCACGGCCCTGGTCGGAGGCAATAGAAATTTTGATTATTTTTGGAAATATTACCAATTTAATGTAATTAAACTATGATTTTTAAATTTATGCAACATTATTATACAAAACGGGCTTGGTTTAGCTATGCTACTGGCCTTTTCTTTGCAAAATATGTAAGTGAACAAAAGGAATCTGCTTTAGTACAATAGACTGAATAGAGGGAAATAAGTACAAGGAGTTGCAACGTATTGAACTTTTATTAATAATAAAATTTATTATCCTTTTTAGCAATATTTATATATTATTGTTTAATAAAAGCTTCTGAAAATATTTTTAATTGTGTATTATTACTACGATCATGTAATATGAGTGGGTAGCGCAAGTCGGGCATAATTTCTGTGCCAAGATGTACTCCTTTAAGCATTTTTGCCTGACTGTGTCTTTTTAAAGATTTAAAATATCGCCTTGCAACATGATTTACAAACATTTTCACGAGAAACTAACAAATCGAAGAAACGTGCTCACTTTCTATATCCGTTCATGCTCATCGCGTCCTGGCGAGTCACAAAATTCCTGCTACACGATATGTACATATTCATGACTTGATTGATCGCAACCTGGATCCCAAATTTGCTTTTATATTTTGCGATCCATAAAAACTTGTTGATATGCGAACAGTGTAGAGCGTCATCCATAGATTGCATCAGTATAACTTATTATGTACTATAAATAGTGTAAAACAAACAAACTGCAAGAGGTTTTCGCATGAAACTTTGTGGGAATAAGCTGTAAATGTTATTTTCACTAAAGTTGGCATTTTCATTGCCATTGAGTTCATGGAGTCCAGTTTTTTCATAATTTAAAATTACTAATAGTTAAGGTGGGAATCGCAATAATGTACCACTGGTGTTAAAGGAAAATTTGTATATAATGAACCACGATCCTATCACAGATCATAAAAAAAGTAGCTCTCGCCAGACGATTATAGTGCAAGAGGTATTCCTTGTTAAAGCAATGTATATGTAGAAGACTTTTTTGTGTCACCGGCCTTCCGCCGCGCTTCAAAAAAACCTCAGCCGGCAGAATTCTCCTTTTGGAGAACTTTAATATTATAATTTAATAATAGTTGAAAGCGTTGAAGGTAGATGAATTATCATCCAAAGAATATTTCCTGAAAGTTTCACTGAAAAATTCGCAGTAGTTTGTAAATAAATAAAATTGGTTCATTCTATCCAAGCTTAGCCGGTGTTAATTTCCGAATTACAAGGTATTATCGCATGAAACTTGGTGACAGTATTCTATAAATGCCGTTTTCATATATGTTGTCACTTTTTTTTTATAATAGAAAGCAATATTTTAAAAAATTGAATTAAAATTAATGTCCAAATTCCTTTGTTCTTCCATTTATTTTTTCACTAAATAAGCTGCTGCAGCAATGGAATCCATTTTTTAACCATTTAATATATTCTTTGTGAAAATTTAATCTAAGACTTACTGAAAATATAAATTTGCTGTCAAAAATACAAATGTGCTGTCAAATAATACATATTATTTCGCATAAACGCTACCTAACACTGATTCGAACATAGTTTAACACTTAACAACACTTATGTTCGAAACGTCGTAAACCAGAATACCAATTTTCGTTTTGTCGTAGCAGTCGGCGTCGCCGCGATCGAAGTTCTGAGGGATTGTAGAATAGCTGTGATAATTTTCCTTATTTTGAACACGCGTCCTTTCTTTGTTTTGTGTAAATTTTCTCAAAAATGTGGAAAAAACATAAAAAAACATTCAAACAAATTCGTTGCCATGGGGATTTGTATGGGAATTTAATTTCTCAAAATTAAAGAAATCAAGTCTTCAAAACAAGGAAAGTTGGGAATGGAATGGCGCTTAAAGAATTTTTCATTATTTGAATGTATGAATTTTTTCAAAACAAGTATATGAAACCATGGTAACGCATGTAACAACAATATTTTATAAACCTTTTAACATGTTTTAAGGAAAATTTACTCAAAACAAAGAAAGTAGTGTTCAAAATAGGTAAACAATTTCTTTGACCCCTCCATATATTTTTTTTCTCTCAGTGCATATATAAACTTTTTGTAGCAGGTTTTTATCGTCAATATTATTTATCAATATTTATTTATCCATATTTATTGTACATAATTTATTCATCAATATTTATTGTGCAGTATTTGTTGATTGTGGCGGCCTACATACCCGGGTTCGTGGGTTCCAACCCCTCCCCAAACACACCAAAAATTTAATTAAATCAAAAAATTGCAAAAATTATATTAATTAACATATGTTTTTACATGGTCGTTTTAATTCTAATAATTATTTTATGTGAATTTTATATGAGCTATTGGCCAGGTCTTAATTAAGGAAAATTGAAAAAGTTCGATCCTCGGTTGAGGCCGCCTGAAGAAGTCTGATAAGGGGATGTGGTGGTCTCCGAAATGGATGCACAACTCCTACCAAACAAATTTTTTCAATTTTCGTTAATTAAAAACTGGCCGATAGCTCATATAAAATGCACATAAAATAATTATATTAATTAAATCAATTTTCCAATTAATTAAAATAGCCGTCACCCCTCGGCAGTGGACGGTATACGTACATACCCTCCGAGCGTAATTCTGTAATGAAAGAGCTTCGCAGAAAAAATGCATTCGGCGTTTGAAGTCGCCAAAAATCTGATCCATCCAATCAGCAGGAAAACAACAATTAGATAGCATGCCTCAAATTGGGAGAGATGTTCAACCTTAAAACTCGTTAGAGTTATATTCGGAATATTATATACATATTATATTTATTAATCAATATTTATTGTACATTATTTATTGAGTAATATTTATTGTACATTATTTATGGATTAATTGTGCAGTATTTATTGAACAATATTTATTGATCAATATTTATTATGCAATATGTATTGGTAAATATTAAATGACTAATAAACGCGGAGAAAGAAAAAAACATTTAATGTAGACTAGAATTGAAGGTGCTTTGACATCTAAATGTTAAATTTAACACAAGACAGGAATTAAGAAAACTTTTGCATTGAAATTGAAAAGAGGCAGTACAACTTCCAACATTTGTACATTATTTTCTTAAGTGCAAATAAAATGGGCATGCCATTTAGTATTATACATACATACATATCAGAATGCATTTCTGCCGTCGAAAAGCTGCATATAAAACTAATACCGGATAAAATAAATAAATTATAAATATGAATGGAAATACATACATATATACACAGCATGCACAAATATATAGGTGTATGCACAAAAATATGTGACGTTAAGCGCCAGCTTTCAACGAACCATGTGACTTGTTGTTGTTGCGCATTTGCATGCCCTATAAATTAACAAATATTCATGGCGTTCGTAGATTTGGTCCACCATTTTTTTGGTTGTCATTCGTGTGCACATATAGATAAATACATATATGTTTTTTGCAGATTTACCAAATTATAGAATTGGGCATGTAGGTCTACATACCAATGCATAAGTATGTATGTATGTTGGTATATACATACATATATGTATATGGTTTTTTATATTTGTAGATTTCATATTTGCAGCCTTAATGAATTTTTTTGTAGGTCATAATTAAAATATTCAAAATATATGTGTACCTACACTGATTACGCGCTGAGTTCTTTCCGAAAGCGCAAATTGGCGAACTTATTGACATTTTTGGCAAATAATTGTGAATTTTCAAAGTACATACAAAGAAATAAGTCTATAATGGTATATATGTATGTTGGTACATATTTATTGTGTAAATATTTCACATATTCGCTGATTTCCAATAAATTCATATTGCGTTGAAAATGTATGTAAAAAATAGGGTGTGTATGTAAATAAATGGTGGGTGTTATTTGTATGCATTGTTGCAACTCTTCCATAGTTATGTATGTATATGACTGCATATATTCATAGATATATATATTTACGTAGATACAGTTATGCAATCATGTAGCCATTTGTAAAAAAAATTGACTTAAATTTATTTTATACTCTTATGCATACGAATTTACAAACGTATAAAGCGCCTGCAAATATTTTGATTTATTAATTTTGTGCTGCGCTGCTTCATTGCCGGAATAATTTTGGATACAATTTAAACTTCCGGGAATTTTAATATTGGCATTTGTTACAAATATTTCTAATTAGGTATCCATCCCTGCAGTAAAAATCCGCAATGAATCCTTAATGAATCACTGATGTAATTCACCTATGACGAGGAGGCATCAGTGAATACTTTCATATAAAGACTGCTGAATTTTTCATATAAATGGTTTGCTTTCCTCAGAAAAAAAAAAATAAAAACAAATAAAAATATACTGAGCTATGGCGACAGTGATGAATATTCAACAAAGAATCATCACTGATCCTTCAGCAGTGACACAAATTTACTGCAGGGATATCGTATTGTTTTCAACTCGGTAGGTATATGCCTTTTAAATTAGTTAGTATTAAATTTAGCTGCTTAATTTTGTGATTTGCCTCTTATATCATGTTCAGACATAAAAATTAATTAAGTCAATTGGGGTTGATTGAAAATCTTTAGATTTGGTGTTCAGACATATTTAATTTACTTGGCCCATTTAACAGGTCGGCTCAAGATACATACACACATACACGCCGTGAGCTGAATATCAAACTCTCGTGACCTAAATGTCAAAATTGCAAGAAGGACGAAATAATTTGACATTCATCTCACAATTTTTACCAATCGTAAACACGAATGCATGTATAAAATAAGCAGAAATAAAAACAAATTTGGTAGGTGATGAAGAAGAACAAGAATGCAGCTGATCTGACGAACCAACCTGTTTAGTGGACACTGACGCTAATCACATTTCTCTTTTCATGACATTTCATTTTACTTATGAAACAAGCCTTTTAACAGGGTTGCATGCAGAATTGTTCTTCATTAACAACTCATTAATTTCTAATGAAGCATTAACTTGGTCAATTTTTGTATGGTAAATTGAGAATCATTGGGCTTGAAAATTGAATGAAGGCTCTTAATGTTCAATTAAGGTTGTGTCTGAACATAACATTACGCCTAAAATACTCTTTGTTTTAATGAGCACATCAGCATTTGACGACGTTCATATCAAAGTAATTTAAAATGAAATATTTTCATTTATTTAAGGTTTAATTATACCCTCTAAAATTTTTTTATGAAATCAACTGGAGGAAAGAACTAGATTCACACAGAAAACACCAAAAGTAGTTCTTACAACATTTGTTGTTGTTGTTTTTGTCTAAGTGGTTTTACTAAGTATACATGCGTAAAGGGTTAAGCTATACATCGCACTATGGTTCAAAACCGAAATATTGAGGAATTAAACCTAATTATCGACTTTTGATTTTCCCGAAAAAAATAATTACCTTTTATTACACATTACTGAAGTAAATAAAAAATATATAAAATAATGTCAGCTGGCTATCACTGGTTTGTCAGAAAGCTTTCAAATTCTTGGTTTCGATTTTTGTATTCCTAAAAAATATTTTACTCAAATTATATAAAAATCTCAAGTGGTGATAAAAAGCTAACGAATTTGAATAAAGTGTGTTTATAAAATGGAAAATATTAATAAAGGTATGTAAAATAAAGAACAACAAACTTTTTTCTGAAACAGTAATAATCTTTAATATATTTTTGAGTTTAAATAAGCCGTGAGTTTTTTCTATGTTAAATAGAATATATGTAAATAAGTTGGAACAAAAAAGGTCAGTACAAGTTATATATGTAGTTACAGCTAATAGTGTTCTCTTTAATGCAAATGTTATTTTATCTGCGGGAGTTTAAGCTACAATTTCACTTTTTTCAGAGCAAAGTAAACTTCGAAAATGGCGATATTTTACAATTTTATATAGATAATAATAAAAATATAAAATTCTTTTATATATAGGGTTTTAAAACCTAATAATTTCCCTAGAAAATAACGTTACACTTTTTCGGGTATCTTCTTTAGTACCTGAGATATTGTTATTTTAATTTCACTAACTTGCTAAAAAAAATAAAAACTTTAAGATTTCCTATCGCAAAGTTAATAAACTTAAAATAACAATATCTCTAAAACTATACGCAGCATCGAAAATCTGACTTCAGATTCAGATTCAGCGTATCGGAAACCTTTAGAAAAGTAAAGTTTTATCTCTATTTGAAATTCAACCTAATTTTACAGTTTCCACTATGTATGGCAGCAGCAGCGAAAAATGGGCGTGGATTGCCCATTTTCGTCATGAGACATTACTTTCACCTTTAAATACCCTATGAAAAGTTTTAGACCGATATCTTAACTCTAACTATTTTATTCCTCAAAAACTGAATTTTGAACCATAGTGCATCGGAGAGAAATGGGTTCTTTGGGTATGTGTGTATACTAAAATTAAACGAGGACTAAGTTTTTGGAACCCTCTACTTCCCTCACTACAGGGCCTTTTTGAATAATTTTTCGAGGAGTCCAATAAACTGGTATTTTGAGGGAGGTCTCCGCGGCCTTTTTGGTACCATTTTTCGAGGAGTCCTCAGAATATGGCATTTGGAAGGTTGCTAGGGTGTTAAAATGTTCTAGAAAATTACTCGCCATAAAATTTCACTCCACAGAAAAAAGAGCTCAAGCAACCAATGTATCAGCTCTAAACCAGTTTTCAACACTAGTGATCTCTTATTGTTTCTTTGGCGGTAAAGTGGGTTACTTGATTTTCAAGGAGTTACTTATGTATATATTTAAATTATCCTATTGTTTTTGGATCATTTAGAGAGCGCTCCAATTCTATTTTTAAACCATGTATATTGTACAAAGCACTCGCCCTTCTAGGACATTAGATAGTACAGAACAGTCGTGGAGCTCTCCCACGTCCCATTGTAGTACTTCATAATCCCTCATCGCATGCGCTCCTTCCCTACTGGGTCGCAATAAGAGCACATAAGTATGTATCTCTTACCATTCCGATTTATGTTAATTAAAAAACTTAAATTTATAAAAAAAAAAAAGCGCTGCAAATTTCACTAATAAATTTCACAGTCTTTTTTCACTATCTCCTGTGTTTTGCCTGCCACAGCACTTATTCTTATCCAACGCCTTCGAAAAATAACCAGCAGCCAGCAAATGCTTTTCCTCTCCATCTTCTTCTTCGTCGTCTTCTGTCATGCCTTGAAGTTACCGCGAAAAAGTTAGTGACGCGACAATCAAGTGATAAAATCGAAAAGAAGTAAAAGAACGAAAACGAAAATGAAGTGGTAATAAAATTAAATGCAATAAAATGGCACATGAAGTGTGCTGACTGCGTGCAGACAAGGGACAGAGCGACCATAGGACAAAAAGACAAAAATACAAAAAGAAGACGAATGAAAAGCAAACAAAAATAAAAACACACACAAGAAATCGATGGATTATCAGACATTTAAACTTACAGATTCCAAGCAAAGATATGTTCGTATGCGTCGAAATAGCCGAAGTCAACGAGGGAATTAAGGGAAATTGTAATATGCACAAGCGAGTGTAGGAGGGAGCATGAAGCAAGAGGAATGCTAGAAACCTCTCTAAGAGAGATATGAGGACCACAAAATTTTCAAAGGAGAGCTGGTTCGTTACACGGGGGAACCTTATAGACGCATAACTGGCCACTGAGAACACATTGAGAAAAGCAGGCATCAATCGCTTGCCCTTCGTGCATTCTAAAGAACTCCAACTCCAGCCAAAAACAAAAAAAAACGAAAAACAAAAAGACGTATACGAAAAATCTGCAAATCTTCAAGCGCGTCAAACGGGAGTCTGCTGACAACAATAATTCCTTATGTCAACTTGTGTTGAGCTGCAAAAAGTTGCGACTGGAGCAAAAGGAAAAAACACCATTGAAGCAAGGAATGCGGAATGTGGAAAAACAAAAATAAAAAGAAGAAGAAGAAACAAGAAATTTTCGAAGAGTTTGCAATGCCACAGTATTCAAGCAACTTCAGATCCATTGCACTTATTTAGTTAAGCGGAAAATTTAGTTAAGAGAATACCACAAAACACACACACACACACAAAATGAAGAGTAAAGAAATTGGCATACTTCAAAAAAGCACAAAAACAATTAAGTCGTGGAATGAATTTGGCAAAGAAAAAAAGATGAATATGAAGAGGAAGAAGGAAAAGAAGAAGCAGAAGAAAAATACAAATAAGAAGAAGAAAAACTAGATTATTAGGAGGAATTAGAAGAATAAATTTAAGTATGCCACTGTGGTGTGATAAAGTTTTTCTTTGCTGATTTTGCACATTTGCTACCGCCCCATCATATACACGCCCTACCACAACATTGCTCATTTTGGAACGAATGTGTAGCATGCAATTAACTAACTAAGTATTGTACTCGTAGTTGGACTTTTGTTAAAATTTCTAATTAGAAAACACAAAAAAAAGAAAGTTTTTCTGTTCTCTAAAGCCATAATCGTTATTCATTCAAGCAATTAGCAAAAAAAAAAAATAAATAAATCGAAACGAATCGAATAATTAACTGAGCTGTGCGCTGGCGGGTGCTGTGGGATGTCGGGTATGATTGGCTGGTTTGATCGTGTGGCTCAGAACGGATTTACTTGCGCCATTGTTGGTTTGTTTAATGTGAAATTTTGTATGGCCAGTTGTAACGTGAATGGGATGTACTAAGCTGTATCGGAATAGGAAATATATTTGATCTATAATTTTGGTTCTATAATACTCAATAATACACGAACGATTTCCGTCATCCCTTGTCAGGTTTGGTTTGGAAACAAACCGGTTTCGGCTAAACTGCACCATCTGCAGTGTCTTTTTTCGAAAAAAAAAAAACTTGACAAGGAATGACGGAAAATTGTTCCACTTAACATCATATTCCTACCCTATCAGAAAAGCAAGCAACCAAAAAGTAACACACAATTCACATATAGGTTGGCTGCCCTTTCATCAGCGTTCTTTAAACAGCAAGCAAATAATAATGAAATCAAAGCCCAAATACGATAAATTTGCTAACAACAACTTACGGAAAACTCGCACAAAAAAAAAAACTTAGGAAAAGTCTACTTAAAAATTTTAATACAAATCATCGAATAACTCAAAATGATCACATGTTTGTAAACACGCCAAAACTCTCCATCTTACAAGATTTTGAGTAGGCGTACTTTTAGATTCTCACACAACATAAACAAACACAACTAAAGTGCGCTCTTCAGCGCTGAATTGATGCCGCAAACAGCGCGAGCGAATGGATAATGATGATAATGATCATGATCATTAAGTTGAAAGATGAAGCATTGTCGAGAATGAGTACAAAAGCATGTCGCGCAAGATCGCTGACAAAAAGATCCTCGCGGCATGTAAAGAAAACTTTTTAGTTGGCGCTGAGTAAAGAATACGTTGAAAGTAAGTGCAAAGGTGCTCGCGACAAAATTTCTTAGTCAGTTTAGTTTTGGCAAAGATACGCGATGGGCGTGAAAGTGAACGCGAAAAACGGTTTTTGTGGAAATAAATGAAATAAAAAATTTTAATAAATGATGCAATGAAAATAAATAAATTTATATTAAAAAAAAAGAAAATAAAAAATTATAATAATAAAAAATTTAAATATATTTTAAATGATTTATATGCATATTAAATAATGATTTTGAAGCTTTGTGTGCAAACATATTTTATATGTGGGAATATAAGCACTTAACAACAAGCATTTACTTCGCAAATATTTTAAGTAGTGAAACATTTATTTTTCACATACAAGCAATGTACATACACATGTGTGCAAAAGGTATAAAAATATTAAAATTCTAATAAAAATTCTTTCTTTTTATATAAAAAAAAAATAAATAAAATAGTGAAATAATAAAAAAATAGCAAGAAACGAGCAAAATTTTATACAAATTGTTCTTTTTTATATGAAATGCTAAAAAAAGCTGAAAAAACCGCGAGCCAAGGCAACTCACTTCCGTTCACGCGTCATGATTTATAAATAAATGCTGTAAAAAAATACAAAATATAAGCCATTCAAATTTTTTTGTATTTTTTAATGAAATAGTAGGTACGTGAATTGAAATGTGTATGTAAATATATGTGATACAGCTAAAGGCACTTAAGCCATTAAATTGTAGAATAAAAGAACAAAAAAAGCAATGTTGCGTGAAATTTTTTAAACAAAATTGGAAATGAAAAATGTTGCTAATTTTTTTTTAATTTTGTTTTTTTTATAAATTTTTTATTTTTTTCATTTTTTTTTTGTGTTTTTTACGCCAATTTTACTTTAATGGAATATGCTTCTTGAAAATATGTTATTAACAAGTAAGGAAGCCTAAGTTCGAGTGTAATCGAACATTAGATACTCAGCTGTATGCTTTCATTGTTTGTTTGCGTTTGTTCGATATAGGTTGTATTTTATATGACACGAGTGCTGCATAAACCGGGCGCAGCCACGCCCATTTTCAAAATTTGTATCAATCATCCAAATAAGCATATAAATATTATTGTTAGTGCAAAATTGCATCCCTCTCTGACTTTTAGTTACAAAGACTTCACGTTACAAATTCCAAAAGGGTGTTCCAGAAATATCTTTGTTAAAAAGTAGGCGTGGTCATAAACCGATTTCAATACATTTTTGCGTGTCTATTAACACATGTTATAAAAGTGTATAAACCAAGTTTCGTCATAATATCTCAGTTATTTGTCGAGTAATAGGCTCGTAGATTCCTTTGTATAAAAAGAGGCGGTGCCACGCCCATTTTCCAAACTTTTTTATTTTTTGTTTCCGGTCTATTGTAGAACTCATGTCACAAAATTTCAGTGATAGATCTTTATATTTGACAGAGATATCGCTTAAAATGTTTTTATTAGGTCACTTTATAATACCCATATATAAAAGTGGGCGTGGTCGTCAACCGATTTTGGTAATATTTCGTCCACACATTTGGCTAAGTAAATATATCACGCGTACTAAATTTCATCGATATATCTTCAACGGTTTCTGAGTTATGACATATAAAACTTTCAATGTTTGCCCCTTAATAAGTGGGCGTGGCACCGCCCATTTTCCAAAATTTTTGTACTTTTTGTTTTATGTCCATCGTTGGACTCCTGCCACAAAATTTCAGTGATAGATCTTTATATTTGACAGAGATATCGCTTAAAATGTTTTTATTAGGCCCCTTTATAGTTCCCATATATAAAAGTGGGCGTGGCCGTCAACCGATTTTGATAATTTTTCGCCAAAACATTTGTCTAAGTAAGAAAATTACGGATATCAAATTTCATCGATATATCTTCAACGGTTTCTGAGTTATGACATATAAAACTTTCAATGTTTGCCCCTTAATAAGTGGGCGTGGCACCGCCCATTTTCCAAAATTTTTGTACTTTTTGTTTTATGTCCATCGTTGGACTCCTGCCACAAAATTTCAGTGATAGATCTTTATATTTGACAGAGATATCGCTTAAAATGTTTTTATTAGGCCCCTTTATAGTTCCCATATATAAAAGTGGGCGTGGCCGTCAACCGATTTTGATAATTTTTCGCCAAAACATTTGTCTAAGTAAGAAAATTACGCATATCAAATTTCATCGATATATCTTCAACGGTTTCTGAGTTATGACATATAAAACTTTCAATGTTTGCCCCTTAATAAGTGGGCGTGGCACCGCCCATTTTCCAAAATTTTTATATTTTTTGTTTTATGTCCCTAGTTGGACTCCTGCCACAAAATTTCAGTGATAGATCTTTATATTTGACAGAGATATCGCTTAAAATGTTTTTATTAGGCCCCTTTATAGTTCCCATATATAAAAGTGGGCGTGGCCGTCAACCGATTTTGATAATTTTTCGCCAAAACATTTGTACAGGTAAGCAAATTACGCATACCAAATTTCATCGATATATCTTCAACGGTTTCTGAGTTATGACATATAAAACTTTCAATGTTTGACCCTTACTAAGTGGGCGTGGCACCGCCCATTTTCCAAAGCTTCATCAAATTTCTTCATAAGGGCCTGAGCTCAATACGTGGGTAAAATTTTATCACTCTAGCTATATTAGTGGCTGAGATACCAAATTTCCGATTTTTTCTATATAGGAAAAGTGGGCGTGGTCATGGTCCGATTTCGCCCATTTTCAATACCAACCGTCCCAGTCTCGATGCCAACTTGCATTTCAAATTTCATCAAAATATCTCAATTTTTACGCGAGTTATCCTGCGTACGATACGCACGATAACTCGCGCAAAAATTGAAATATTTTGATGAAATTTGGAATGAAAGTTGGTATCAAGACAGGGACGGTTGGTATTGAAAATGGGCGAAATCGGACCATGACCACGCCCACCTCCCCTATATAGTAAGAATCGGAAATTTGGTATTTCAGTCACTAATGGAGCTAGGATGACAAAATTTCACCCACGTGTAGAGCTCGGGCCCTTATGAAGAAATTTGGTGAATTTTTTAAAAATGCGCGGTGCCACGCCCACTTATTAAGGGCCAAACATTGAAAGTTGTATAAGCCATAACTCAGAAACTATAGCAGATATATCGATGAAATTTGGTATGCGTGATTTACTTACTCAAGCAAATGTTTGGACGGAAAATTGTCGAAATCGGTTTGACGACCACGCCCACTTGTATATATGTATATTACAAAGTGGCCCAATAAAAACATTTTAAGCGATATCTCTGTAAAATATAAAGATATATCATTGAAATTTTATAGCAGGAGTCCAACTGCGGACATAAAACGAAAAACAGAAAAATTTTGGAAGATGGGCGTGGCACCGCCTCTTTTTAGAAACAGGAATATACGAGATTTCTCAGCCTATAACTCGACAAATAATTGATATATTATGACGAAACTTGGTGAATACACTTTCATTACTTGCAGTAATACACGTTCAAAAGTTTACCGAAATCGGTTGACGACCACGCCCACTTTTATATATGGGACTATAAAGGGGCCTAATAAAAACAATTTAAGCGATATCTCTGTCAAATATAAAGATAATTCATTGAAATTTTGTGGCATGAGTTCCACAATAGATCGGAAACAAAAAATAGAAAAATTTTGGAAAATGGGCGTGGCACCGCCCCTTTTTAGACAAAGGAATCTACGAGATTTGGGATCCCATAACTCGACAAATAATTGAGATATTATGACGAAACTTGGTTTATACACTTTTATAACTTGTGTCAATAGACACGCAAAAATTTATTGAAATCGGTTATGACCACCAAATGTTGAAAATGTGCGTGGCTACGCCCACTTTATGCAACACTGGCTTTATATAAAATACACCGTGATTCTATCAGACGCAAACAAACAATGAAAGCATACAGCTGAGTATCTAATGTTCGATTCCACTCGAACTTAGGCTTCCTTACTTGTTTTTTTTTTAATTTTGTTTGAGAGAATAACTTAGTTATAGAAACACTAGTAAATACCCGTCCCGCTTCGCTGCAACATTATGCCACTGCCCATCAATCACCCTACCGCTCTACATCTCCAATTCCCTCTATCTCTTTCTCACTCTATACTACTATTTTTCTCCTTCATCGACTCCCAGGTTCACATGTCGGTATATATGCATAATTTCAGTCGTTTAAGGTATCTCGAAACCCGATTCAGATATCCACGAAATTAGACAAATTGAAAAATGCTATAGCAGAGCAGTTTTAGTAAAGAATGTACGATTCGCGATTTCATCCAGAGTTGAAGTTATTTTAGGCCCAGACAATAAACTCCAAATTACTGTACAGTGTTTAAAAAAAATTTTAAAACATGAAAAATGGACTACTACCACAATCATAGACTAGTTCTATCTGGAACACTATAACTTCACGCTGATACACCTGAGCTTTTCATACACAAAATCTGTAAATGCTCAAGCGAAATGCAACTAAATCTTACTTCTAAAAAAAACTTGCTTCTAAATCCCTTACTGATTTATTTATTATTCCTACAATTTTGTGCGTCACAGAAAGAAAAGAATATAGCAAGAATTTTATGTATGTATTTATGTGAAAATGTGCGGCAAGGAAAACATTGCGCTGAGCACTGTAACGAAAATGCAAGAAAATCGTAAATCATACAAAATGAGAATGCAGATACAAGCAGAAAATGCAAGCTAATGAATAAATAAATAGTGAAGAAAAGCGTATGTATTAAGGTGGAGTGAAATCATATGGAGATTTTTTTTTGTGTTCTTTTTTTGAACGTACCAGCAATGAAAAGTTGCCTTTATACGAGTTAATGAACCCCACAAAATTTTATGGCGATAGGATGACATTTTGAACTGCCCCCAGCCCCGCAAAGTTGAAAGCAATAAGCACGATCTGGTACAAATATGAAATTTTCAAAATTATAACATTAAAAAACGAAGTATGAGGATTGATAAACATGGCTAAGCTGAGTATTAAAGTGAATTATTTTTTTTTTAAAACAACAACAATAAAAGTTATTAAAGGTCAAAGTTTATATTGTGCATTTTTTAAATTGCAATTACTTAAAAACTACTGAACCGATTTCGAATATTTTTATACCTTTCGATAATTTCATATACATTTTATATATGAAAAGTAAGGGGGGTAATAGGGGGGTTGACCCACGCAGGGGGTTGTTATGTAACCCACTGGAAAATTGTATATCAAATTAAAGGGAATCAAAATAGCTATCGAATGGTATAAAAATATTCGAAATCGGTTCAGTAGTTTTTAAGTAATTGCAATTTTAAAAATTCGTAATATAAACTTCGACCTTTGATAACTTTTGTTGTTGTTGTTTCCAAAAAAAAA
The DNA here is from genome assembly GCA_960531455.1 of Urophora cardui. Lineage (NCBI taxonomy): Eukaryota > Metazoa > Arthropoda > Insecta > Diptera > Tephritidae > Urophora > Urophora cardui. The sequence continues at coordinate 152,071,101 of OY482672.1, read as the reverse complement.
AATCACTTTAATACCCAGCTTAGCCATTTTTATCAATCCTCATACTTCGTTTTTTGATTTTAAAATTTTTGATATTTCACCTTTGTACCAGATCGTGCTATGTTCTCAATTTTGTGAGGCTGGGGGCACCTCTAAACATGCGAGTAAGTCAATAAATTTTTACAGGCTTATTTCTGGGCTAGAAAGGTGCCGTTCTGGCTTTGGAACAAATTGAATTTCCAAAAAAAATGTTTCACTCCACCTTAGTATGTATGTATGTATGTTCGGGTGTGTAGATAATCTTTGGTTATTTTTTATTAACGCGCTTTTATTAGCTTCACCTGTATGTATGTATGTATGTATGTATGTAACTTCATCCCATCCCAAAAGTTGTAACATTTAACTAAATTATTATATCTTTCAAACATTCACTTTTATTGTGTTCTCTCTATTATTTCTATTCTCCTCCGGATTCGAAACATGACATCAACAGCCCAACGGCATCATATAGTAGGACATTCAACATTATACTTCATGCTTCATTGCGGCTTTTAAGTTACCTTTCCTCAAAATAGGCTCTATGAATTTCAATTCACTCCCGCATATAAGCCAATAAGTAACAAGCTTTCAGGGTACGGAAAAACTCACTCACGAACGCTCAAAAATACATTCTTCTCAAATCACAAACAAATGTTCAAAGAAAAACGTATAACCACTCAAATAGCGATCGAACTAACACACAACAGCCAGCGATCGCTCATAGCGATGGCGATAAACTCAATGCATAAATTCACTCAAAAATGAAGCTTGAAGCTTTCTGTTTTGTTGTTGTTGTATTTGCAATGAAGTCAGCATACATACGTATGCAAAGCAAGAACTGGTTTTGTTTGTAATTCATTTAATAGTAAGTGCTGACTCAACGAAAAGGAACCCTAATTCTATAAATTGTATTTCACGTTTGGAAAGCAATTTTTATACAATGTTTTGTAAACGTGAGGTGAAAAAAATTTCTCTAAAAAAAAAAAAAAAAAAAAAAAAAAAAAATGCGCCACTTGGGACTGGAACCTGAGCTCCTCGGTCCGTAGGCAGCATACCTCACCATTACGCTACAAACGTATTCGGAACTCTGTTGTCTAAATTCGAATTTATTCAATCAGGTTTCTTTTTTTTTTTGTTCTTTTCAAATGCTTCACCTCAACTTCTCTTCACTTTCTGATTGTGAAATATAACAAAACGTTTGGGAAATTTTGTATTTCCAAACTAGTTTGGAAAACCTTGAATAAAAGGGTTTGGAAAATATTGCATAATAAGCTAGTTTACTTCACTGCATATTGGGATTTTTGGTAGAAGTTATAAATACATATGTATGTAGATCTATTTCGGAGAACACCACATCCCATCAGACTTCTTTTTACTTTTATTCTTGCGTCCGCACAAAACATCCTTTAATGAAAAATTTCACTAAAAAGTTAAAAATAAATAATAGCTTAAAAAAACTAAAAAACACGCTTTAATCTTAAAAATCGTACTAAAAATTGAGAAATAATTTAATTAGAAACAAAATGATGAACGAAAATATAAGTATTTAAGGAAAAGCGTGGGGGTGCTCAATAATATTTGAACATGAAAATATTCGTTTCGTACAACTAGTACAAAAATATACCTAGTTGCGAAATTAAAGAGTACGATATATGAAATCTCAAAAAAGTCAAAATAAAATTATTAGTAAAAAAACACCGATTTTAAATATTTTTTGACATACTGAGCACCCCACGCTTTTCCTTAAATACTTATATTTTCGTTCATCATTTTGTTTCTAATTAAATTATTTCTCAATTTTTAGTACGATTTTTAAGATTAAAGCGTGTTTTTTAGTTTTTTTAAGCTATTATTTATTTATAAATCAAATAAAAAGTGACAATCGCTCACTCAACGCCAAAAACAACTTAACGCTTCATCGATTGAATGAATGAATGAGCAGGCACTTAGTGAAAAAGGCAGCACTGAGAGGCAGCACTGTAAAAGAAGCAATAAATTATACATAAATTATAAACAAACAAACAAAATAATCGATATGCGCAATCAAAGGGAAAGCAGCGAAAATAAAAGAAAAAAAGTAGGATAAACAGTGATAGAGCAACAATAATACAAAAGAAAAAAATTAAAAACAAAATTGTAAATAAGTAAGAAAATAAATATTTAAGTGAAAAATCCTTTCAAGTGCTTGTTGCTATTTATGTACTTACATATAGGTATATGTATGTATGTACATATTTATTTATCTACTGCAGCGGCAGCTGAACTTAGATACTTTGTAAATGCGTCAAGCGAATGAGATCGCTAAAGAAGCGTTACGATCAAAGGCGAATAACGTAGAACTAGGAGGGTGACATAAAAATAGATGCGGTTGCTTTTAAGGAGGGGGAATATGTATTTCTTTTAATGTTTTTTGTTCTTTTCGCTGGTTCAATGGCACTAATTAGTTTAGTTTCGAGAAAATTTTAATAGTTTTGGGGATTGCTGAAAAGTACTTTCATATTTGTAGTGAATAAAGCAAATTGACAAGGCAATTAAATGTTTATATCCAATGAACCCTATGTGATAAACAGATATGTTTGTATGTATGTATGTTAGACACATTAAAAAAAGAGTTGCTTTGAAATTTATTGCTTTCATTTGCAAGAAGCAAGCATTTACTATTTACAACATTTTGCACGAGGGTTGTTTGACAAGTACGTGACATTTGTCTAAGAAATTATTTTTTTGGCAAAATGTTTCAACGCTCAAATTTTTAATTTTTTGGGATGACCTCTTCATTGGATCCGAATCTCTAACCACCCAGCTATTTATAAATTTTTCGATACAGCAAATAATCGGAAGGCGCTAAATCTGGAGAAAATGGTGGGTGGGGTAACAATTTGGAACCCAATTTATGAACGCTTTCTATGGTGACTACACACGTGTGCGATCGTGCAATGTCTTGATGAAATTAAATTTTTGGTTCTTGTCAAATGCTGTCATTTTTCTTCATGTCAAGATCGAATCTGCCCAAAAGCTTTGAGTAATATTCGCCGGTAATTGTTTTAGTGGCCGCTATGGTGTAGTGAGTAGAGTGCTCGCCTACTATACCAGAGCATAAACTGTAGGTCCACCCAATTTGTAGGCACAATTTTAAGGAGCACGCCCCGAATTGCGAGATAAGCTTGGCCATAAAACTCGTCAGAGTTATAAACGTGCTAGTGTATTATTATTTACCCTTTTCAAGATAATCGATAATCTTTGGTGCACGTCTACACAGACAAACCCACTGTTTTGATTGTTCCTTGAATTCATTCTACGGGCAAAAATTCATTCGGGTTTGCGGCTGAACATCATCAAACACTCCTTTCAAATTATCACGCGATTGCGCTTATTATCGAGTGTAAGCAATCGCGGCAGCCATCAAGCGGATAGCTTTTTCATGTCTAAATATTCATGTAAGATTAGTTGAGATGCCTGTGGTCTCAGCTACTTGACACACTTTTACACTGAACGTTCAATATCATTTAATGGGTTTTATCGACGATTTCTGATGTGATAAAGGACGTCAGTAGTTTCTGTCTCGTGATAACGGACGCTTATTAGAAACACCAAGGTAGTTCCCGTCATTCCACCTGATCTTTCTAATATAGGACTCCCTTATTAGAAAAAACAAGAGAGTTCCCGTCATTCCACTTGATCTTTCTAATAGAGGACTCGCTTATTAGAAACAACAAGGGTGTTCACATCATTCCACCTAGTCTTTCTAACGCTATAGAGGACTCCCTCTCACTTTTTGCTGCTACTAATGGGTTTAGATACAAATACATTATGGCGCAATCATCTCTGCTCATTCTCATGTTATGGCCTAGCCAGCGCATTCGCTGAATTTTTGTTTTCTGAACTCTCAATGTCATCGATCTCTGCGTAAAGCTCGTGCAGCTCATCGTAGCATAATCGATTCAATACTCGGTGTTGCCACGGACCCTTAAACCTTTCGAATAACCTTTATGTAGAAAACTCCAAGTGCCATCTCATCTGATGTTAATATCCCTTGCTCGGTACGGAGCCGCTGTATATCAGGCATTAAATCGACAAAGAGATGGCATATGTCAGTTTTTTTTTTTCATGGGGGTTTTTTCCAGCAGTTGGCGTATTGAAAGATCTGCAGATGGTAGACTAGCCAGATCTGAAGCCACGCTAATAACGTCCAATCAGATTGTTGACGTTGGGCTTCAATCTTTCGCACAATAAACTTGCTAAAACCTTACGTGTGATACACAGTAATCTTATCCCATGATAAAACTTCCTATGGCACGCTCTTTTAGTAGACTGGCTTCTGTGCAGTCACGTTCTGCAGCTTCAAAAATCGCTATAACATCACATTGTGTTGTATGTATGTATGTACATATGTAGATTTAGTCAACAGAGGGGCGAGAGAGAGCGACAGCAATTAAAAATTTTGTACAATGTGGCAATCACTACTTTAGTACATCTCCAAAAAACTTTTACGCAAGCATTTAATGTTCAACATAAACTTTTACTTTGATTTAAAGCTTATTAAAATCACTTTCCCCTTCAATAACCATCAAACAGCTCAAACAGCTGTTTTGTAGCATTTTTTTGTTGTTGTTTTAATGTCGCCATGCTGCGCTGGCCTGCCACCACAACAAAAACAACAAAATGCTTGCTGCTCTGGTTAAGTGCATTGATTTTTCACTTTTTTTTTTGGGGGTTTTTCCTAGTTTCGTCTATTGTGTGCTTGTGTTTTGTTTTTGTTTTTTGTGTTTGCTCCGCTTTTACTACATTATGCCGCTGATGACACAAAATTCAAACATCTGTGGAATTTCGAAATTTGTTTTTACTTAATTCGTATTACAAAAATAGCACAAACGCATCGTGAACAAAATCGCTGAGTGAGTGCAGTGTGTGCGTGCATATCGCTGTACATTAGGGTGGTCCCAAAATGTATGGAGATAAATTGTATTGCATACATATTTCCTCAGCCTCACCCCGTAGATCGATGATAATATAGTCGTAGATACCACATATACAAATTTTGTTCCCGAGCGTAGATGGATAAAGGGTGTCTCACAGAGGTCCCACATGATTATGTGAACTTTGACCACTCGGCGACTCCCCTTATCCATCTCCCATCTGGAAAAAAATTTACATGTGATACTTTTGACTGTGCTGTTACCGATTTAGGTGGTGATACCGAGGAAATTGGTAATTTGATTTTTTAAAGACCACCCTAATGCGCATATATGTATATATATTTATGATCATAAAATATGTATCCGTTCGTATATAAATTGTTGTATGTATTTTATATGCAAAGCACAATTTTTTTGGGGGAATTTTTATATAGTTTGTGCCACGCGGCGGCTTCGAACAAAATATAAAACTAATAATAATAGTAAGCGAAAATTTAGAGGGATAATTCCATGCGCATGTGCTGTAAAAAATTGTACAATATACCGTATCGGCAATTATAGTCTGATCTTATTGCTTGATACATCATTGCCACTGCTCCGAGAATATAATTTTTCTTATGGAAGCTCATTAACTCTAAGTGGACCAATGGAGTGGTTAGGTACCAAAACTCCGACAATTTCAAAAAAAACGTTTCCCCACAATTTCCCTCTTATAATGCATTTTTTGCCGCTATGATGCGAGAGGTCTCGGGTTCAAACCCCAGTCCGAGAAAACACAAACAAAATTTTTCTAATTAGTAAAAATCCAATTATTGGGTTTTTTAAGAGCAGCGGTCACCTCTCGGCAGTGGGCGGCATACCCTCCGAGTGTATTTCTGCCATGAAAAGACTTCGTACAGTTTGATATATCAATGCTTTTGCCTCCAGTAAGAAACTTTTCTAACGGAAGCTTTTTAACACTAAGTGCACCATTGTGGTAGTTATGAACAAGATTTGAATTGCTACCACCCTAATGTAACTTTTTAATGCGAGCGTTTTAAAGGTGGTCAAAAATCTTAAACAATCTTTTCAATTAATCGCTTTTAAAATATTCACTCCTTTCGCCTGGAATTACTCGCACAGCGGCAGCACACAAAATTACGTTAATGACAAAAACTTCTTGTGCATTTGCATTATTTGTGCAGAGTTTTTGTTGAATTTGCTTTGGTTTTTTTTGTTTTCATTTAGTTGGCAAAATTCAAACTGACTGTTGGTTGGGCAAATAAAAAAGTTGCACGCAACAAAATAAAACATACTTACATATGTACGCAATTTGCATACACACCCACACACACACATACATACACGTATAAGAGATCCAAAAATATTTACTTGTGCGCTCATTAAATTAAAATTAGTTACAACGACCGCGCGGTGCCAAAATACAAACTAAAAACAAAAACAAAAACAAAAAAAGTAAATTAAAGATAGCAAAAACAAGCCAAAAGCGCGAGTATTTGCGCTTGCCACACAAAAAGTATTTATAATTTTTTGTTTACTTTTGGCAAAAGAAAATAAAAAAAATAATTATTAACTAATATAAAAAAAAACTTTTTGGAGAGAGAGAGAGAAAATGTGTATAGAGGAAGAGTCTTCTTTTTTTGTCAAAATTTGCAAAGTGTGGCAAGCATGCAAGCTTTTGAGTGTTGAAAAATATTAATAAATAGTCGTCAGCTGGTAGCGGGCGGCTTGTCTCCTGAGCGTAGATGTTCATAGTGTGAGGCTCGGGACGAGTAATGGGAAATTATCTAGTGTAAATGTAGTGGCTTTAACGTTGTCTTTGCTAAAGTAGTCACTTGAGACAGTGAACATTGCGATTGGGAGAAACTAAAAGGCCAACTTGGTTTTCGAAAGGTCATTAATGGCCTGATATTGACGGGGGCACTTTGTCGAAAGCGGCTTCTTACGAAATCAAACTTGACAAGAGAATACATGGTCATCTGCTACCATTAATGGCATTAATAGCGATGTAAGTATTGTTCGGAGAGAGTTCGCGAGGACAAATCGATTCACTCCCTGCAATTAGCGCCGATGCGCCGTTTTGATACCACAACTTGTGACTAAACGAGTGAAAAGTCAAAGTGGAAGAGAATGAGCAGTTCCGAAAACAGGGCAAGTCCCACACCCTATATAGTTGCATCCTGTTGCATTTAATTATTTAATCAGCCCCTCGGTTCTGATGTCCTTGCGTCCCGAGAGGTTTACCAAGGGACTTCATTCTGCCTTGGCAGTGCGAAGGACACTTACATAGCAGATGCTTCACCTTCACCTCTGGGCATGGGTAACACTGCGCTGCGCCGCGCAATTGCGCTGGCGCCAACCCGGGTGTTATTGCGCTAACTCCGATTTGGAAAATGTGCGCTAACACCAGCACCAATGTAGCGCTAGTGTAAAATGGCACCACCACAAAGCCAATAACAGCACAGCGTATATGACACCGTCACAATTATGTATGCTAACGCCAATACCGAATCATCACTAATACGAAAGGGTATTGATATTTTACTTTCACAAATAAAAAAGACAAAATTGACATTATCTGTGAATAGGAGAGAAAAATATAATACAAAATAAATTAAATAAAATATTTATTAGCATATAGTATATTTTTGTTACGCATGGTAAATGGTAAGGGGAAACTTCGATATAATGCGCCCGGACCCGGAATCTTTCTTTTTAATACGGTAGAGCCGACCCTCGTATTTCATAATGAAGATGCCGAAAAACGAAATGCCAGCATATTTTCACAAATATACGCAAATTATTTTTAAAATTAAATTTAATTGTGGCACAATTATTCTGCCAGCGTGTATGTAAGCAGAATTGCTCCAAAAGAAATAAAACGGGTATAGTAGACAGTAAGAAGCGAACAAGTGTTATTTATCGATTATTCCATGGCAATTGCGCTAAAGGTGTTATTGAGCCAGAACCGTGCGCGGCGCCACGGTTGGCGCTGGTGTTTTTTTGTATCAGCGCCAAAAAAAATTGAGCCATTACCCATGGCTATTCACCTCCGTTCCTGGAAGACTTCAGATGAGACACAAGGGGACGCGTATGTACCATTGACCCAATGTCCTCTGAATACTACGAATGTACTAATGGTCCAATGTTCTGTGAATACTGCAGTTAAACGGGAAATGCCCCTTATGTCCATCTGTAGAATGGCTGTGGATCGCACCTCATTGTATGAATGCCACAGACTTCTGCAGATTCTGCAGGCCTACAACTGCCTCCATCTGGTTGTAGCCTTCACGATGCAGCTCAAGGGCGCAATAACCCCATCCGTCTCTGCGATATCAAGAGCCGAGCCCTGCCTGGCCTCCCGAGTACTCCAAGTGCCATCTCATTGGATGTTGGTATCATATGTAAATGCTTTGGCGCCGCATATCATGAGACGGGATAAACAGTTTTCTTCATCAAGCAAAGTCTTAACTATTCAACTGCCGACATAGTCCCAAATAATAGATATTTGTGGGCAAGTGATAAGTTAGTTTTCTTTATTTTTCTAGGCTGACACTATTTTCGTTTTTATCTATTAGGTACCTTCTCTCTTCTTATTAATTCTCAAGTCACTACTAATAGAACGCATATTTAGTTGTATGTAAATAAAAAAAAAATTATCACTTTTAACTCCACAAAAAACTATCAAAAAGCTTACAACGCCAGCTGATGCTGCATTTTAAGCTAAGCTCTTTCTATCATATCCCTTATTTTTCAACGCTCAAAGTGCATTGACCGCTTTTTTTAATGGTACCAAGCAGCACAGCAATAAATACATAAAGAACAAGTAAGGAAGCCTAAGTTCGAGTGGAATCGAACATTAGATACTCAGCTGTATGCTTTCATTGTTTGTTTGCGTTTGATGGAAACACGGTGCACTTAATATAAAGCGAGTGCTGCATAAAATGGGCGTAGCCACGCCCATTTTCTAAATTTTTATCAGTCATCCAACGAAGCATATGAATATTATTATTTGTGCAAAATTTCATTCCTTATGCTTCTCCTTACAGAGATGTCACGTTACAAATTCCCAAAGAGTGTTCCAGATATATCTTTCTTAAAAAGTAGGCGTGGTCATAAACCGATTTCAATAAATTTTTGCGTGGCTATTAACACATGTTATAAAAGTGTATAAACCAAGTTTCGTCATAATATCTCAATTATTTGTCGAGTTATAGGCTAAGAAATCTCGTATATCCCTTTGTGTAAAAAGAGGCGGTGCCACGCCCATTTTCCAAAATTTTTCTATTTGTTGTTTCCGGTCTTTTGTAGAAATCATACCACAAAATTTCAATGAATTATCTTTACATTTGACAAAGATATCGCTTAAAATGTTTTTATTAGGTCACTTTATAGTTCCCATATATAAAAGTGGGAGTGGTCGTCAACCGATTTCGCTAAAATTTTCAACATGTATTACCACAAGTAATAAAAGTGTACACACCAAGTTTAGTCATTATATATAAATCATTTGTCGAGTTATGGGCTCAGAAATCTCGTATATTCCTGTTTATAAAAAGAGGCGGTGCCACGCCCATTTTCCAAAATTTTTGTGTTTTTTGTTTTATGTCCGCAGTTGGACTCCTGCTATAAAATTTCAATGATATATCTTTATATTTGACAGAGATATCGCTTAAAATGTTTTTATTAGGTCACTTTATAAGACCCATATATAAAAGTGGGCGTGGCCCTCAACCGATTTCGGAAATTTTTCGTCCAAATATTTGACTAAGTAAGTATATCTCGCGTACCAAATTTTGTCGATATATCTTCAATGGTTTCTGAGTTATGACATATAAAACTTTCAAGGTTTGACCCTTAATAAGTGGGCGTGGCACCGCCCATTTTCCAAAATGTCATCAAATTTCTTCCTAGGGGCCTGAGCTCAACACGTGGGTAAAATTTCATCGCTCCAGCTATATTAGTGACTGAGATACCAAATTTCCGATATTTTCTATATAGGAAAAGTGGGCGTGGTCTTGGTCCGATTTCGCCCATTTTCAATACCAACCGTCCCAGTCTCGATACCAACTTGCATTTCAAATTTCATCAAAATATCTCAATTTTTGCGCGAGTTAGAGTGTTTACAGACGGACGGACGGACAGACGGACGGACGGACGGACGGACATGGCTCAATCGATTTCTCTTTTCACCCTGATCATTTTGATATATATAAGTCTATATCTATCTCGATTATTTCACTCTGTTACAATCCACCGTTATGTGATTAAAACTATAATACTCTGTGTACTAGTACAGCTGAGTATAAAAATTACGGTCAAACAGTAAAGTACAGGAAAACCACACGGTTTTACTAGGGAGAACCTTGGGAAGCAAGCAACACTTCATGCCAATGAGATCACCTGCGACTGATGCTGCACTTACTCACGGCTATGCCACTTTTTTGCTTTAAAAAATGTTTGATTTGTTTACACTTTCCGTCAACTTTATAGCAAACTATTGTCCAATTATTGACAGAAATACATACATACATACATACATAAATATGTGTGTCCCTACCCACCGAAAAATAAGCCTTATTTAACAATTAAAATAGCAGATTTAAAGGCTTACGAAATAAGGCCTAAAAATTAAAAGGGTAGCAACTTTGTGTGGCGTAAGGCTTAGAATAAGATTGATTTTCCTGTGTTGATGTCAGCAGGCCATACGGAGTACTCTCTCTTTCTCTCTCTCTCTCTCTGAGAGCACACCTTATTCCAAAGGCTTACTGTGTAACCTAAATCAAGCGCACGCCGTCAATTTACTGTCAAAAATTTCTCATGCCCATACAACTTGTATGGGAGTAACCGAAATTGAACGGCGTGCGTAAAAAGCAAATTCGACGCCCAATTTTTGTTTTGCGTGACAGTTGAAATTAAGCATTGTGGGTGATTGTTTGCAAAAAAATTGACACTTGCTTTTGATATCGTGTCTGTTAGGTACATATTCCACAAAATAACAAGATTTTCTCTGATTTTCTGTATTTTTCTATTTCTTTATCTGAACACGCACGCAAGTCAATTTCGGTTCAACGCATATGAAAAATTTGCGTGCGTGCGTTAAATTGACGACTTGCGTTTGATTTAGGTTACACAGTTATTCGCCAAGCGAAATAAGACCTCGATAAGTATTAAATAGTTGGGACCTGGCAGAGTGAGTGCACACCAGAAGCAGCGCTGCCAGCTTACTCCTTTTTAGACCTGATTTGTCAACAATAAGCAAAAATTTTTTGCAGGGTATGTACATAAATCATGCGCGCAAAACAATAAAAAATTTAAACACATGTAATGCGTATTTTGAAATATGTCGAAAATAGCGATAAAGCAAGGCATGAAATTCGGGCCACAACACGGCATAGTTTGCATAAATTTCACTGCGTGTGCGCTTGTAATTTTTTTTTCGTTTTTAAGAAATAACAGCAAAATATGCTTTTTAACAAAAAAAATTTAGCTTCTAGAATCTATCGCATTGTTGGAGTGGCAGTCTATTTATTTGACCGGAAACAATAAACATAGAATTTTGGCGGCGTTAAGTGGACTAGACTAGATGAGAACACTTTTTCATTTCTGTAAAAGAATTCCATCATCTCGTGTTATTATCTCAAGTGATGACCCTCAAGATATGTAGTGGATAGTTTATGTGAAATCATATTTCTTTTTAGATGACACAGAATATATTTACATGCACAAGTATGTATGTATGTATGTATGCTCATGATATTCTGCGCCCTTGTACAATCAATTTATGAATTTTCTGTATTCTTTCAAAGGCAGAAAGTGGGCATGCGAGAGACGCATTAGTTCGTTTTTTTTAAATATGCGCTTTTTAATATTATTTATTGGTCAACGGTCACAGAGAAAATTATCCTCTTTTAGGTTTCTTTTTGTTTTGTTTTAAAAGACATTTTAACTAAATACACACACACACACAACGAGCCGTATTAATAAAATCCAAGCAAATGCTTTTACTTAAAATTTTAAAAATTTGACAATAATTTGTATGACCCAAATTTCAAAATTTGAGTAAAAGGTCTGAAATCTTAACCAAAAGCAAATGCTTGGCTTTTATTAATATGACCCAATATAAATATTTGCTCTTTTTTTGTTTTTTCAGTGCTGCTTTTAGTTTTTTCCTTTGCCTTATTGTTCTTCTTTTGCATACAATTCATCTTTTTTTCTTCGTTTTATCTACGCTTAAAATATTTATTTCTATTTATTTATGCATTTTGCTTATTCAAATTTAAATTAGCTACGAAAAAGTTTTCTCGGGATTTTGCAGATGTTTCGAAGCGATAACAGCAGCGACAACAAACAGCGCAAAGTCAAAAGTCAACTCGAACAGAATAAGAAGAAGAAGAAGATCAGCAACTTCCACAGCGCCGAGTAATAAATAAAAAGCGCGACGACAACGCGACAGAGTAACGCAGCGACACAAAATGCACTCGAAAACTGTGAAAGTGGAAGGAAGGTACTTAGAAAATTTTAATGGCAAAGCAGGAGCAAAAATGCGTTGACAACAAAAACAATAACAACAACATTGAAAAAAAGCACTAAAGCAGGGCACTTTTGTTTCATATTTTTCATAGATTTATCTATCTATTTTTATACTCAGCTGTACTAGTACACAGAGTATTATAGTTTTAATCACATAACGGTGGATTGTAACAGAGTGAAATAATCGAGATAGATATAGACTTATATATATCAAAATGAGCAGGGTGAAAAGAGAAATCGATTGAGCCATGTCCGTCCGTCCGTCCGTCTGTCCGTCCGTCCGTCCGTCTGTCCGTCCGTCTGTAAACACTCTAACTCGCGCAAAAATAGAGATATTTTGATGAAATTTGAAATGCAAGTTGGTATCGAGATTGCGACGGTTGGTGTTGAAAATGGCCGAAATCGGACCATGACCACGCCCACTTTTCCTATATAGAAAATATCGTAAATTTGGTATCTCAGTCACTAATATAGCTGGAGCGATGAAATTTTACCCACGTGTTGAGCTCAGGCCCCTAGGAAGAAATTTGATGACATTTTGGAAAATGGGCGGTGCCACGCCCACTTATTAAGGGTCAAACCTTGAAAGTTTTATATGTCATAACTCAGAAACCATTGAAGATATATCGACAAAATTTGGTACGCGAGATTTACTTACTTAGGCATACGTTTGGACGGAAAATAGTTAAAATCGGTTGACGGCCACGCCCACTTTTATATATGTATATTACAAAGTGACCTAATAAAAACATTTTAAGAGATATCTCTGTCAAATATAAAGATCTATCATTGAAATTTTGTCGCGTGAGTCCAACTGCGGACCTAAAACGAAAAACACAAAAATTTTGGAAAATGGGCGTGGCACCGCCTCTTTTTATAAACAGGAATATACGAGATTTCTGAGCCCATAACTCGACAAATGATTTATATATAATGACTAAACTTGGTGTGTACACTTTTATTACTTGTGGTAATACATGTTGAAAATTTTAGCGAAATCGGTTGACGACCACTCCCACTTTTATATATGGGAACTATAAAGTGACCTAATAAAAACATTTTAAGCGATATCTTTGTCAAATGTAAAGATAATTCATTGAAATTTTGTGGTATGATTTCTACAAAAGACCGGAAACAACAAATAGAAAAATTTTGGAAAATGGGCGTGGCACCGCCTCTTTTTACACAAAGGGATATACGAGATTTCTTAGCCTATAACTCGACAAATAATTGAGATATTATGACGAAACTTGGTTTATACACTTTTATAACATGTGTTAATAGCCACGCAAAAATTTATTGAAATCGGTTTATGACCACGCCTACTTTTTAAGAAAGATATATCTGGAACACTCTTTGGGAATTTGTAACGTGACATCTCTGTAAGGAGAAGCATAAAGGAATGAAATTTTGCACAAATAATAATATTCATATGCTTAGTTGGATGACTGATAAAAATTTAGAAAATGGGCGTGGCTACGCCCATTTTATGCAGCACTCGCTTTATATTAAGTGCACCGTGTTTCCATCAAACGCAAACAAACAATGAAAGCATACAGCTGAGTATCTAATGTTCGATTCCACTCGAACTTAGGCTTCCTTACTTGTTGTTTTATCATACGCATCTCCAAAGGTGTTTAAGTTGATTCCAATCCGTATTAAAAACGCAGGGAACCCTAAATCATCTTAATTCTGTATATCCTGAGAAACATTTATGGGTAGTTTAAAGCATTACAAACTAATATTTTCATCAATCTTTTTCAACGAGCCAAGGAAATGAGAGCATCGAATTTTTAATGGTTCAGTTTTTTTTTTTTTTTTCATAACGCCTCACTGGATAAACATATTGATAGGTAATTGCAACATTTCATTGCCTTGTTCCAACACATTGACTTAATTAAAAAAAAATTAATTCGATGTATTTATTATGCGCAACACATGTCCAAAAGCGCAATCAACTGTGAGTTACTCGTATATACATACATAGTATAAAAAAGTAAATATATTTACATATATATGTATGTAAATAAATATGTACATATGTGTAATATGGTCTATTGATTTTATTGGAAAAACACGTATGAACTAAATTTTTTTAACAGTGAGCAAATAACAAGGAAAATTTGTTGACTTGTCAGGGATGAGTTCATAACTAGTTCTATGCCTGCCAATTACTTATAATCTAATGCAATGTCTAGATTCTAATGCCATGTCTAATACTTCTTTGAAAAGTTCGATTCCGAAAAAATCTGTTTTAAAAAAGTTCAAATTCCAAAAAAATTATATTTTGCAAAAGCTCGATGTCAAAGAGACCCGATTTTAGAAAGAAAATTCGAAAAATTTGATTTCAAAAAATTTTGATTTCAGAAAATATAATTGTTGAAAACTTCTATTTCAAAATAGCTTGATTTCGAAAATGTTCATATTCAAAAGTTTAAATTTCGCAAAATTTCGACTTTACGATAAACGAAGTTTGAAAAAAAAAAATTAAAAAAAATTAGTTTTTAAAATTTTGATTACGGAAAATAATTATTTTTTTTTTAATTCTATTTCAAAAAATTTTTATTTTGAAAACGTTCATATTCGAAAAATTTCTATTTCGGAAAAGTTCGATTTCAAGGCCAGACGAAAAAAATTCCCAAAAATTTTTTCTTGAAATTTCAATTGCAGAAAATTATTTTCGAAGAAGTTCCATTTCGGAACATTTTTTTTATTCGAAAACGTTCGATTTCAAAAAGATCGATTTCGTAAATTTTTAAAATCGAAAATGTTTGATTTGAAGAGTACCTAATTTTGAAAAATTTTTCGAAAAATTTGATTACGAAAAAAATCAGCTTGACCAACTTTAGATTACCCTCAGTGTACGAAAATTTGCTAAAGATAGCCTTAGGATATTAATTTAGTTTACCTTTTAAGGTCTTATAAATTTCTGACACTAAGTCCCTCTGATCAAATTGGATCTAAAGCATAGTACTGAGTTCTAGTTTCACGTGAAACTGCTGTCAAAATCCATATAAAAAAACTGGTTGTGAAACATGTGTGAAATTTCACAGATTTTTCACGACAAAGTTGTACTGAGTTCCTGCCGTGAAAACGTTGCGCAACATGCTAGCAACATCATGCCAGCAACATTTTTTCACGACAATTAAAATATACAATGCTATTTATTTTCGAGTGAAAAGTGACATATCGTCGGCCTCCTGCCAGAAACACGAATGTGAAATTTTTTTTGAGTGTGATGTCTGCTCTTTATCGGGTATATATTGATATAATAACCATTAATATTTGTATATATACTTATCTACATACACGCACATATTATGTATGTATGTTTACACAAGCATTTATACAAATATTAATTGTTATTACTTCAATATAAAGCCGATAAAGAGCAGACATCGCTCTTAAAAAAATTTCACATTCGTGTTTCTGGCAGGAGACCGACGATATGTTGAAATTGAAATTTATATTTTGTTTAAAATTTTTTTATTGGCCAAAATTTGAAAGTTGGTTCTGAGGCGATGCCCCAAATTTTTCTTTTTACATTTGCTCAGTTTCGTTTTGGTATTTATTCTCATTTGACAAAAAAAAATTCTTGAAACATTTCACAGCAAAATAAATGCATGTTGCTGGCGAAATTTCACGGCTGTGAACTCAGTACTAGGCTTAAGCAATAAATAAATAATCAAAAACACTAAAATTTATTATAAAACCTAAAAAATCATCATATTGCGCAAATAACCTCAATCATTCTTCAATTTCATCAAATAGACAAATCTCATTTTATTAAAACTAATTTCTATGTCACTATCCCATACAGATACTCATCTATTACTACATACATAAGTGTATCTTTAACAACCAGTCAAACACAATACTTTATTACAGGAAACATGTAATAAATGAAAATCTCATAATCAATTTCCTTTTTTTGTTTTTTTGTTTTTTTTTGCTTTATGTAGGCAATAAACAATTTTGCTTACACAAATCTATAAATGCCAATGAATGTGTTTGAATTGTGCAAATGAATTTAGTTCGCATGGAAAAAACAAAAAAGCAGATTTCAGCAAAATGCAATGTAAATAAATTAAAATCAATGAATGAGCTACTGCAAATATTGTATAAATATTTATTTGCACACTCATAAAATTTTTATAATTTTTATAGTAAAAATAGATAATAAAGTCATATATTTTAGAGTCGATAAGTGTTATTATGAATTTTTATATGAGTGAAAGCAGTGGATTTACATATGATGAATTTCATATTAAAGGCTGAAAAAAAGGAACATTTTGAACCCGACCCCCTCAGAATTTGATGAAATTTTGCATAGAGGTACATCTTACCTACTCAAACACAACCTCTTTTTTAGAAATTGCATTTTCGAAATATTGTGGGCGTGGCAAGGTATCGAAATATTCTAAAATACCCGAAAATAATCGAAAAATGACGATAATAGGTACTTTTAAAGTGTGATTACTAGGGAACGGCTTTACCGATTTCAAAGATCTTTACACCATTAGAAAGGTATTGAAATTAGCTTTCAAAAAAATAGTACACTGAAAAAAAAATGTTTTCCAAAATAAAATTTGAAACTGAAAAAACACTTCAAAGATCAAGCGATTTTGAAAAATACAAATTTTGTTTAGAAAGGTCTATTTAATATATATAACATATCTGAAAACTAAAATGGCCTTTTTCTTTATTGTTTTTTTTAATTTATTTAAGTAAATGCATCTCTTGGCTTTCTTGTATTTTGATATCACGCGTAAACTAATCAACCGATTTCAAAAATTTGTATACCATTAGAAAGGTATTAAAATCACCTTTTGAAAACACACACTGTAAAAATTCTATATTACATATTACACTGAAAAAAAATTTTCTAAATTTTTTTTTTCAAACTGGGAGAACACTTCAAAGACCAAGCGATTTTGAAAAACAAGAATTTTTTTTAGAAAGGTCTATTTAATATATATAACATATGTGAAAACTAAAATGGCCTTTTTTTTTTAATTTTTTTTTTAAATTTATTTAAGTAAATGCATCTCTTGGCTTTCTTGTATTTTGATATCACGCGTAAACTAATCAACCGATTTCAAAAATTTTTATACTGTTAGCAAGGTATTAAAATCACCTTTTGAAAACATACACTGTAAAAATTCTGTATTACATATTACACTGAAAAAAAAATTTCAGTTCAGTTTGAAAAAAAAAAATTTTGAAAATTTTTTTTTGGTGTAATATGTAATATAGAATTTTTACAGTGTATGTTTTCAAAAGGTGATTTTAATACCTTTCTAATAAAGTATAAAAATTTTTGAAATCGGTAGATTAGTTTACGCGTGATATCAAAATATAAGAAAGCGAAGAGATGGCATTTACTTAAATAAATTAAAGAAAAAAATAAAGAAAAAGGCCATTTTAGTTTTCAGATATGTTATATATATTAAATAGACCTTTCTAAAAAAAATTTGTATTTTTCAAAATCGCTTGACCTTTGAAGTGTTTTTTCAGGTTCAAATTTTATTTTGGTAAACATTTTTTTTTTTCAGTGTACTAAACCAAAAAAAATTTTTACAGTGTATTTTTTTGAAAGCTAATTTCAATACCTTTCTAATGGTGTAAAGATCTTTGAAATCGGTAAAGCCGTTCCCTAGTAATCACACTTTAAAAGTACTATTATCGTCATTTTTCGATTATTTTCGAATATTTTTGAATATTTCGATACCTTGCCACGCCCACAATTTTTCGAAAATGCAATTTCTGAAAATGAGGTTGTGTTTGGGTAGGTAAGATGTACCTCTGTGCAAATTTTCATCAAATTCTGAGGGGGTCGGGTTCAACGCATATTGGGTTTGATCAGGGTTGCGTGATTTTGATTTGACCGAATCACTAATCAAAAATATTTTCTGATTCTTGATTTAAAATATTTTCAAATCAAAGATAATTTTTATTTGTGATTCGTTTCAAAAAAGAATCAGAAATACCCTTTGATTCGTGATTCAAACTATTTTCAAATCAAAGATAAATTTTATTTGTGATTCGTTTCAAAAAAGAATCAGAAATACCCTTTGATTCGTGATTCAAACTATTTTCAAATCAAAGATAAAATTGATTTGTGATTCATTTCTTAAAAGAATCAAAAATCTTTTTTGATTCTTGATTCAAACTTGATTTCGAATCAAGATTCTTAATAAATTTTTGATTCGAATCAAATTTTTGATTCGAATAAAATTTTTGATTCGAATAAAATTTTTGATTCGAATAAAATTTTTGATTCGAATCAAATATTTTATTTCAAATAAAAAAATACTTAGTACGTGATCCCACCACCCCCGCGAGTTGAAATGCAAAAAATCTAAAATTTCAACAAACGTCTACGTTGTATGGGAGGAAATGCAAGCAGATTTTCGCAGTTGCTTAGCCAAGCATTTGTGCATATATATGTATGTATATACTTACATACATATATGTAGGTATATAACGAATAAATGAATGAAAGGATGAATGAATTATGGTTAGGTGTATGCACACAAAGAGTGGTTTCGATATGTAAATATGTATGTGCATACGTTAGGCTGGGTCAATTTTCTAAGCCATACTGTTCGTAGAAAAATCGGATTCTGCATTAAATTCTATGAAAAATGTCTTCTAGAGCATGCCTCTAATATCAATTTCGAGCTTGCCCATTTTCGATTGAAGTTTACTAGGTATGTAGAATTGTTTTAAGCATAGTAACCCATATACTTTTAAATTCAACCAGTGGTTTTAAATTTATCTCTTTACATTCTTTTTCATTGTTACTTAAACGACTTTTAATAATGCATGTATATAAGAGTTTGATTTCGTTGTTGTGGTTTTGTTGAAAAACGAAAATATTAAAAACAACTCCCATTCGTTTTTTTGTTTCTTAACCCTCTCAACATTAGCTTAAAATTTAGGGGAGACTTTTATAACTTTTTTTTCGCATGGGGACCAACACTTACCTCCTGACTTCATTTCCATATAAAATACAGATGTAATCTAACACATACATATGTACATACTTACATATATATGATGTATGTACATATGTACTTACCCCTTAATATGTAAATGAATATACATACATATGTAAATTTCTCTTATACATATCCACACACATGCACTTACTTATGTACTTATATTTTATATATTTTACATACATTGAATGAACCCAAAAAAAGGATAAAATAACAGAATTTAAAAATAAATAATAATAATGCATTTACCCAAAATGATCTCGTACTAAAAGTATCTTTTACTTGAAATACATATATTTTGGATTCACTATAGGTACATACATATGCATATTTTAAACCCGTTCAAATTAAACGAAAGTGGTTTGTTGTGTTGCTTTACGAACAGCAATTCAATCAGTGAATTTATTGGTAAAATTGATTCTTATTTACCTATACACAAAATTTCTTATGTACTACTTATTTACTATAATACATGTACATATATCTACTCTAATTCTTACTTCTATGTAGATATGTACATACATATGTACATACCCTGTAAGACAGGAATGATGGAAACTCCAACACATTCTCAGCAAACACTAACACATATAGCAGTGATAGTCATTTGATACATCATTTGGAGAACACATTCATCACATTTTTCATACCGTCCATATAAAAATGATGGAAACTTGTAGGCAGTGTGTGACAGAAATTTCCATCAAACGTGCACCTCAAATGATATATCAAATGACTATCACTGTGTTATAGGGTATATACATACATATGTATGTATGCATATGCACCCAAGTGCCCCCTGCAAAAAAGCCGAGTACTCCATGCACGCTTGTATAGAGTACTCGCTATGGACCAACCGAGTACTCCTCAACCTGCCACATTTCATATAAAAAATATGGTCCATTTAACATTGCGATGTCCCAGGCAGGGATCACATACTCCCATTTCCGCATGACACCCGAGTAATCCAAGGATTACCCACATGGGATTAATTTACGGAGTAGGTACTAAAATTAATGAAATTTAATAATCTCTGAACAGTTTTGAAAGACTGCCAATTCAATTTACATACATTCATAAGTAAGCTTTTCTTTAGTTAAAATAAAATATTAAAATTTTTCTAGCGCAATCACCAGCATTTTTTGTGTCGCGTAATTTTTTCGATACATCGAACATCGATGTATCGATGTTGGTCCTCAAAATTTGCATTCCTACCCTTTATTACTGAATCGTGCACGTTAAACGAGCATGCATATGTACATACATACATACATACAAATGTATGCACTTGCTTCGTCGTTATCGCTATATATGTACATACATTTCGTTTTCGTAGCAATGTTCGGCTAACTACGAGCCGATGCAGATAAACAAGTCGCTCGCTTGGGTCTATGTTTATGATCACTTTGAAAGTAATCCTACCTACCGCAAAATGGATCATATAATCCTATGATTTTTACAGGGCCTATGCACATACATACATATGTATGTATGTACGTACGGCGTAGCACAAACGTAAATACGACAGTCAGAAATATGTATATATGTACATACATACATACACATATACATATTTGGCGTCAGCATACAATTTGGCTGTTGTTGCACTTTTGGTGCATTTTA
The DNA here is from genome assembly GCA_960531455.1 of Urophora cardui. NCBI lineage: Eukaryota > Metazoa > Arthropoda > Insecta > Diptera > Tephritidae > Urophora > Urophora cardui. Next base: position 152,050,007 of record OY482672.1, on the reverse strand, counting down.
TACATTTTTGTGTTTTAAGTTACCGAGAAGGTACTTGAATAATTCTGATATTAGCTACAGTATTTTTGATTCTAAATAAATTTTTGATTCGAATCAAATTTTTGATTCGAATCAAAAATTTTATTCGAATCAAAAATATATTTTGAATCAAGATTCGTAATAAATTTTTGATTCGAATAAAATTTTTGATTCGAATCAAAAATTTGATTCGAATCAAAGATATTTTTTGAATCAAGAATCAAAAAAGATTTTTGATTCTTTTGAGAAATGAATCACAAATCAAATTTATCTTTGATTTGAAAATGGTTTCAATCACGAATCAAAGGGTATTTTTGATTCTTTTTTGAAACGAATCACAAATAAAAATTATCTTTGATTTGAAAATGGTTTGAATCACGAATCAAAGGGTATTTTTGATTCTTTTGAGAAATGAATCACAAATAAAAATTATCTTTTATTTGAAAATAGTTTGAATCACGAATCAAGTTGATTCTTTATTTGAAAGTTGATTTAAAATCAAAATTGATTCGAATCACGCAACGCTGGGTTTGATATGAAATTCATCATATGCAATTTTAAGGTGTATTCAAGTGATTTTTTTTTTTAAATTATTGTTATTGATTAAATTGAACTGGTTGATTTAATTTTAATGAAATGTTTGAAGAAAGTGTAACTCTAAATTATAAATGCATTTTTTTTATCTTCAAAAGACAAGGTTATTAAATTACTAGAGTCAAATAAAAATGTGGCAGATCTAGAATTGCTTACTTGTGTTTCGCCTTTTGGACTGTGTAGGCAGCCAGCCAAATGGGAGACCTCTGATCAGATCGAGGATTTTGGCAAACGATGGACAAGGATCACGGGTGTTACAATCCCGAGAACTCCAATATACACAGCGCAGCTTCTTCGAGGACTTTATCAACTGACGGACACAAGTTAGAGGAGTAGAGAGAAAAATAGAGAGAAGAGATATAGGGAACGGAAGGAGATTCTTAGGCAGAGGCATAGTGTGATTTATCGCACCGAAGCGGGACGGGATTTGCTAGTCTATCCTAAAATTGCTCAATATAAATTTAACGGTTTTCGTTTCTCTGTTACATCGTATAGTTTTCAACTTTCAGTATGCTAGATTTTAGTTAATGAAAATATAAACTCCACACAGAAGTGCATAAAAAGTCTGTATTTTAAAATGCGTATACAAAGCCCAATTTCTTAAATCACAATTACTATAGCCGCTGCACAATGAAAAACCAACAGATTTTTGCTGCAAACTAAAAATATACAAGCGAAACCACAAGTATTCAAAAACAGAGGAAAACAAGTAAGGAAGCCTAAGTTCGAGTGCAATCGAACATTAGATACTCAGCTGTATGCTTTCATTGTTTGTTTGCGTTTGTTCGATATAGGGTGTATTTTATATGAAACGAGTGCTGCATAAACAGGGCGCAGCCACGCCCATTTTCAAAATTTATATCAATCATCCAAATAAGCATACAAATATTATTGTTAGTGCAAAATTTCATCCCTCTATGACTTTTAGTTACAAAGACTTCACGTTACAAATTCCAAAAGGGTGTTCCAGAAATATCTTTGTTAAAAAGTAGGCGTGGTCATAAACCGATTTCAATACATTTTTGCGTGTCTATTAACACATGTTATAAAAGTGTATAAACCAAGTTTCGTCATAATATCTCAATTATTTGTCGAGTTAAAGGCTAAGAAATCTCATATATCCCTTTGTCTAAAAAGAGGCGGTGCCACGCCCATTTTCCAAACTTTTTTATTTTTTGTTTCCGGTCTATTGTAAAACTCATGTCACAAAATTTCAATGAATTATCTTTATATTTCACATAGATATCGCTTAAAATGGTTTTATTAGGTCACTTTATAATACACATATATAAAAGTGGGCGCGGTCGTCAACCGATTTTGGTAATTTTTCGTCCACACATTTGGCTAAGTAAATATATCACGCGTACCAGATTTCATCGATATATCTTTAACGGTTTCTGAGTTATGGCTTATTAAACTTTCAATATTCGCTCCTTAATAAGTGGGCGTGGCACCGCCCATTTTCCAAAATTTTTGTAGTTTTTGTTTTATGTCCATAGTTGGACTCCTGCCACAAAATCTCAGTGATTGATCTTTATATTTGACAGAGATATCGCTTAAAATGTTTTTATTAGGCCCCCTTATATTTCCTATATATAAAAGTGGGCGTGGCCGTCAACCGATTTTGATAATTTTTCGCCAAAACATTTGACTAAGTAATTATATTACGCGTACCGAATTTCATCGATATATCTTCAACGGTTTCTGAGTTATGACTCATAAAACTTTCAATGTCTGCCCCTTAATAAGTGGGCGTGGCACCGCCCATATTCCAAAATTTTTGTGTTTTTTGTTTTATGTCCATAGTTGGACTCATGCGACAAAATTTCAATGATAGATCTTTATATTTGACAGAGATATCGCTTAAAATGGTTTTATTAGGTCACTTTATAATACACATATATAAAAGTGGGCGTGGCCGTAAACCGATTTTGATAATTTTTCGTCAAAACATTTGTCTATGTAAGCAAATTACGCGTACCAAATTTCATCGATATATCTTCAACGGTTTCTGAGTTATGACATATAAAACTTTCAATGTTTGACCCTTAATAAGTGGGCGTGGCACCGCCCATTTTCCAAAACTTCATCAAATTTCTTCATAAGGGCCCGAGCTCAATACGTGGGTAAAATTTTAAAACTCTAGCTATATTAGTGGCTGAGATACCAAATTTCCGATTTTTTCTATATAGGAAAAGTGGGCGTGGTCATGGTCCGATTTCGCCCATTTTCAATACCAACCGTCCCAGTCTCGATACCAACTTGCGTTCCAAATTTCATCAAAATATCTCAATTTTTGCGCGAGTTAGAGTGTTTACAGACGGACGGACGGACGGACGGACGGACAGACGGACGGACGGACGGACGGACGGACGGACGGACGGACGGACGGACATGGCTCAATCGATTTCTCTTTTCACCCTGATCATTTTGATATATATAAGTCTATATCTATCTCGATTATTTCATTCTGTTACAATCCACCGTTATGTGATTAAAACTATAATACTCTGTGTACTAGTACAGCTGAGTATAAAAAACAAAAAAAAAAACAAAAACGAAAGCAAAAGCAAAAATACATAAAATTTAAAAGCCAAAGCAGTAAATATAAACATAAATAAAACAAAAAAGTTAAAACGAAAATGAAAACGAAAACGAGAATGGAATTTCCGGCGCGACATACGAAAGTGTGACGCAGTGACATAGCGTGACTAAATATAAGTAAAAATAGTAAAAGAGGTCAATAATAAAATGGCAGCAAAACCGAAAGTGAGTGGGGAATGCAAGTGATCAAGCAAAAAAAAAACAAAACCAAAAAAAAACAAAAGAACAGGGTTATAAAAAAAGGCGATAAAAGATGAAAAAATGGTATAAAAGGTGAAATAAAAAGTGAAACAAAAAAGTGAAATAAAGCCAATGAAAAAAAGTGAAATAAAGTCAAACAAAAAAGCAGCGTGAATAATAAAACAGTGAGTTTAAAAAATTAAAAAAATCACAAAAAAAAAAGAAAAAAAGATAAAAAAAATCTATAAAAAAAAAAGATAAAAAAAGCGAAAATAATTCAGGCCAACAACATTAAAAAGTGAAATAAGCAACAAAAAACAAATAAAACACACACAAAAAATGCTAACTCGGCGTAGGTAAATGCTACAAAATTCAAATTTTGTTGACCGCGAAACGAGCGACATTGACGTAGAAACGAGCCAACAACAATAAATACAACCAACAAAAGCACGCTAAAGAGTGAGTAAAAGCATTTTTACAGCGCCAACAACAACAAAATTTTCAAATAGCCAAATAGCGCTACTTCAACAAGCGCCGCAGCTAGCCATATGAATTAACAACAACAACTGCAACAACAAGTGCTTTTACAACGCTTGCCACAAAATGCACTTCCGTCCAACAGTGTGGCAACGCCATTGTTCTACTGCTTCTTCTTCTTCATCATCATCAGTCACAACGCGTTTTGTGGCGATTTGGCTATTTTGGCTAATGCTGTTGAGTATGCAACAGCATCTGCTGCAAAATGGCAATGGTGGAGCATGCTCGGCGGCAACCATCATTGCCCTTCATGCCACAAACGAACGCTTCATCAACGCAAGCGCAAAAATATTGCAAAGCCATCAGCACCCGTTACCACTAGCACCACGAACGTGGTCGCCACCGCAACAAAGACAACTGCCAACAGGCCATGAGCACAACAAAGAGTTGCTGAAATCGATTTCTGCTGGTATTGCTGCTGATAGCTCCGGGTCAACTGTCGCTGGCGCACCGAGACGTGGGTTTAAGAGAACAAATTCCATTCTGGAGGCAGCAGTGACACTACCAAGGCAAGTGGTGGGCGATTTGGTTACAGATGGACCAGCGATGCAATCAACAACAACACAATCAAAATACGCTGATAGAAAAGAGTTGAGGAAGAAAAGGAAGAGGCTGAGTCCACAGCAGCAGCAGCAAGAGTTAGAGGCACGTGAGCGGGCATATGGACAGGCACAAGCACAGTCGCAGGCAGAGTCACAGGCCAAGGCACGGGCACAGTCACAGTTGCTGAAGCGTCAGCAGGAAATGTCAGCCGTTGCAACAACGGAAGTTGACAGCAAACGAAGTGATGAACAACGGCTTGAGCGAGAAAGGGATGTGTACAACAGGGAAAACAGCAAAAATAGCAACAAACAAAACAGCAATCCAAACAACAACAAAAACAACAGCAAGTCAATCACTAAGTCACATGCGCCGCCATCGCCATCGCCATCACCATCAAACATCAATAGATCACATTCGCATTTTACTACGAAGGCCATAACAAACGAGAATAGCCAATTTAGAGGCACTAAAAGCTTAAACGGCAATAAAACAACAACGACAAAGAAAGAAACGGCGGCAACAGCAACGACCACGACGACAAATGGAATGCGAGCAATCACAACCAAAATAGCCGCGGCAATGAAAAGCAAGAAGAGGAAGAATGAAACTATAAAAAGTAGCAACATAAACGAGGCAATGGTGGACATGATGATGATGATGATGGGAGAGAACACAGCAATGGAAGCAGAGGAGACGGAAGCGAAGGAGGTGGAAGCGGATGAGACGGAAGCGGCAACAGCGGAGACAGCAACGGCTGTGAGTGTTGCTGCTGCAACAATGGGCGATTTTATGGCAAATGGTTTAGTAGCAGATGCGGTTGCTGACATAGGCCAACAGCATCAACAACCAACAGGAGGCAACAAACAGATTCTGCTAAAAAACTTGAAACAATCAAAGAATGTCATTAACTCGGAACATTTGTTGTATGATTTTAAAGCGAATTTGGCTAAACTAATTGCAAATGATGGTGAAGATGGGGAAACTGCTGAGGCGGCTGAAGCAGAAGTTGCACAAAATGAGCACTACAATAAGAACAACATGAGAAATAATAACAGCAACAGCAACAATAGCAATGCTGAAATTAATCTTGAGCATGACAATATGCAAACGCTTCACGAAATGGAGCGTGTAAGCAATGGCAGCAGCAATAACGCAAATTACAAGAACAACAACAGTAACAAGAATAAAAATAACAACAACAACACACAAAGTGACACAGAAATGACAAAAAATAACACAAGCAAAAATAAACAACACGCCGATAGTAATTACAATATCGACAATCTCAATAAAGTAGAGCACACGATGACAACGTCTATTGAAGCGGATGGCAGTGAAGCGGCTAGTGAAGGGGAAGGTGAAGAGCAGAGTATGACGAGTGGTACACAGCACACAGGTGCGCCCATTGCTCTAGATGCTGCTGTTGCTGCTGCAGCTTCCGATGTTGATGTCGATTTTTTGCAATTAGAGGCGGCTGCTGCTGCTGTGCAGAGTATTAGTAAAAATATTAGCAACAACAACAGCAATAGCTATCAAAATAATAATACAAACAACAACAAAAACATTTTGTACAACAAAATAAACAAACTCTTCAACAAGAACAACGATAACAACATCAACAGCAATAATGTGAATATGAACAACATGAACGTGCATGTGAATGCAAGTCATAGCAAACTCAACACACTCAAAAGCAACAGCAACAACAATAATAACAATAACAATAAAAATAACAACAAGAATAGAGCCCCTCACTCAAATGAACGCCGTCACATTGTACCCGAAAAGCTGCAATACACTAAAGAGATTGTCATCAAACAGGGCAAGCTCATGGGCATCACACGTCATTTTCATACGTCAACTGGCTTACGTGCTGTCGATCAATATTTGGGTTTGCCATATGCTGAGGCGCCCGTTGGTAGTCGACGTTTTATGCCGCCAGGTAAGCAAATAATATGTACTAGTATCGGTGACAGGTAACAAGGTCAACGGAAATAATGTCAATTGACCTTATTTCCCACCCGGTTGGGAAATAAGGTCAATTGACATTATTGCGTTTTTGGAAAACGAAATAAGGTCAACGAAAATTTGGAAATAAAATAATTGACCTTATTTCCCAATCCAAATGGAAATAATGTCAACTATGCTTAAAACTTGTTCATTCATGAAAATATTTGCTGAGTTCTTCTGCAAACCCGTTATGAGTACCGTTTGTTAATGAATGAAAATACAATTTTACTCGCTCTTATGTTACTACAAATTAGTTGATAAGTGAATTTAGTGAAGTGTGGTCGTCGAAAAAGAGTTGCCAACACAGCAAAAATATTTCAATAAATTATATAATAATGTAAAGTATGTTAAATATCTAGTTATACTAAAATTTAAATAAAAATGTATATAAAAACTATGTCTACTTGCCTTATCCTGCGGCATGGCAAAAAAGTAGGAAAATGAAAATTTGGAATTAAAAATCGCGCGATTTTTTATTCCAAATTTTCGCCTATGGCGATTTTCTTTTCTCATAAAAAGCAGTTTAGAAAAATGAAAATTTGGAATTAAAAATCGCGCGATTTTTTATTCCAAATTTTCGCCTGCGGCGCTTAACTTTTATAATAACAGCAGCGACGCGAACCGACACGGACCGATGCGAAGCTAAATGCTCGAAAACGCAATAAATTCAATTGACGTTATTTCTCAACCGGGTTGGAAATAAGGTCAATTGACCTTATTTCCATTGACCTTGTTACCTGTCACCACTAGTATCGCCGGTGGTCGAAATTCGACCATGCAATTTATTTTTTCAACTTTGTATTGGTACAAAAATTATTCCTTTTCGCGGAGATAAGCAACACTTTCCAAATTCCAGTTGTACCGCAACACTGATTTGCCCTTTTGATCACGGTCCGACGCGAAATCATGGTCAAAATCAAGGCAGATCTAGGAAGGTAGGCCCGATGGTGAGCGCTTTTAAATTAAAGCGACTCTTCAACTGTGTTTACGATATTTGTAAACACGTTTACGATATCTATTTATCTTAACTAAAAATTGTATTTATTAATTATAAAGAAATTAAATAATTTATAGAAAAAGGTATATGTCTATGCACTGCACCTCACTCATACGAACACATCCATATCAATTTTATGTGGATATGAGTATGTTAAATGTGCAAAACAGCCTGGCAATTGTTTGTATGGGAAAAATGTTAGCCTATTAATATATAGATGTAGGCAGAGGCGGATTATCCCTAAGGCAAAGTAGGCACTTGCCTAGGGGCGCGTAGTTACAAGGGACGCGCGAGCTCAGAATTTTTAAACAAATAAAGAAAATAACATATCGACGATTAAGAATTAAAGCTGGTCTATAATAGATAAATCGATTATATTGCACAAGCATCGATATATTGTGCAATATTGCGGCGATTATCAAAATATTAGATTATATTAATAAATAAGCAATTACTTTTTCAAGCCTTTTTCTCAAATTTTGAAAGTTTCTTCATACAAATTTTTGTCAAATTACAAAAAATTTGAGAAATAGCAATTGCTTTTTGTTTATTAATACGACCCATTATCTCCACTTTGCCAATAAATCTTACGATATGTAGAGATCTATTGAGAAAGTAAATATATACTACATACTCTTGCAACCATTTTCTGCACACTTTAGTGCAAAACAAAATTTTGGTCTGCACACTCGCCTATCCACGATACGACGGTCTGTACAACTTTGACACCCTACGGGACAGTGAGCTTCAGCTAACACCTCACGTGCTGTTCATCGCTGACATATGTTTTTTCCATCGTCAGGGATTGTGGTATCGGGTTCGACGACTCCCTCGCAATTTATCAATGAGGAGAATTTATCGCTCCATAACATAAGTACACTCTGTACGTCGGTTACCAGGTAGCCATTATTTTATTTCTTATAACAAAATAGCCATATTAAGCATTTTGAGATTAAGAAGGTTCACATTTTATGAGATATCTTCGAAGCCAGTTTAGGTATTGAAATTAATCAAATGGTTTATGACAGCATTCATAAACACCTTTCGTTTGATGCCCATATTGTACTAACACATTTTGGTGCACATATTAGCCGATAACTCCGAAACCGGTCGAGATATCGAAACAAATAATACCTTAAACTTTAAGCTGAGCGTCTAGCAATCCAATAAAAAGTTTCGTTCAATTCCATTCAGCACTTTTTGAGTGATACGGCCACAAACATACGGACAGGCAGACAGACAGACAAAAATTCTAAAAATGGTTGATTTGGATTCTACTGGCTTAATAATGCTTCCCCCAATCATTTTTTTCTCGATATCTGCAATGTACAGACATCGACCTGTTACACTTTTATTATATGTAGAGATTAACAAATTATCTAAGCTTATACATCATCTATATCTACATCTACACTAATATTATAAAGAGGAAAGATTTTGATTGTTAGGGTGTAAAACAACTAGGTAGTTAAAATTTATAGTATTATGATGGCCATTTATGGTCGGTACAGGGGCGCCGAGAAAGTGGCTGCCTAGGGCGCTCTGGACCTTTAATCCGCCACTGTATGTAGGTATGCATGTATAGATGTATGTATACTGCGTCTGTATGTATGTTTGTAGTGGGTACATGTGTACTAAATACCCTGCAGTAAATATGGGGACATGTGTCTCCGAGTCATTATGTATTCTACAGCGACAACTGCACTAGTTCAAATGTCGACAAATTTAGAAGTACAAAATTTGTATAGACTTTGGCTCGTTGGAAGTTCTTCGTACTAGATACAGATACAAACCCTTCCTACACCCGGGAAAGATTCAGTGCTTAGTCCGGGATAAGGAGAGGGGAAAAGCGAATAAAAATCCCCAAATAATACTGATTGAGGAAACATGGGTATGTCGTGAATACATCTGTGGCCTTGGAGGGATTTTTTGAGGCAACGTCCCTCACTTTATAGGGACAGGAAGATCGCAAGCTTGTAACATTGTTCCGCGATCAGTAGAATATATGATGTTTAGAGAGTTTGTTTACAGGAAATGAAAACAAAGGCTTCACTCATTTTTTACTAGAATTCAATGTTATATATTCTTTAGTATTTATAAAAATTGAAAACTAATAAGCTAATACAAGAATTATACATATACATATGTCTCCAAATGTTTAACCCTAATCCTCTAAAGTGAGCCTCTCAGTCTCACTTTAAAGTTTAAAAGCGAATTATTCCTAAACCAAAAAAGCTTTTTGCCTGAAATTTTGATTATTCCTCCATTTGTGTTCATAAATTATGAAATAATTTTGATCTTTGGGCTATTTATTTATTGTAACCATTTTTTTGCAATCGTATAAAATTGTAACGAAAAACCGAAAGTGAGCCTCAAAGACTCACCTTAAGTATCTTTATCGTAATAAGCTTACATTTCTAGAATTCAACTAAATTTTGAATCCGTTGTTTACAAGGTTTACCCAATGAGGTTTTTACATTGTGAACTCACCATATTTCCCTCGATTTTGGTGAATTCGTCGTATTTCACCATAGATCTTTAGATCATATGATGTCATAAAATTATGGAGAACGGTAAAGTCAGCAATTTAAAAACCATTAAAATCTTATCATTTTCTGTTTACTGAGATACTAAATTACGGAAAAAATGCGTTCAGATAGAGAAACGAACGATCGTCTGCTTTTATACGTCAATAATTTCACCACGAACGTCGCGTTTTAAAACTTTTAAATTTGATCGCGGAAAATATATATTACACTGAGAGAAAAAAAATATATGGAGGGGTCAAAGAAATTGTTTACCTATTTTGAACACTACTTTCTTTGTTTTGAGTAAATTTTCCTTAAAACATGTTAAAAGGTTTATAAAATATTGTTGTTACATGCGTTACCATGGTTCATATACTTGTTTTGAAAAAATTCATACATTAAAATAATGAAAAATTCTTTAAGCGCCATTCCATTCCCAACTTTCCTTGTTTTGAAGACTTGATTTCTTTAATTTTGAGAAATTAAATTCCCATACAAATCCCCAAGGCAACGAATTTGTTTGAAAGTTTTTTTATGTTTTTTCCACATTTTTGAGAAAATTTACACAAAACAAAGAAAATTTTGTATTGGGACGCGTGTTCAAAATAAGGAAAATTATGTCTTTGATCGAGAGAAATTTTTTTTTTTGAGTGTAGGGGCGATCATATGAAAAATTTATTCATATTCATTTGATTAATAGTTTTTCTCATTGTGTGCACAAAAACAAATTTATAACAGATGTAATAAAACCATTTGTAATGAACATTCAACAACTACAAAAATGTGTGAAAATTTCAGTTCACTAATATCCCCTATTTTTTGAAATTGCCTTTTTTATCTTTATATACTAAAAAATTGTCATTTACCGTTATGAGAAATCTATAAAAATGCTTCTGCGTTCATTACTGCATAAATAAAAGTAAAAAACAAATACCAAAATAACGTGTTTCAAAATTTCCCCATAGGAGAGCCTCAGAGTCTCACTTTCGGTTTTACGTAGCTTTTCAAAATTCGGTGATTAGGGTTAAATTGCAGGCATTTTTATTAGAAAACAGCACAATGGTATAGAGGATTTATAATCCCATTGTCTCCGTATGGCCCCCAAAAGAGGTGCTTTGTCAATAACTATCTAGAAATAAAACGAAATATACATGTTAAATATCTATAGAAAATTACATTGTGTGTCGCTTTTATGTCAAGTAGGCCTGGTGACTAAGTAGGTACATATATATCGAATCAATACCGTTTCTCTATAGAAATTTACTGCAGGGTACTCACATGGTATATTCGGTCCGCCTTTGTGTATTTGGTTGTTATTAATTATAATTTAAAATTTTCTATATACTTGCTAAATTATGTTTTGTGAGCTTTAAAGAGATACATAAGTATACATATCATGTTATTCAGGTGATATATACATACATTAGAACGTATGTATCACAAAAAACCCCCTAGCGACCTTAAAACTATTATTTTTTTCAGGCTCTCTAAAACAGGGGTCAAAATAAACTTTTCGTGATGGTATTACAGGCTTAAAATGTTTTAGAAAATTATTCGCCATAAAATTTTACTAGGCGTCTCTCCTCAGGAAAAATCCGGCCTTTTTTTTTGTTTTGGTGCATGTAAGACAAGAAGGTGGAATACAATATGCCAACATATTGCGACCAAACGAGGCAAGAACCTTCTCGACAAATGGATGTGTACAACATAATTTAATCTCGTTCTTCTTAGAAATACAAAATTGGTATATTTAAGTATTTAGTATTTCGTAATATTTGGTGTGTAAGCTAAACAAGAAAATATGGCAGGCAATGTGATGAGTTCTGAAATGAATTTCAGTCATACCTTGTCAAGCAGTCAGCCTTAATAAGGATTTAAAAAGAATAAGAATTTTATTTAATTGCAACATGGAATATATGTATATTAACATATGTACATACATATATACATATGTATAGTAATTATTTATAATTTCAGTTACATATATACTGTGTATACATACGTTAAAATACTTACATATATACATAATACCCAACACATTTAGCTAAACATTCTGCATCATCATTCATTATTTGCAACATGAGTTTGTACTTACAAACATTCTACGTACCTACGTACGTATGGCGCTCTGTGTGTCTATATGTATGTCTCAGCCATCATCTGCAAATATGCTAAACACACACTGATAGTAACTGTTTCGTTAGCAGGTAAATGCTACATTGTACAGGTATGACAGCAGCTGTCTCTTGAGAGATATCACTACGTAAGTCTAAATTCATTTGCTACCGAGACAAATTTGACAGAAACAATTAGTTACAGTTTCACTCTACTCGTTAGCAGCAAAAAGAAGATTTTAATTAAAATTCAGCCAGCAACAAAATACAGCAACAGAAAAGGATTTGTTTAAGGAAAAGTTTTGAAATCAAATTTAATTAGTTAAAAAGAACTGTGTATATTGTATTCTGTGGCTGTTGCTTAGCTGCACACTTTAATATGTTCTAATATGTATGTGACTGAGCTTTATTAAATTTTTGTAACAAAATGAAATTGTTTAGTTAAATGTTTAATTGGTTACGTATATAAATTAAATACAAATTAGTCTAAATTATATGTGAAATTGTTTGAGTGAAGATTTTTTGTAACATATTTTTTTCGTTATAAATTGTATGATTTATAAAAGCGATTTGTCACATTACGTCTACAGTGATAAATGGCACTGAATGGTACACTGTTCAAATTAATACTGACACAACTATATGGATACAATTTTTGTAGAACATCTTAAACCACTAACTTCCTCATGAAGCGCTAATTTTTACTTTCTGTTTATAGAGGCTGCGTTAAATAATATTTAGGAGTTCGTCAAAGGTTAAAAGGTTGTAGGAAACTGAATGCCAGAATATTTCACTAGGGGTAGCCGTAACTAGAGACACGATATCGAATCAAAAGCATCGATCTGGTACTCATTTAAAATATTGGTTAAAAAGAATCGCGAACCCGATAATATCGAAACTAAACTACTCGATACTCGAAGTATCGGTATCGAATGCGGTAATTTTCTAGAAGGTGCAACCTTAAAATTTCCTCTAAAATAGTTAAAAGATGCGACGCGTTCTGACCTCTAGATTATGAATTCGAAAGCGGAAATAAAAGATTTTTCCACATTTAAAAGATATTTATTAAAACGTTTGAAGTTGCACCGTCTTCTAGAAAGTTACCAAAAACGCAATAAAACTGCATCCTGAGCCATACGCATATCGCTGTATTAGTGCTAATTCCATGGCATAGTATGCCATGGCTGGTTCCAAAGTTTTGATTTTGACGTAAATCCTTTTCCAACTCATGAGAATAGTTCAAGCTGGTTAAAAAAATTATACAAGTTTATTAAGTTCTTGAAAACATTTTTTACAAACCAACATCTTTTACAAAACAACAGTGGACCTATTCTGTAACCAATTTGCGACAATTTTCGGATCGGTATCGTAAATTTGCGATCATTTTTGCGATTATGCTATTCTGTACGATTTTTGGTCGAATTCTATAGTATATTTTGACAGATGTTTCCGATAATCATCGCAGAGGTATCGAGGGAAATTTTTGTGTCGGTAGATTTTGCGATTATCGGTCTCAAAATAAGTTAGAGAATTCCAGCACAGGTGTATTTAACGCAATCACAGTTGTAAAAAGATATTTGCAAAATATTTAGTATGTATTTTGAAAAATAAACATCTTAAATAACATTAACAATTCATTTTCATTGAGATTATATGTATCCGTCATTCAATTTTTTTGGAAATATGAATTTATCGAAACAAAAAAATGATGAAACTCAAGTGGCAGAATACATGTGCATTCCATGTTATAAAGAGAAGCCATTGCGCAGTATGCTTTTTCTTCCGGACTTCTTCTTTCCCCTTACGGCCAAAGAAGAAGCTTATAAGAGGCAAATTTAAAATTTATTTTCAATCCATATATTTTAAAAATAATTTATTTTATAATGGTCAAATTGAAACAATTGTCAGAAAAAAAGAGCCAAATGTCAAAAAACCTGCAGCTTGTCACTTCTGCACACTCGACCTATTTTCGGCACTATTTCACGTTGCACAATTTTTTGGACAAATATGATACAATTTTAATTTTGCATCACTGAATGTACTCATTTGTTCGATACCGTGGTTGAAGTACTCGATACCAAAAAATATCGTTGCAAAAGAATCGAGTAAAAAGTATCGGTATCAAATGCAAAAAATATCGATTTGGTATCGTATCGTATCGAAATTCGTGTCCCTAGCCGTAACTATATTTTTATATCAAGAACATAAAAGAAACATGAACAAAAGAAAAAAAAGCAAGTAAGACGACTCAAAGTATGCAAAAAAATTACACCTTGGAATATGCCACAAGTTTCAGAGTTTTTACATATCGTCCTTTAAACTTCACAAACACCTATAGAAAAATTGAGATTCGCTAAACTTTAACTCCTGACGCCCAGCTCAAGAAACTCTATATTTCCTTCTATGTCCGTTCCGGCTCTGAAGTCGTAGAGTTGGGCATCAGGAATTCAACTCTAATTTTTGGCACAACTGTTGGCTAGGAGGTTATGAAAATCTAACTCAGGCGGTAATGTGTAGAGACATACTTTCTCTACAAATGTATTTATGCTGTTTTTGAGGGCTATTAAAAGCGTTACTATGATCACCCTACTGCTGGCAGTAATATATGACAAAACTGGTATCAATCGAAGCTCTAACGAAACACTATGTGTATGGGAACGTTTCGAGGAGCCTTACACAAGATATATGTATGTAATTCTAGCGAAGTAATATCATCTATTATACAAAAATAAGTCGAATTTTTCTCCCTGATGATTTAATTCCAGAACGGCTGGACTGAATTAAATGAAATTTTGCACGTAGTTTTCGATTGAGCCCGACATGGTTTATGGCCAAAAAAAGTATAAGAATCCGGGAAGGTTTTGGAGATATTCCACAAAATGTGGACCAGGGTAACCCTATAACGGGTTCGTACCATATGGGTATCAAATGAAAGGTGTTGACGAGTGCTTGAACATGGTGTAGTTATTGGTCCCATATAAGACCCCGTATTCGAGGTATTTCCTGAAATATGAACCAAGTGTGACCCCAAACGGGTTTTCTACAAAATGGGTATCAAATAAAATGTGTTGCTGAGTATTTAAAAAAGAGGAGATTTTCAAGACCCTATGCGACCCGTTTTCCGAGATATCGACCAAAATGTGAACCAGGGGTGACCCTAGAAAGTCTGGAGGGATAGAATAGGCATAGGCATAGGCATAGGGATAGGGATAGGGATAGGGATAGGGATAGGCATAGGAATAGGAATAGGGATAGATAGGGATAGGGATAGGGATGGGGATAGGGATAGGGATAGGGATAGGGTTAGGGATAGGGATAGGGATAGGGATAGGGATAGGGATAGGGATAGGGATAGGGATAGGGAGAGGGATAGGGATAGGGATAGGGATAGGGATAGGGATAGGGATAGGGATAGGGATAGGGATAGGGATAGGGATAGGGATAGGGATAGGGATAGGGATAGGGATAGGGATAGGGATAGGGATAGGGATAGGGATAGGGATAGGGATAGGGATAGGGATAGAGATAGAGATAGGGTAGGGATAGGAATTAGGGATTAGGGATTAGGGATTAGGGATAGGGATACGGCAACACGGTAATCTAGGTAATCTAGGACTTTTCCTTTAGGCTTTATAGGAATAAATTTTAGGCAGAACAACATCTGGCGGGCCAGCTAGTATTATGTAATTTCTTTGTCTGTTTAAAGCTCCACAATAAAGTTCATGAGCTTTTGTTTGCTTCTCTTCAAAAATAGGAGACCCTTTTTAAATTTACATATTATTTTTGTTTTTTTTTTTGTTTTGTGAGCCATTTGCATTTTTTCACCTTTGCATTCTAACTTTGACGACTTTTTCTGATTACAAATGCTTAAATTTTATTGCTGGCGCGACTACAAAAGATTTAATTATAGATAAACTAACAAAAAAAATATTAAACTTTTTCAAAAGGTTTGCCAAAAATCCATGTCGCATGTCTTAGCCTAATATCAGTATAGCTTGTAGTTATTTCTGTGAGCTTACATACATATATACATTAATAGTAAATAGGGTCGTTTTCGGCAAAAAAAATGTTTCTCACATTATTAAATTCATAGTGCTGCTGTCTGTTCAAGACACACATATTCTGTTGTCTTTTTTTCACATATTAATGTATATACTCAAACATGTGTAAGTTTCTGATGTTTAATCTTATTAAACACTGCCACAAGTCACTATATATTCTCGCTTCTATTTTATTCGCTGATAATTCTTTTGGATGTTAATAGCAGTTACTTGCCACACTGCTACAATAACAACAAATGACTTTACACATACTCTGTATGCTCCCCTACATCTTTCACACTCCAAGGCTTTAACTACAGGCATATCTAGAATGTACAAATTAACGTTGACCATGACAGTGGGTAGCGAATTTTCTTTCCATTCCCTTTTGCCACCATTAGCGATAGTGCTATTTGACTACACTGTTCATACACTCATATATATAGCAAAATGTATGTATATGTATATATGTCTGTCTGTCCACATGTACATTAGAGCGGAGTGAATTGGGGCTTTTTTTGAAATCATTATTGCTCGGCCTGCAGAAAGTTGCCTTTCTAGTACAAAAGTAAGACTGCAAAATATTATTGGCCTAGTCCTTTATTTGCAGGTGCCCCAATTCCATTAAAGAATGCACAAAATGCTCCAGATGGATAAAATTCATTAGCTAGATAACACTAATTTGCTAATTTTTCATAAAAGTATACGTAATTCTTCGATGGAAAATGTTTAAATCAGTGTCTCCAAGCTTATAAAAAAACTCTGAAAATTCGAGGAAATTTCAAAAATTTTCAAAAAGTTTTCTCGATTTTTCAGAATTTTTGTGTAAGCTTGGAGACACTGATTTAAACATGTTCCAGCGAAGAATTACGTACACTTTTATGAAAAATTACAAATTAGTGTTATCAAGCTAATGAATTTTATGCATCTGGAGCATTTTGTCCATTGGCGCACCTCCAAATAAAGGACTAGGCCAATAATATTTTGCAGGCGGAGCAATAATGATTTCAAGAAAGCCCCAATTCACTCCGCCCTAATGTACATAGATACGTTCACAAATTACATCTGCAAATTGGCAATGCAAACGAAGTTAAAGCGAAATACGAACAACGTGCGCTACAAATCGAAAATGGACAACGGACTATGCAAAAAGCAAATTTAAATAGTTAATGATCCTCCAGCACCATGCTATCCAGCTCATGTGTGTCTGTGTGTGTGTTTGCATCCTACGTATTCTGACACATGTGCTTGACTACAATTACTGTCGTTTAAATGAAGTGTGTGGTGTTTGGTTGGCTGCGATGTTCGGTGTACGGTGTTCAGCATTTAACCGACCATTAAACGTTTGGTATTTTTGGTTGAACGTGGCATTGGCTTACAGAAGTCGGTGGCTTTAATGTACATATGTATATATGTAAATGTTAATGACATAGGGAATATATTATACATACAGGTGCGCATATTCGTTTAAACAAAATCTTTTACTTTAATTTTACTATCGTTTTTAACTTTTCTCAATTAAGCATTCAATTCAAACGAATGTGAAAATGTGTTCTCAAAAAACGCAAAATTTTTTTTTTTATAAAATGATTTATTTCAATTTAAAAAAATGGACCTCTGGTTTAGTTGACTTGAACAGGAGTCCAACTTTAGTTTACCATATAAAGATCAAAAAATGAAATTATTTTTTTTTATATATGTGTAATGCCCAAAATTGATAGTTCTCTACTCAAAAATTTGAAATATAAATTTTGGTGTCGAAAAGGAGTTCTATGTGGTTATATGAACTCTCATCACTTTGCGATACTCCTTAACCGTCTCCGATCTGGGTACTAATTAAGAAAAATAAATCAAAATAATTTTTTTTAATCTTCAAATGGTAATTGACCCCTTTGCGACACGCTTAATTCATATCCGATCACAACCAAAAATTTGTGGTATCTTTGACCGTCTTTTAACCGATTTAGGGGATGACACTGAACAAAAATGTTCATTTGATTTTCAGGACCATCCTAATATACGTATTTATTGTCATTCAATATACATACAGTGAAACCTCCCTTGGGCGGACACTCACCGTCGGACAAATTTCGTCCGCCCAAGAGAGGAGTCCGCTTAACCTTACGATTACCAGAGATTTTTATGTACGAGGTTTACCAATACCCACCCGGGTGACCCATATACATTTTCTTGCATTACGATCGCTTTCGCGTGCTTTAACTTTTTATTGCCCAAACATATTTATTACTATTGTAAAATATAAGCCTCTGAATGATTAAAAATATTTAATTTAACTATATTTGGTGAAATTAAGCCAACAAAAACCGCAAACATCCCATAATGGGTGTATATAAATTAAAAAAATCAAAATTTTGAATCCTAAGGCAAAGGTTAAGTGAATAATACGATTACGACACATTAATTATCTACTTGAATATGGCGTTGAAGTATTCAAATCCAAAATACCATTATTCAAAAAAAAAAAGATGAAAACAAGGCGAGCGAGTTCTGAAGGACTTTGTTGACCCGTAAAAGGATTCCTGTAGAAATATCGCCATATATACTTTTTTTACTAAATTATCATTAACCAAAGATTAGTGGGATGATGTTTATGGTGGCAAGAATAAACAAAAATAAAATATGTGCATGTGTGTATGTACATATTATACATATTCTAAATCAGGGCTGCTCACCTCATAGGCACTCAAAGCACAATTGTTTTTGTTTTGTACCGAATCATAGGCACAGATACATATTTTCACTTCAAATATGAAAATAAAATTTTCTTTGCACTGCCATAAGCACTGAGATATAAAAAAAATTTTATATGTATGTGCCTATGATTCATATTGAATGTGCAGAGCAAAGGCACTTTGTATAGGAGCTCGAGCACTGCCGTAAGAAATCGAAATTTACAATAACAAATGTGTAATGAAAAAAAAAATTCAAAAAATGAAAGCACTGTAAAAAATTAGTATTCAAAATATGTTCATATAAAAAATAAAAAAATTTGTATGTATGTGATACTACCATTTGAAAATAAATTCTAAAATAATATTTTATTGGAAAATTTAAATGAGCAAAAAAATTTTTCAGTGCATATACAAAATTTGTAGATGTATTGAGCTTTGTACTTTCAATACAAGAGCGTTGAGCAGCCCTGTTCTAAATGAATTCAACCCGTCAGGAGCATGAAAGGAGATTTACTATGGCTTTGGCATTATATTTTAATGCTCTAGATCAGGCATCGGCACTTTCATCAATATGAGTAAATACAAAACATCACACAAATTTTAACCAATGTAGCGGAAACCGCTCTGTGCTCCCTAACACAATATCTTTCACAATTTTTCCGACCTTGCTTCTAGAAGTAGCAACACTTGCTGAATTTATATTATACGGAGGAAATCAACCAGGTAATATCAAGGTTCTTCAGTCACAGGCTTTCTCAGAAAGCTCTGTCATATCTAAATTATGCTGAAGTCCATTAGGCATAATATTACTTGAAGATTCTACATAAAATCGGCAATCGTATGTATCTTAGGAACTATTTGCTAGAAAGAATGAATTTATCAATGTCCTTCCTTATTTCTAATAAAAAGGACAACCTTCCAGCAGGTTGATGAGAGTAAAGATGAAAGGAAAATGTTATAAGTGTTTTGATAGGAAAGTTAAATCCAACACTAGTCAATTATGCGTAAAATGAACTAAAACCATTTGCGATGAACAAAGTATCAGCCAACCAAAATGCATAAATTGTTGAATAGATGCTTCGGCATTTCGCTTGGCTTGAAATAAATTTTTATTCTATAAATTTTCTATAAACTTTATAAAAACAATCAAAATATAGTTAAGCAACAAATTTATAAAGTTATAGCAACAAGAATATGTGCATATGCACGTCTTTTCATAGGAAAGTGTACTGGGTCACCCGGGTGGGTATTGGTAAACTACGTACCTAAAAAGTCAAAATCGCAAAAAAAGCATATTCCGGATGAAAGAAAAGTTCAAACTTGTTATTGTCTGAAAGAACTCGAAAAATTGATCAGTGAGTAAAAAGCATTTTAAAATCGGTCCAATAGTTGCTGAGTAATCGCAAAAAGAAAACGCAAAAGGTCACCCGGGTGGGTATTGGTAAACCTAAGGTTAAGGGAGTGGGTTCCTATTTCAGAAATTTTTTGGATTTTAAAGGATTTATTTATTCATATTTCACTGAAAAAAACAAGAGTTGACGAGGGGTTTTTTGCTTATTTAAAATAAAATTATTTTGCAGATGGCTTTCAAATTTCTGCAACACTTCAAATGCAAGAAGGTCTTCCGTGCAAAATCTTTTCAAATTTGAAACTGCAGTCAAAGCCATTTCGTTCGAGGAGATTGCATTACCTACTTTCAGCGGTAGTTAGTATTGGTACTATCATCTTCAATGGTTTCGACGTTTTCGTCAGTTAAAACATCTAACTGGAAATCCGCGAATGTTGTTATATCTATTCCAATAAAGTCATGTGGACATTTATTTTAGTTGGTGATTCCCCTTTCATCGTAGCGCTTTTTACCTAACGAACATTCAGCGAACTTTTTTTATATTGCTATACATACTTATATTTTGTCCGCATAGGAGGAGTGCGTGTCCGCCTAACAGAGGTTTTTATGTGATTTGTTATGAAAAAAAAATCAAAGCGTCCGTTGACGAGAGGTTCGTGTCCGCTTAATAGAAGTTTTTAGTTCAATTCAATAGTAAATAACTGTCCGCGTCCGGCCAAGAGAGTGTCCGCCTAAGAGAGGGCAATTTGTTCTAAAAATTGAACCTAAACCTTGGTGCATGAAAAAATGTCCGCTCAAGGGAGGTGTCCGCCTATGAGAGGTGTCCGTTAGGGGAGGTTTCTCTGTATTTACATACATGTATATGCATACTATACCTACTCATGCCCTTGGTTGTTTGGATTTTGTGAAATTACCCGCCCTGCAGATTTGCTGGTGGTGTTGTTGGTATTCGAATTTACCAAGCGATTGCGTCAATTAATTGAACGTTCAATTGTGCAAATAAAGCAAATGAAAATTGACCCTTACATTTCACACAAATGCACGCAGCCAAACATACTCGTATACACATGTACTAGGATATAAAACAACAACAATTACTAGTTAGTGATAGTTAATGTATACTTAGTTGGCATTTGAACATATGCAAGTATGCATAATTTAGAGTCTGTGCGATAAATGTGCATATCGAAAGGCAATCCAATTAAAAAAGGGAGACCAATATCAATGCATGAAGGGAAATAAAAGAATTAGCAAGAACAATGTGGGTATTAGAAGCTTATTCGGCATCAAAAAATATAACTAAAGAACGCTTGTGGAGTGTGAAATAAGTGGGTACGCATTTGCAGATTCTGATAGAAAAAGAAAGGAACGAAATTTTAGGAGTTAAGTTAAAAGTCTGAACATTTTTGTTACATGAAAGATCAGCCAATTTTAGCGCAATCCAGTTAAAAAACTACACAGAACACTTCAATCCCCAAGTGGAACTGCCTTTAGAACTCGTGCTGTGAATTACAAAAATATGTGTCATGGCAGTTAAAAGACGTTTCAAATGTGGGTCAACTGTGCATTGTTCAATTCCTCCTTTGTCCCCCCAATCAATGTACAAATATACATAATTATAAACGTCATTATCATTAATAGTAATAAAATAGCATTAAGTATTTGGTATTCTATGTCTTTGGAAACTAATCCTTAGGTGATAATTGCAATGTCAACTTGCGTTTAAGTCGTACTTTCACTTACAGCGGTTTAGTTTATCAACAACAATAACATCTATGGGTCAATAGCTAGCTGACCAAATACTCAACTAACACAGCGAGCAGCAGATCGATATAATTACAAACATATGTACGTTCACAGGTCTGTGTAAGTAGGTATTTATAATTAAGCGCGCTGCGGTCGAGAATAAGGCAACCATCTGCCAAGGTTTAACGTGTGTCCATTGTTTGTTGTTGTATGTATTACGGGATATGCTCCATTTACTTTTGTGCTGCCTATCATCTCATTTTGTGTGATTATCTGAACACATGAACACACAAGACACACATACATACATTTTTAAGTTGCCAAAAGGGTTTAAATTGCGTAACTTCAGTCTAGATAGTCTTAGCTAAATAGTTGTTGGTCTTGTTGTTGCGCTTTGCTGACCCTCTTCTGTATGGGCGGCCTTGGCACAAGCAACCACGCGCTGTCAAGCTGCTAATACCCTAATGGGCACAGCAGACATTTAATAGATATCTATCCATTGTGGTAAATTCACTTGCCCAGGTGCTTAAGTAATATTAGTGATGTGAACTGCTAAGTTTTGTATGTGTGTGCATGTGTGCGTTTACCTTTGATTTGGGTAAAGAATGCCGGAGAAGCTGTGCAGGTATACTGTTACTGCGATTCGTTGTTAAATTATATTTGGTTAAAGAGTAAATTATTATGTTGATAATTATGATAGTGTTGCCTGTAAACCACTCCCCGAACCATTGCCCCGAAAAGAGCTAAAAATTTACCTATTAGTCCAAAAAAAAAAAAGTGCTGCATACTTCAAGGCGTCATAAATGTTTTTCTTTATTTCCTCTGCTCTTTAATGTTTATTGGAGAAAAACTTAGTCTGAGCCAGTGGCGCACACAGAAAAATATTTTGGGGGGTTTTCAATATCCAACGGAAAATTAAAAAAAATACTTAAAACTCGTCCAGACATTTTTTACTTAAATTTATGTTTGGGGAGTGGACCTACGTATGCACACATTAAACAAAGGCACCTTTTAAATCTCAACTCATAGCATTTTCTCTTTATTTAAACTAAAACAAACAAGTAAGGAAGCCTAAGTTCGAGTGAACTCGAACATTAGATACTCAGCTGTATGCCTTCATTATACTCAGCTGTACTAGTACACAGAGTATTATAGTTTTGATTTCATAACGGTGGATTGTAACAGAATGAAATAATCGAGATAGATATAGACTTATATATATCAAAATGATCAGGGTGAAAAGAGAAATCGATTGAGCCATGTCCGTCCGTCCGTCCGTCCGTCCGTCCGTCCGTCCGTCCGTACGCACGATAACTCGCGCAAAAATTGAGATATTTTGATGAAATTTGGAATGCAAGTTGGTATCGAGACTGGGACGGTTGGTATTGAAAATGGGCGAAATCGGACCATGACCACGCCCACTTTTCCTATATAGAAAAAATTGGAAATTTGGTATCTCAGTCACTAATAGAGCTGGAGCGATGAAATTTTACCCACGTGTTGAGCTCAGGCCCCTATGAAGAAATCTGATGAAATTTTGGAAAATGGGCGGTGCCACGCCCACTTATTAAGGGTCAAACATTGAAAGTTTTATATGTCATAACTCAGAAACCATTGAAGATATATCGATGAAATTTGGTATGCGTGATTTACTTACTTAGGCAAACATTTTGATGAAAAATTGTTAAAATCGGTTCACGGCCACGCCCACTTTTATATATGTGTATTATAAAGTGACCTAATAAAAACATTTTAAGCGATATCTCTGTCAAATATAAAGATATATCATTGAAATTTTATGGCAGCAGTCCAACTATGGACACAAAACAAAAAACATAAAAATTTTGGAAAATGGGCGGTGCCACGCCCACTTATTAAGGGGCAAACATTGAAAGTTTTACGAGTCATAACTCAGAAACCATTGAAGATATATCGATGAAATTTGGTACGCGTGATATACTTACTTAGGCAAATATTTGGACTAAAAATTGCCAAAATCGGTTGACGACCACGCCCACTTTTTTATATGGGTATAATAAAGTGGCCCAATAAAAACATTTTAAGCTATATCTCTGTCAAATATAGAGATATATCATTGAAATTTTATGGCAGGAGTCCAACTGCGGACATAAAACTAAAAACACAAAAATTTTGGAAAATGGGCGTGGCACCGCCTCTTTTTAGAAGCAGGAATATACGAGATTTCTGAGCCCATAACTCGACAAATAAGTGAGATATTATGACGAAACTTGGTGTGTACACTTCTATTACTTGTGGTAATACATGTTCAAAATTTTAGCGAAATCGGTTGACGACCACGCCCACTTTTATATATGGGTATTATAAAGTGGCCTAATAAAAACTTTTTAAGCGATATCTTTGTCAAATATAAAGATAATTCATTGAAATTTTGTGGCATGAGTTCCACAATAGACCGGAAACAAAAAATAGAAAAATTTTGGAAAATGGGCGTCGCACCGCCTCTTTTTAGACAAAGGAATATACGAGATTTCTGAGCCCATAACTCGACAAATAATTGAGATATTATGACGAAACTTGGTTTATACACTTTTATAACCTGTTTTAATAGACACGCAAAAATGTATTGAAATCGGTTTATGACCACGCCTACTTTTTAACAAAGATATTTCTGGATTACCCTTTGGGAATTTGTAATGTGACATCTTTGTAACTAGAAGTCATAAAGGAATGAAATTTTGCACAAAGAATAATATTCATATGTTTAGTTGAATAACTGATAAAAATGTTGAAAATGGGCGTGGCTACGCCCACTTTATACAGCACTCTCTTTATATACCGTGTTTCCTTCAAACGAAAACAAACAATGAAAGCATACAGCTGAGTATCTAATGTTCGATTCCACTCGAACTTAGGCTTCCTTACTTGTTGTTTGTTTGCGTTTGTTCGATTAGGGTGTATTTTATATGAATCTAGTGCCGCATAAAGTTGGCGCAGCCACGCCCATTTTCAAAATTTGTATCAATCATCCAACTAAGCATATAAATATTATTGTTAGTGCAAATTTGCAACCCTCTAATTACAAAGATGTCACGTTACAAATTCCCAAAGGGTTTTCCAGAAATATCTTTGTTTGTCATAAACCGATTTCGCTAAATTTTTGATCATGTATTACCATTAAAGTGTACAAACTGATTTTCGTCATAACATCTGAACTATTTGTAGAGTTATGGATTCCGAAATCTCGTAGATTCCTTTGTTTGAAAAGAGGGGGTGCCACGAACATTTTCCAACATTTCTTTATATTAGACAAAGATATCGCTTAAAATGTTTAGCTATGTATATTAGTAGCTGAGATACCAAATTTCCGATTTTTTCTATATAGTAAAAGTTGTCATGATCCGATTTCACCCATTTTCAATACCAACCGTCCCAGTCTCGATACCAATTTGCATTCCAAATTTCATCAAAATATCTAAATTTTTGCGCGAGTTAGAGTGTTTACAGACGGACGGACGGACGGGCGAACGGACATGGCTCAATCGGTTTGTCTTTTCACCCTGATCATTTTGATATATATAAGTCTATATCTATCTCTATTATTTCATTCTGTTACAATCAACCGTTATATGATTAAAACTATATTACTCTGTGTACTAGTACAGCTGAGTATAACAAACCTCAGCTAATATCCACAGCATACTTTTAGGGAAATGTCTTTACACTGCTTGTTTATGAACATAATCAGTAGTTGTTGACAAACATTGGCAATTTACATCCACGAATATTCATAGATTTTACAACATGTTTTTACACAAATATTTATGCATGTACCATCTTTTATAAAATTATTTTTTTATGGTGTTGTCAAATTTTGGGGAGGAGGGGTTTAACCCCAAACCCCCCCCCCCCCTTGAGTGCGCCAATGGTCTAAACATAATCCTAATGAAATTCTCCGGCTTACAAATTTTCTAGAAAATATTAACCCTCTAACCACATCGATAATGCTTTTTTACGGCTTTTCCAAAAAGTAGCTTGAAAGTATCGCTTCGTGAAGAGGCCAATGGACTAAGTAAGATATTCTACAAAATTTATTCCCATAGGATATAATAACACATACCCAACAGTGTTTTCTCAACACGGGCGGATGCTAGTAATTATGAAAGAGAATGTCTCCCAGACCAACTTTGTACTAGTCCAGAGGATTTGAGCTTTTCTTTGGGGGAGTTAAAGTTTTATAGTTTTAGCTGTATGTGCAATTACTTTATCGAAAATATTTTATAAAAATGACTTGAAATGAAGTTTTTGACCTTGGACTTCTGTTACAGAATTTAATAAGCAATTTCCTTGCGATAGAGTTTAAACTTCTAACCCCAGCGAAAAAACAATGTTTAACACATTTTGGAAACACATGGAGAGAATATCATTTAATTAAAAATGTTGATAGAGGTTGAAATAATAATTTTCTAAAACATGTTAACCCTTTATCGACCATTAAAATACTTATTTTTCGGACTTATTAAAAATAGGGGTCAAAACGATCTCTTCGTAGGGGCGTTAGAGGGCTAAAGTGTTATACGAAATTAAAGCTCGTGCAATTCTATGACTCCTAACAATATATTTCTATAAGATATTTATCTTAATCCTTTTTTTTATTTTTTTTAAAAATCACTCAGACAAAATTTCGCAAATTTAAAATGGCAATAAAAAAGATGTTGACCAAAGGAAACAAAACTGTTTAGTGCTTTTACTTTATGGATGGCGGTCTTTCATTCTGTGTGAAAATTATTTCGCCACCAGACAACAGCTCTCAATATGTTTCACAGTGTAATTAGTTTCTATACCGTAAATTTACTGCTTGGGTCAAATTTAAGCAGCAAGAAAAAAGTGCGCACAGATTTCCTCATTACCTTTCGCGCTGATCCATCTTACTCATTGGATTAAATAGCTAAAAAATGTAATTTATTTGTACTACAATTATTTTTTTCCATCACACACTTACTTCTTTCGCCATTTATTTTTCATACTTAATTTTCTGCTGGTTCGTAATTTCAACTTTTTTTTCTCAATTTTTACACTTTTATTTCCTTATTTACTTTAACCTTTTGTACTTTCATGCTTTTCGCATTCATTTTAATTTTAATTTTTTTTGTCTTTTCCTTTCTTTCTCTTTCTTCACACAGGTGCACCATTGCCTTGGTCCGGTTTGAAAATCGCCCGTCATTTGCCACCCGTTTGCCCGCAGCAGTTGCCCGACTTAACAGCACAAGCTGCTACTGGTGCTGGTGGCTCCGTTGGTTCCGGTGGTGGCGCTGCGAAAATGTCACGCGGTCGTTACAAGCAATTGACACGCCTGCTGCCCTATTTGAAGACGGAAAGCGAGGATTGCTTATATTTGAATGTGTATGTGCCACGTGGAGGTAAGTGGAAATAAATGCTTTTGTCATTTGAGTGAGTTGAAATTTGCTCGCTTTCTTGGAGTTATCATACATTCGCACACGCGCACAGGGAAGCGCTCAGTGGAGATCACCGTTCTGTGCTTTGTGTGGCCCGTGCGCCTCTCGTTCCGCATCCGCATCTGTCAACTTCAACACTTGACACATGCAATTTATTTGTAGAGTAGGAGATGTGTTGAATGGTGTAGAGGTGGCCAGTGGCTTCAGTGCATTCAAGAACAGTGAAATAAAAGATTGAACCAAAGAACGTATATTGTATAAGAAGGGAGAAATCGCTCACGAAAAATGTAGCGAGTAACATACGAGATTAGAGTCAGAAAATTATGAGTTGCGGCGAATTCCGCTTGACGCTTTCTTTTCACAGAATTATGACATTTCGCGGTTAACGCTAAGTTTGTTTTGATTATGCGCAAAATCCAGCTGGTACAAATAAAATTTAAGTGTAGAAGTTGACATGAGATGTGCAAGTAGCGCAATGGTCCAGTGGTAATGTGTGGTATTTTGAATCTATCGATCGCGGTTCGATTCCTGTTGCTGTCAAAGGCGACCAGTATTTTTTTTTTTTTATTTAAAAAAATGTTAAAATATCTTTAGAAAGACAAACGAAAAAAGAATGAGGGATCGGGAAACCTAATTAGTCAACTAAAATTTTCCTAGGTCTTGCTCAGACATGTACATATGTATGTATGTATGTAGCAGACTTCGGCATTATTCGAATAAATTTTTATTTAGATAATTATTCCAATAAAAATTTATTTTTCAAATTTATTTTTCAAATTTTTATTCAGGTAAATTCCCTACGAATAAATTATTTGGAAATTTATTTTTTATATCAAATTTATTTTTAATATGTTCGTACTTAATTATTTTCTGGTTTTTATTTTTTGTTAAAAATAATTTTTTTTTTAAAGAGTTTTTAGTGCTTAGCACGAAATTTTTATTTTTAATTCAATTTTTAATTGTTGGGGTAAGTGGAAAAAAAAATTCAACAACTATTTACAGCGAAGGTTGAGTGTATAGCTATTTCACGAAAAACCATTTTCGATCATCAGCACTCTTTTTCGGAAGTTTTTTAACATAAAAAAATCGTTACGGTCCCTGCAAGTTTTAAATTTATTTGTTTAACAATTATAAAAATAATCCATGAATATTAAAGGGCACACATTTTTTCATGTTCATAAAAAATCATACTAAAAAAATAATAAAAAAATATTCAAAGCAAACAAAAAATTATAATATGTAATTCAAAAACTACCTTTAAAATAATCGTATTTAATTTCCAATGCAAAGGTAAGTGAATTTTTTAATTTGCAAGAAATCCCATACGATTTGCGTTCACACGTGCCAATACAAAAATATAAGTACAAATACATCCATACATGCATATCCGTGTGAGCAGAAGAGTGAAATCAACCACCAAATGCATGAATGAAAACATACAAACCAAATAATAAATGCAAGTGTAGGTAAAATACTAAAAGCAGTTCATTCATAAAATCGAAAAGTCGCAACAAAGCATAAAAGTTGCAACAGAGCTTTTGGTCAGATCCAAGATTTTTATAAAATTCTTAAATTTGAAGTCCGACTCATTTTCAGCAACCCATCAATGTGGTGGTAGTTTCTTGTTCACATATGAAATCTTTCTTTCATCTGTATTTGTGTAATATCATTGTCGCTTAAAGTGCAAAACCACATACCTGTCTATACTATATCCCATACGTACGTGGTTTTGCTTATAAGCGACAATCGTTGAAACGAGCATTGTCGCTTAAAATGATAACAAAAAACCTGTTTGCGACCAAAGAATTGCGACTTTGCGTATTTGTTGTTATTTTTCGACTTTATGTACATATGTAGTTTACGATGTGTGAAAAGCCAATCGCGCACTTGTCGCCCATCGAAAAAGATGCAAGCATAGTACTCTGAAAAAAAAAACGTTGTAAATCTAAAGACTTTCGCTGTTAAATCAACTACTTTCCGCAGTTGAAATGTGTCCGTTGTTGTTTCAAAGGTGCGAGCGTTGTTGATTCAAATACTTTTCGTATTTAAGTTAACAACGCAAACTGTTGAATCAAATACTTTTACATTTAAGTTGACAGTTTTTGCTTTTGAATTAACAGCAAAAGTTTTTGGTCCAAAAACGGGCACCATTGGAGCAAATACTTACGCATTTATGTTAACCTCAAAAAAAAATGTAAACAATAGTAATTTTTTTTTAAATAATATATATGTATTATTTTATTTTATTTTATTTTATTTTATTTTTTATATAATATATGTATGTATGTTTACATAGCGATATTAATACTAACCATTTTTCCATTCACCATATTTATGTAAGATTTCGCTTCGCTATACATTGAGCTAGCTTCATGTGCTTTCATAGGCACTAGACGCGCAAAGATGTCTTCGCCGGCTACCTCGGGGTCGGTGACGCTAAAACTTGTGCCATTAACCAAGTTAGCACCTTGCACAACAGCGATTGTGGATAGCTCCGGCACAGAATCATGGTACATAAATTCATTTTAATTTTTTTGTATTTTTACGCTTGCCATCGACGTCAGTGGTGAAAATGACAGATTCATTCCTTTTTGATCTGGTAAACCTTTGGATTATTTGCGTGATTCCTCTAGCTTTTCCCAAGCGGCCTGTGGAGTTGAATACAGAGAGAAAGCATGTTTATATTGTTTATATTTGATTTTCATATCTACATACCTGATAAACGTTATATGTACATATGTATGTATATATGTATGTATGTTGAAGAGTACAGCCCAGCAAAAATCTGGCCATCGCTATTACCTGTCAGGCATGATAGAAAGCCTTGCCATGGAACATCTGGCGCGTTCATCACTTCTTTCACGCATTGCCAGTAATGCAGAGTGGAATTAGCCTCCATTACCCATTCCACGTAATGCAAAGTAGAATGGAGCGCGAAAAATGAACTGGAATAAATACCAGTGGAAATTTCCATCATGCCTTACATTTTTCGCCTTCTTTCTCTGCTTCCCTGTAAGGTATTCTTTATTTGATTCACTAGAATCCTTGCGGTATTGCGTGATTCATTCGTTCGGCGGTAATGCAGTGGGGAAGTCCTTCCCTCCAATGACAAGCCCATGCTAATGTCAGGCATTATGTCAACGAATGTGGAAGCGATTGCCAGGATTTTTCTGGATTACCCTCTTAATTCCACGGTCATCGAGTTTTTTGGTGGGAGCGGCCATTTCATATCGCAAATCGTTATATGTATTCATTAACTTGATTCTGATAGATCCTTCCAGGTATGTACATATGTATGTAAATGTGAACATGCCACATTCGGCCAGTTGGGGAAAACGATTTTGTAGGGAATGTATGTAATTGTACATACATATGCACATACATATTTATATTTTTCCCAAAAATTTAAATGAATTGAACAGGTTTGAGAAAAATTTTCTATATTTTTTATTTTTTTTCAAAGCCTATTTCCTTTGTATGTACTACATAAAAAATTTTCAACAGCAAAGGAGTTTTTGAATCAACAACGTCTGTCTTTGAATTAACTACGGAAAGTTGTTGAATCAAAAACTTTGCCGTTAAAACAAATACTTTTGCTGTTGAATCAAAGACGGAGACTCAACAGCGGAAAATTGTTGATTTAACTACGTGTTTTTTTTTCAGTAGTTGAAAGAAATACAATTAAAGTACATCGTTTGACATATGTAATGCAAATGGCTCGTTGGCTTAGCAGAAGCGTCTTTGACTCGCATTTTGTCGATCGCGGTTCGAATCCTGCCTGCGGCGGGTATTTTTTTTTTTTATTTATATAAAAATTAAAAAAATATGTATTTAAAAATGAATAAAAAAATATTTGAATATTTTATTCATGCATCAGATAACATCCCAAATATGTACCTACCTACCTACCTACATGCGAAAATGTTCATCCTACGCACGTGCATAAAATCAAATTTGTCAAATGCTATTCACAAATTGCCAAATCGCAAATTTTCATTTCTTTCTTATCCCTATTTTTATCGGGATTGTACAGAATTAATTTGGCCAGTTTCAGAGACATTTCGCAATTCTTGTTTAAATTAACCTTTTAAAAATTTGAGTATCTAAAAAAAAAACTTCAATAAAGCTAAAATTCTTTTTAAAATGTAAATACATACATACAACCAAAAAGTACTAGGTATTTTCTTATTTTTGGCTTAAATGCAAGGGTAAATGAAATTGATGATCAATTTGACAGCAATACCATACGATACTCATTCGCACGTACCAATGCAAAAACATACATATGTATGTAGATATGTATGTACGTATGTATAAGAACAATCCAATCAACCACCAAAGGCAAGAATTAAAACGAGTACGAGCGATTCATTCATAAAATTGAAATGTTTCAACAAATGATAAAAGTGGCAACAGAGCTTTTCATCAGATCAAGATTTTTATAAAATTCTAAAATTTGCAGCCCGGCTCATTTTCAACCATCTTTGCATCTTTGCAGTGGCGGTAGAGTGTGAATAGAAATAATAACTAAATGTCAAGCAAAAGAAATGTCAAAATTAATTTATTTTTCGCCGCGAAAAAACAAACGAATTCGAGCTCCGAGAGCTCCTCATGTTTTTTTCACTCAACGATTTTCACCTCACTCGTTGCAAAAAAACCAGAGACCATAACAATTATAACAAATAAATATAAAAATCACTCATAACAATTATTGAGCAATGGAAAAATTTTTCTATCATCAATAACAATTATTCAAAGATCGATATTTTTTCGATCAGATCATAATTGTTATGAGCAATTTATATTTTTTTCGATCTTAAATAACAATTACTGGATGATGGATATTTTTTAGATCAGTTCATAATTGTTACTAGCAATTGATATTTTTTTCGATCTTAAATAACAATTACTGGATGATGGATATTTTTTAGATCAGTTCATAATTATTACTAGCAATTGATATTTTTTTCGATCTTAAATAACAATTACTGGATGATGGATATTTTTTAGATCAGATCATAATTGTTATGAGCAATTGATATTTTTTTCAATCTTAAATAACAATTACTGGATGATGGATATTTTTTAGATCATCCCATAATTGTTATGAGCAATTGATATTTTTTTCAATCTTCCATAACAATTACTGGATGATGGATATTTTTTAGATCAGTTCATAATTATTACTAGCAATTGATATTTTTTTCGATCTTAAATAAAAATTACTGGATGATGGATATTTTTTAGATCAGCTCATAATTGTGGAAAAGCGGGTAAATATGGATACGGAAAACGAATATAGAATACCGAATACCGCAAAATGGGTATCAAATAAAAGCGCTTGGCTAGGGCTATCATTTGGTCGAGTTTTCATTTCGATATATTAATCGATAACAGAGTTATCGATAAAAATGTGATGCACAAAAATTTCAATTAATGCACACAAAATGGGTATCAAATTAAAGCGCTTGGCCAGGGCTATCATTTGGGCGAGTTTTCATTTCGATATATTAATCGATAACAGAGTTATCGATAAAAATGTGATGCACAAAAATTTCAATTAATGCACACAAAATGGGTATCAAATTAAAGCGCTTGGCCAGGGCTATCATTTGGGCGAGTTTTAATTTCGATATATTAATCGATAACAGAGTTATCGATAAAAATGTGCTGCACAAAAATTTCAATTAATGCACACAAAATGGGTATCAAATTAAAGCGCTTGGCCAGGGCTATCATTTGGGCGAGTTTTCATTTCGATATATTAATCGATAACAGAGTACGAATACGGTGCACCGAATACGGTTTATCGAATACCGAATACGGTACACCGAATATCTAAAACGGTACAAATACGGTAAAAATACGTTATACCGCTTACTGAATATAATACGGTACACCGAATATCTAATACGGCAAAGAATTGTTTGGTGAAAAAATACGGTTGAAGACAATCGCAATTTGACGTTAGATCGGTCGCGCGTTGATCGTACTTCAAAGCCGCCTTACACTAACATTCGATATTGCATATTGGACTGGAAGCATTTTAAATTCAACTAATATATTTTGTTGATTTTTTATATATGTATTTATTAATTTTTCATCGAAAGAAAACAATTTGAATTTATATAATGTCAAACGCCCGACTTAGTAGAGAAATGTTCAACTGAGGCTTTATACAGGGTTGCAATGAACATACGATATTACAAAAATTTTACGATCAAACGCTTGAGGTCACAATGCGATTTGCTCCATGTATGTAGAAGCGCGACCGACCGAACGCCAAATTGCGATTCGGGCATATGTAATGCGATTTGCTCCATATATGGTTTTCCATACATATGTACATACATATGTACATATCTACTCACTTGTCAAAAGCGCGACCGACCGAACGCCATATTGCGATTCCAGCATATTTTGAGGGTATGTTATTGTTGTTGGTATAACACGCTGACATTGTTGTTGTTGGGACGATTACTGGACTAACTGTTTGAAATTATTTTGTTGTTGGTAAGGTACACCGTTATTGGACTTCGTGTGACTTTTCTTAAAACTTAAGCGGAGCAGTTACTTTTCGTCAAATAGTGAAGACGGTTAAAGTGATTTCAAAAGTTTTTGCGGTTAAAAAATTTTAAAAGTGCTAAGAAAATGGGAAGAAAAAGGAACATTTTCGTACGGGAATTTTTTAATTATAATGAAAAAGACAACATTAGCGAGTGCAAAATATGCCCACAAAAATTTAATGGGCAAATTACAACCAATTTAAAAAGACACATGATAACTGTGCACAAAGATTTATACATACAACAAAGTGAAGAAAATAATTTGGAAGAAGTGAAAGAACAAAAAAAAAAATTCATGGTGGAGTTTTCAAAAGAAGAGATAAAATCTGCCTGCATAGACATTGCCACTAAACAAGCAATTCCATTTTCATTTTTTGACAGTCAGCCTTTCAAAATATTTTCTGGACAAATTTTTGCCGGTTTAAAAATGCAGACGGTGACATCACAAACCGTAAAAGATTTAATATCAATGCGTTCCCAGGAGATCCAATGTCATATTTCTAAAGCTTGTAGAAATCGTATGGTTTCGATTAAAATGGATTCCGCCACGAGGTATCACATATATTTAATTAGGCGCTTTTGATTCGTCGTCGAATAAATGAGGTCGGATCGAGCAAAATTTTTCAACCCACACTCGCTAGGTTAATGCTTACAGTTTCCTCTCGCTACATAAAAATTTTTCATATCTTCTTTAAACTTCATAACCGCCTAAGTGAAATTTCATAACCGCCTAAGCGGCACTTGTGCCAAAAATAAAATTTGCCAATAATTCAATTTGTTCCTACTTTTATACGAAGTTGATGCTTTATGGGCCCGTCAGAATCAATACCTTTCCGGCAATCCAGCTCCGTTTAACTGACAAATACTTCAATTTCATATATTTGTTACGGCAAAGTTGAAGTACTGAATGTGTCGATCGTCAGTCAAATACATGTAATTCCACTCTGCTGTCAGTTAAACGGATTGCTGGATTGACGGAAAAGTATTCATTCTGACGCCCCTATTAGTCAACAAAATGATCTACACATGTAACTATTTAAAGTTTATACGCAGAAATAAGTTTGAAATGAAGCAGTTTTATGCTCTTCTGTAAAAATAATTTTTATTTACCTCAATAATGTCATAATGCAGGATAGCCCGTTATGAAGTTTAAACGGGGATATAGTCATCAGAGAGCGAATAGAAAATTTGTTAATTGAAACGGCAGTTATTTTATTCTCAATCCTAAATAACATTTTTTCCATATCGACGGCTGAGTGTAAGATCGCCTAATATCAATAATTGTTTCCATAACGCCTTATTTCAGAATTCGCTTCAATGGGTAAGTTTCTAAGACAAAGCTGCTCCGCAACTGTTGAGCTCACAGTTTCCAACAGTTGAGTTAAACAGCTACGTGTTAGAAACAGCTTGATGAATTTATCAGCTGTTTGGCTTTACACAACATGTTGAGCTGAGCGGAACTACTCAACAGTGCGTTTCTAAGACAAACACTCAACAGTTGCGGAGCAGCTTTGTCTTAGAAACTCACCCAATATAATAGGTGTACTTGCGTACAGCAATTTGTTAAAATTTTGCAACAAATATCCGCTTTTTCCATTTTTTTATGCATAAAAATTGCAGAAGAGAGGAAAATGAGAAAGCAAAGTGACGTTTATTTTTGTGAGAGGCTGCAAAATTCTGCTGGACAAATATGATGGAAAAAACAGCAAAATATAAATAACATTTTATTATGTCTGCATCTGTACTTGAGCTAAATTTCGGATGATAACAGCAGCATTGCATGTTTGTTGATTAATGCAAGAAGTCCGCCGGTTACCCTCTGCTATGTATGTATGTATACAGGTTAACTTACTAAACAGCTGATTACTAACTTTTTCTACTTTTTTATTCATATTGTGGTGATTATGTAGGGTTGCCAGACGTACTGATTTGATCAGTACAATACTGATTTTTCGTGCTCCGATCTGATGGTTTTGAAAACCTTAAGAAATACTGATTTTTTGGATTTTGTACTGATTTGTAGCCGACACTAAAAAACAATCATTTTTATCACCCTGCACCGTTTTTAATTTTCTAACTGTTTTCATTTGACGTTTGTAATGCCGTGGTTATGCTTACGACAATACTCGACGAGCAACGTATAATTGTTGTTGTGCACTCCGACGAGTAAGAGAATTTTCGGACTCTCACATCGATCAAATTTGCTAGGTGAAACAAGCACCCAGCATGCCGAGGTTTCGGGTAATATTGGTTAGGTTCAGAAGGCGCAACCGTAGCGCCACTGTTGTGTTTTATCTTCTGAACGCAACGTTTAGTATTTCTGATCAACACAACATGTTGTGAGTTTGGAGACTTTTTTCCATCATAAATTTTTTTACGCTCACTTTAGACAACATGTTGAGCTTACGATTTTAACATATGTACAAAAATATAAATAGTGTTTATGAATTTTGGAATGTAATAAAAATGTTTCAAAGCCGCGAAATTATTGGCGATTACGTTGGGGATAATTAAAATAATAATTTGTTTATTTAATGTATCAGCTCGTACAGAAGGCGCAAATTGTATCACTTTCCGATTAGTGATATCTACACAACAGTTGTGCTGAGCCGTTGCGCCTTCTGAACGTGTGTTATAGTCCAACCAGTCAACGACGCACGCACGTAGCCCGTGTCAGCTGACACAACCTGTCTTATGGAGTTGTAGTGTAAATGCCCAATCACCAACGCATGACGACGTAATAACGTGTCAGCTGATGATCTCATGATTGCTCTCTTTGCAACAGGGTTGCGGAGCGATCATTTTGTAGTAAATTAGTACGAATCTTTCAATGTGTTCCCAAAGTACCTACATAACTATTCCGAATGTTGTCGATTATATACATACATACAGGTTTCTTTATTAGTAAAATACAATGCAGGCATAATCTACAGCTGAAACTAAGCAAAAGAAATACAAATTTCTTCTTACAGTCCTATTCTGAGCGTTACCGGAAAATTACTTTAGTGGTAAGTTATGATGCTGAAAATTGTTACCATCTTTTCAATTGGTATTCTGGCACAAATGGTAAGGCTGTAAAAGCATATCCATACGAACGAAATGGAACAGGGCTGAAAATTATAACAAAATGTTACCACATATTGAGGTTGTAACTTAATTTTCCTGCTGCCAGAATACGAAAAGGGTGTTTAATGTACCAGATTCTTCATTTCACTAGTAAAGTAAATTATGTTACCACGCCGGAATAAGGCCGTAAATGTATTTTGTTAATTCCTATAATTCTAATTTTCGTTTTTGCTGCAAAATTTGAATAAATTTTAATTTTTTTTTTTTACTTTTTTTGTAAATTTTGAAATTTTCTCTCGTGAGAGAAATAATGATATTTGGCTAGATAGAGAGTGATAGAGGCAGACAGAGAAAAGCTGCTGGAAAAACTACGCGATGCTCCTAATATTAGGAATGTTTCTTTGGGCACTTCGCTGCTCGTTTATACTGGATTCTGCTCTCTTAGCTAACAGTTTTCATACAAAAGAGACCTTTATTTCTCTAAGTCTTACCCAAACGAATGCGTCTATTATGTAAATTCTGAAATAGGGCGTTTTTAAAACAAGATTTTGAATAGGGGATCCTCCACTCGCCGTCGATATGATAATGTAAAAATCTGCAATAGAAGTTATGCAAAGACTTATATTATAAAATTTTTTGCCATAATAGTTACAAATGGATTTACAGGATGTATTTTCCAGTATGTTTGTAATTATTATGAGCAATATGTATTTTTTTTAACTTTCGAGTAACTAATATCGACCCCTTTGTGCGACTTTATCCATAGCATATTTTACAGGAGAGCATTTTTTTGTTTTGTTTTACTGTTTTTATTGGTATATTTAAATGAAATTGAACAAGCGATTAGATAGTAAATTAATATACTGCACCTGATATTTTTTTCTTGAAAACATTTGCAGTTTGCGAAAAAATCATAATTTTGTCCCTTACGATAATTTTGATCTCAATATTTTATGAGCATATTTGAATAAATGTCCCTTACGATAATATTTAAAAAAGGTTGTATATGACAAATACAATTTTGCATTTTTAATGATGGGGTCATGCTAATATAGTGAGCAAGTAAGTTTCCACCTTCAATTTCCTACTGGCTATATTCAAAATCTTCTTCTTATATTATAAATGTGAAATGAAAATTGTGTTTAAACTCAATTGGCGAGAAAAACGCTGAACGGATCCTCACGAAACTTTGCACACCTAGGTATTTTCACCCGGTAATTACTATAGGCATATTTTTAATCTGATTAAAAGGCAGGGATGGGCACCTCCCATACAAAATTTTCCTTTTTTTCGTAATATCTCTTGAAATATTTGTACTAGAATAATGAAAATTTTTGTGAAGGAAGAATACATAATTATATGTATACTCAACGGATAATCAATTGAGGTCTTGGTAAAGCAGGTATGGGCACTTTCCTCCCATATAAACTGTAACTTTCACAGCGAATATCTCTTGAAATATTTGTAGTGGGGTATTGAAAATTGGCGTGAGGGTATATGAGATAATTACGTACTCAACGGATGAGAGCGATAGGTTTCGGTAAAGCAGGGATGGGCACCTCCCATGCAAACTGAAACTTTCACAGCGAAAATCTCTTGAAACATTTGTAGTAGAGTACTGACAATTGGTGTGAGGGCATTTGAGATAATTATATACTTAACGGACAAAAAAAAAATAAGGAACTATCTTTGACGTCAAGAATGATATTTTTTCTATGTAAATTTTTAGAACAAACTCAATACGCAAATATTTTTAAAAGCACGTGGTGTGAAACCCGCGGGTAACCTCTAGTATTTTTATATGGGCGATGCGATAAATTCGAGCTCAAGATAAAAAATAAAGCCAATTTTTGGCACAACTATAAGAATTTCAGCTACAATATTTTACCAGGTGAACCGCTGAGGGATGTAGAAGCAATTTGCATCAAAAAGTAAAATTGCATAAAATTACCCTTACGATAAAATCGCGCAAAGGGGTCGATATGTTTTTTCTACTTATCTTCGATAATGGAGAGATTTTTAAAATATTTATGTTTCAAAAATCATAATTAATGGTTTTCATTTATATTTTTTCTATCATAAACATTACACCTCTGCTAGATACGATAAGTCAATATTAGGTATAAACATACAATTCATGGAAAAAAAAAAAATTGCGTGTTATACTCTTGCGATGAAGGAGATGCACACTAAGCAAACGGCTCAAAATTTAAAAACCGAACTGCTCAGTGCACTAAGAGAGTTCAATATTTCTGAAGAGCAGGTGTACTGTATTACTACAGATAATGGAAGAAACATGCTCAAAGCTGTATCTCTTTTGAACGAGCCTATTGATGAATTTGAGACGGAGGCAGAAAACGTTACTAGTGAGAGAATTGACGAAAGTGGAGAAATGGAAGAACATGAATTGGTACACTTATTTTTCACCTAAGTGTGTGAAGCTTTACTCCTTAATTTAAATAAACTTTTTCCAGAATTTTTGCCTAGAACAGCAAACTCGCACTGTACATTCAATAAAATGTGCAGCTCACACTGTCCAGCTTGCTGTGAAGGAGTTCATATCCCATAATAAAGAAATTATAGAACGAGCTCGTCAGCTTGTGAAAGTGCTTAGAACGCCATCTTATCGGTATGTATGATAAACAATAGGTTCGTTTCTTATTAGCTAATTATCAATAGCTATTCAAATTTCGGCTGGCAAAATGTTTCTTGATTCAAAAAATTAGCAGAAGAGAGCCAAAGCTGGAGAGTAAGAATCATAGATAGCTCCAAATTTCATCTAGTAAAATTTTAACCTGAAATTATTTGCTGTCAAAGTAAGAAACAGCTGTTAAAAAATAAGCAAACGAATATATCTCATTTTATTACTTTTGAAATTTGTTGAATATAGTGAACATAGTTTGTTTACGTAATTTGTGTTTTCCTTTACATTTTGGGCAGTGACCCTTGTATCTGTAACAAATTTTCAGTAGACGCATAACTTTATACACATTTTTAGGCATAGCTTACGTTTATTGAACCTTGGAAGGCCTCCTCTTGACGTTCCAACTAGGTGGAACTCCACATACAACATGTTGGAAAAGATTTTAAGCTACAAAGGAATGTCTGTTGAGGCACTGAAAAACCCTTTGTCTGAAGATGAGTGGGACAAAATAGAAACAATTTTAAAAGCACTGAAACCAGCATTTTATTTAACGTTGCAGTTACAAGAGCAACAGTTAGTTGTGGGAGATTTTTATAAATTCTTCTTGAATCTAAAAGTGACTCTTAAGGCCGAAGCGACGAGTTCCGAGATGTCAGCCTTATTGCTCAGCTGCATTGAGGGAAAAGAGGAATTATTGCTAAATAATGATATAGTTATCTCCGGAATATTTTTGGATCCAAGATTTCGTCGAACCTTGTCAAGCGATCAAAAAGATAAAGCCAAAAATCATTTAAAGTCACTTGTGCGCCAACTGTTAGCTTTAGAAAAAGAGGTAAATTTTATTCTTTAAAACTTTGATTTGTATTAAACTGTAGTTACTCATATTTATCACTTAGGAAAATGTTGAAAGAAATGCGATGACAGCCACTACTGTAGATACATCCGAACTTCCAAATACATCGACACCCAGCATCTTCGCTTTGGATGAATGTACTAATCAAAGTTCGACGCATTTATTACGATCGTCATTAATTGAACTTGAGGTGGAATCTTCCTCAGAAACCGACGAGGAGGAATCTTCTCGCGAGATTATAGCGGCGTTTCAAGAAATTGATTCATACAAACCACCGCGATTAGATATTGATAGCGACCTTTTAGCATACTGGGAGTCAAAAAAATATTGCTACCCATATTTAAGGAAGTTGGCAAATGTGGTGCACTCAGTGCCGGTAACCCAAGTGTCGGTAGAGAGGGCTTTCTCGGCTCTTAGGCTAGTGCTAAGCGATAGGAGGCTCAACATGTCAGAAAAAATTTTAAAGGAGACAATGCTCGTTAAGTTGAATCAAAACTAAAAAAAATAAATATCTATTTTTTCTGTTTTAATTTATATTTTTTGTTTAAGACGGACCACTACGGCTGATTGAAAACTGGATTTGTACAAAAAATATATTTAGCAAATGACTGTTGCGCTTTGTTGTGATAAATCTTTATTCTTTC
Source organism: Urophora cardui (assembly GCA_960531455.1). Classification (NCBI taxonomy): domain Eukaryota; kingdom Metazoa; phylum Arthropoda; class Insecta; order Diptera; family Tephritidae; genus Urophora; species Urophora cardui. The sequence goes on along the minus strand of OY482672.1, from coordinate 152,008,847 downwards.
ATATACTTCCCTATCTTTCCTTTTTTATCCCTTTCGCTTACTCAATCTCCTTCCCTATTAGATATTAAATGCACCGTATTTGTACCGTATTAGATATTCGGAGTACCGTATTATATATATGGTGTACCGTATTTTTACCGTATTCGGTATGCGGTATAACGTATTTTTACCGTATTTATACCGTTTTAGATATTCGGTGTACCGTATTCGGTATTTGATAAACTCTGTTATCGATTAATATATCGAAATTAAAACTCGCCCAAATGATAGCCCTGGCCAAGCGCTTTAATTTGATACCCATTTTGTGTGCATTAATTAAAATTTTTGTGCATCACATTTTTATCGATAACTCTGTTATCGATTAATATATCGAAATGAAAACTCGCCCAAATGATAGCCCTGGCCAAGCGCTTTAATTTGATACCCATTTTGTGTGCATTAATTGAAATTTTTGTGCATCACATTTTTATCGATAACTCTGTTATCGATTAATATATCGAAATGAAAACCCGCCCAAATGATAGCCCTGGCCAAGCGCTTTAATTTGATACCCATTTTGTGTGCATTAATTGAAATTTTTGTGCATCACATTTTTATCGATAACTCTGTTATCGATTAATATATCGAAATTAAAACTCGCCCAAATGATAGCCCTGGCCAAGCGCTTTAATTTGATACCCATTTTGTGTGCATTAATTAAAATTTTTGTGCATCACATTTTTATCGATAACTCTGTTATCGATTAATATATCGAAATGAAAACTCGACCAAATGATAGCCCTAGCCAAGCGCTTTTATTTGATACCCATTTTGTGTGCATTAATTGAAATTTTTGTGCATCACATTTTTATCGATAACTCTGTTATCGATTAATATATCGAAATTAAAACTCGCCCAAATGATAGCCCTGGCCAAGCGCTTTAATTTGATACCCATTTTGTGTGCATTAATTGAAATTTTTGTGCATCACATTTTTATCGATAACTCTGTTATCGATTAATATATCGAAATGAAAACCCGCCCAAATGATAGCCCTGGCCAAGCGCTTTAATTTGATACCCATTTTGTGTGCATTAATTGAAATTTTTGTGCATCACATTTTTATCGATAACTCTGTTATCGATTAATATATCGAAATTAAAACTCGCCCAAATGATAGCCCTGGCCAAGCGCTTTAATTTGATACCCATTTTGTGTGCATTAATTGAAATTTTTGTGCATCACATTTTTATCGATAACTCTGTTATCGATTAATATATCGAAATGAAAACTCGACCAAATGATAGCCCTAGCCAAGCGCTTTTATTTGATACCCATTTTGCGGTATTCGGTATTCTATATTCGTTTTCCGTATCCATATTTACCCGCTTTTCCACAATTATGAGCTGATCTAAAAAATATCCATCATCCAGTAATTTTTATTTAAGATCGAAAAAAATATCAATTGCTAGTAATAATTATGAACTGATCTAAAAAATATCCATCATCCAGTAATTGTTATGGAAGATTGAAAAAAATATCAATTGCTCATAACAATTATGGGATGATCTAAAAAATATCCATCATCCAGTAATTGTTATTTAAGATTGAAAAAAATATCAATTGCTCATAACAATTATGATCTGATCTAAAAAATATCCATCATCCAGTAATTGTTATTTAAGATCGAAAAAAATATCAATTGCTAGTAACAATTATGAACTGATCTAAAAAATATCCATCATCCAGTAATTGTTATTTAAGATCGAAAAAAATATCAATTGCTAGTAACAATTATGAACTGATCTAAAAAATATCCATCATCCAGTAATTGTTATGGAGGATCGAAAAAAATATAAATTACTCATAACAATTATGTGCCGATCGAAAAAATAAAAATTGTCTAATCCCGTAATTTTAACGATTGTCGATATTAGGATAATTGTTATTTTGGGTCTCTGAAAAAAACCCATATTTCCCTTCTTATGCAATATACGTTCTTTGATTGAACTGTTGAAGAAATGAAAAGAAAAAATGTTACGATCTTCATGAATGCACATATTACGATATTAGAATCTAAATCTTCTATTCATTACTTTTGATGAATCCATGTTTCCGTGAAATTTTTTTACGATCTCATCATTTACGCCTTATTTTGAGTTCTATATTCATATACGATGAAAAAAACACATTTTACGATATTTGAATTTAAAGCTTCTATTTCATGTTTTATGATGAATTTGTGTTTTTCTGAACAATTTTTACGATCTGTTCGTGTTAAGTACGATATTGATAAACAAAAAAATTACTTTTACGATATTTGAAAAATTTTACGATCATATTTTCTTAACTACGATATTAATATACGTTAGAAAAAAAAACATATATTACGATATTGCAATCTGCACATTTTATTTCTTGTTTTTTTCTGAATGTGTGTTATCGTGGCGGACACTGTGAACACTGTGACATCACGCAGCAACACCTGATTTTAATATCGTAAATCAGCAAATAACGCACCAGCATAAAGCGTAATCTTATTGCTTTTATCACAAGTCAATTCATTGCATTCACCTCCTCAATAATAGATGTGATTGTGGGTGACAATCTTTTTCGTACATCCTTCGCTTTTGCACTTAAGCTCACAAATCCATTTACAATTGACGCACAAAATTTAATACCAATGCCAATTTTTTTTACCCTTCCTCACTCTTCATATTTTGCAGACACACCATCGTCTTCGCCTTCATTCGCAGCTGCATCTTCTTCATCATCTTATACTTACGATATGGACACTACGGCTACAACCACTGCCGCAAAACTCTTACCTGTTATGGTGTATGTGCATGGCGAGTCCTTTGAGTGGAATAGCGGTAATCCTTATGATGGCTCAGTGCTCGCAAGCTATGGACAAGTTATTGTTGTAACCATCAATTATCGGCTGGGTGTGATGGGTAAGTTGAAATGTGTGTGTACGTGCAGTTAAGTTGATTTTATTTACATGTTTATTTACAAGATAGGTATGCATACGATAATGTTTGTTTGCGCGTATGTATATATGTTTGCACGCTTTATGCAGAAAAGTCAAATAATTCATTATGAAATTGCGCAACATTGCTCATGCTTATTTTATTATCAACGTTACTTCATTCTGCTTACTAATGTATGTATGTTTGTACGACGCTTGCAGGTTTTCTGAAGCCCAGCATTGCTGATAATACCGTTGCCAATTTTGGTCTACTCGATCAAATTGCCGCATTACATTGGATTAAGGAGAATATTGTGTCGTTTGGCGGTGATAAGGATAGCGTTACATTGATGGGCCATAGTACGGGTGCGGCTTGTGTGAATTATTTAATGATATCGCCTGTTGCTTCTGGTAAATTGAGTAATGCCGAGAAATAACACTTACAAACTGTATATATATATGTATGTATATATGTATGTATGTACATACATTAGAACGTCTCGCAGAAAAAAAAGTATGATCGCCGGTGGTCTTAAACTTTACATTTTTTTTTTTTTCAGAAATGCCTTCCAACAGCACATTACACTGTGCAACGGCACTTTTGGGGGCTGAATAATTTCCACACAGAGCGGAAGTCCAATATCCCTAAAGTAAAATCCCCAAACCGGTTGCTTGTACAAAGATTTTGTCTGAGAACAACCCTAGTGAAATTTTATAGCGAATAATTTTCTAGAACATTTTAAACCGCTATCGGCTTTCAAAACGCTATTTTTTTCGAACTATCTAAAAAAGTGTTTAAAAACACCTCTTTGTGATAGTGTTAGCGGGTTAAAGTGTTCTACGAAAGCACGTGCAATTTTACTATATGTTTCCTAACAACATATTTCTATACAATGTATATTTTAACCCTTTATAAATTTAAAAAATTCTTAGCTTCAAAATGATAATACAAAAATTTGATCTCTGGGAGGAAAAAGGTTTGGGGATTTTACTATATGGATAGTGGCCCTTAGTTCTGTGTGGAAATTATTCCGCGCCCAGACAGCAACTTTCAATTTGTGTCACAATGTGATATGAGTGAAAGTATGGCGAACTTTTTTTCGATACGGTCTAATGTGCATACATTTGGCAAATAACTTTAATTTAAATTTCAATTTAAGTAAATCATTTTGGCTTCTGCTCCTTCGACTTCTACTTCTCCGTCTCCTTACGCTTATCCTTCTTCCTCTTCCTCTTCCTCTTCCTCTTCCTGTTCTTCTTTTCCTCCTTTTTCTCTCATTATCACACCAATTTAATCCGCATATCGCACGATGCGGCTGAACAGCTAACGACCTAACAAACTATTCCGTTTTCCACATCCCTTTTCTGTTACTGTTGTTGACTATTTTTCTTGTTGCTCTTGTTGTTGTTGTAGGCCTTTTCCATCGCGCCATTCTCATGTCTGGCTCAGCCATGTCAGATTGGGCGGCTAGCAATCATTCGCTGCAGCTAACCATGCAAATCGCTCACACCCTTAATTGCCCGTTGAGTGATGACAATGAAGAGATGTTATCGTGTTTGCGTCAAAAACGGTAAGTTATTCAATTATTTATTAGATAGATATGTATGTACTTATATATATGAGCACGAGTGTATATGAACATATATATATGTATATTATATATAAGTATATAAATGCGCCGCGATTTGTATTCAAGCAACATCAAACGGATCAAAGCAATAGCTCTCAGTAGGCGCGGCGTTTGGAATTTCAAATATCATAATTCCAATGCATTGCACACCAGCTATACAGACACACACTCTTATAGTAAAAAAGGACAGTGTGGATTATGGTATTCACGGTAAGCATTAAGCCTCCTTCCTAAGTTTTACAAAGAAATATTTGGCAGAAATTTGTGTCTGCTTAAGTGTTCGTGCGTCTATGTACCCAGTTTTGGCGCCATCCTGCTTAAATATGTTGGTATGCTTTAAAGAATTTCGTGGAATAATAACACTGCTCTACAACCAAAAAATACTCTAAACGCGACCATCCTTTCTATATGTAAAATCGGTCGCTGATTCCGAAATTCGGCTTCATTTTTAATTCTATGGGAAGGGTTTTGAGATATGGGCAATTTACCGTTATTTGGCCACTGGCTCCACTTAATCCTGTATATCTCCTTAGGGTGACCCCAAACGAAAGAAAATTAAATTTCCTTTTCATGTTTCCTATAATATTTTTCTCTAGCTCTTATAGTTTCTGAAATATTGATGATTCAATTTGAATTTTTTCGATTTTTACGATTTTTTGAAGAAAAAATTGACTTTGTCAGGCAATATCTTTAAAACCAATGTTTTCACCTTCACCTTCAACGAAGAAAATCCCTGATAAAATGGAAAAGTTATAGGCGATCATGTAAATACAGCGAATAAAGACCCAGCGGCTGCGTTGGGCAGGTCATGTCGTGAGAATGGACGAAAGCGCTCCGGCGAAGAAAGCATTTCTATCGAAACCCGCTGAACGCAAAAGAAAAGGGAGACCTCCACTGCGTTGGGAAAATCAGGTGGACAGCGATGCTGCCTCCCTAGGTGTTTCCAAGTGGCGCCATGCCGCACGAAACAGAAGCAATTGGCGCGCGCTGTTGGACTCGGCCAGAATCGTCTAGACGGTTAAGCGCCAATCAAGAAGAAGAAGAAGTTACGTCCTAAGTAGAGACAACAAATTTCATTTTGTGATCCAGTGTAATCAGCGCGTTCTTGTTTCTTACACTGTACGAATAAGTGTATTAAATATATTAAATTTTCTTAGTCAACCATGAGTTAGATACCTTTTGTAATCAAACAATCTGCCTCGCAAAATTTCTTCTCGCAAGCTTAAATGATTAGTCATAAAATCGTCGCTCCATCGCCCTAACGTTTTAGTTCGAGGGACATTTAAGTAAAATTTGATCATCATATTCCTACCGTGTCGGAAAAGCAAGCAACCAATAAGTAAAAAGTAAAATTTTTTTAACAAATAAGTCAGCCTGCAAACAGGTTTTCATATTAAAAAATCATCTCTGTTTTCTTGCAGTGTATTTTATTATTTTTGTGTTGATATAAAGCGAAGCTAAGCATGAGTAATACTTATTATGGTCAATTTGCAAATTCATAATGGCAGGCATAGTGTTAATGCCAGCAACAACAACAAACGCATTTTATGTAGCGTAATTTTAACCAATTGTGGACATTTCTCACCCTCCAAATTATGGCTGTGCTATTCGAAATGAGCGTATTTGACGGCTTTGCGGTATAAGGGTATACTTAATTATAAATATATTTACATATGTGTACATTAGAACGTCGCGTCTTTCAGCCAAAGTAAAAGAAAATATTTAGGATTTGAGATTTGTCGAGTGCTAGAGAATGTGCGTCCGCCATTCTCAGTACATCTAGCACGAGAATGCACAATCTTACTCTAGCGAAAGTCGGATAGATGCAGAGAATACGCTCTCTGTCACCGTTGCCCTGCTGCAGATAGTATAGACACAATGAGCTCTCGATGATGCCTGTTGTTGCCGTATGCTTCCTCCATGGATGGCGTCCTGTAATCAACTCCATAAGGGCCCGTAGCTCGCCCCCTTTCTGCTTGAGTAGAAAGTTTGCTACCTCCGTGTTAAAATTTTTCAGAAAGCACCTTGTAATTTACAGGAATCTGTAGAGCTCCAGCGTCCCCTGTGAGTTTCCCTCATGTAGTCTCTGGTTTACTTCTTGGTCCTATTATTGGCTGCGGTCCAGTTGGATGTGCCGCTGATCCACAATTGCCAGTAAATTGGAAAGTTCTTTACCTTGAACACCGCAGTATCCGGGTACCCACATAGGTGGAAGTCTATTCCATTTTGATACGGAACCAAGCTTCAGCTTATATGCGTGATAAATTTTTGAAGCGGTTCACGCAGTACCCAGTGCCTACAGTGCAGCCTGGAAATCAAAGAATGAAAAATCCTCGTGTAGGGCATAATGACACCTGAAGTCGACCTCTGTTTTGATGCGTCTTCGTAAATGATATTCTTCTGTCTTCCAGCTGCAGTTTCTGGATCTGTCCATTGATTTCTTGTAAAAAAATCGACAGATTTTGGAGGAGAAACAAAGTGTTCCGCTCTGACAGCCTGCTAAACAACTTCCTGTGCGCCGAGCTCCAATCGTTGTATCTACCACAACCCCGCAAACGACTGTAGTCGACACATCATTTTCATAGCCTGCTCTTGGATCACCAAATACAGAGGAAGCAGTTTCAACAGAGCATCAAGGGCCGCAAGGGACCTGTAATGCTTATACATACACTTCTCTGCAGCCTGTTCAGCATATCAACCTTGGACTAAAACATGGTTCTACTCCACCAGACTACAGCGCAGTTCGTGATAATCGGTCTGACCAAAGCTGTGTAAATCCACATCACTATTTCTGGTCTCAGACCCTAGATCTTGCTGAACAATCTTCTACACTGTCCACCATTGTAATACTTACGAACCAGATCTCTGTTGCTACCACCCTAATGTACCTTTTAAATGCCAGCATATTAAAGACCGTCAAAAATTATAAATCTTTCGCTATAGATATAGTACTTAGATCAATTTAATAGAACAGGAAGTAAACACGTTTAATTTTTAGTTGGAAAACCAGAATGAAAATGAATGAACTAAACCTTATAAATTCTGCAGGGTGGTCTATTATGCGTTGGTGTTGCCTTTGCTTCCAAGAAATTTTAATTAAATTTCTCTCAGCAAACAGATTTTGGCCATGGGGAAGTTGGCAATTTTCATCAATAAAATATCTAAACCAACTGTTGAAAAAGTACTTAACAACACCGTCAACAACAATAGCAGCAAAAAAATAGGTACCTTCTACGTTGAAAAAAAGAGAAAACCTTTCTCTATTATCTTAATTAGTGTAAATTTAACCTACCCACATATAGGCTTTGCTTTAAACAAAAAAAAGCACAAGAAAAACAATAACAGTAAAAAGCGCAACAAAGCAAGAAAGAAAACAAAGTTTAGTTAAAACAAGTAAGGAAGCCTAAGTTCGAGTGGAATCGAACATTAGATACTCAGCTGTATGCTTTTATTGTTTGTTTGCGTTTAATGGAAACACGTTGTACTCTATATAAAGTGAGTGCTGCATAAAGTGGGCGTAGCCACGCCCATTTTCCAAAATTTTTATCAGTTATCCAACTAAGTATATGAATATTATTATTTGTGCAAAATTTCATTCCTTTACGAGTTCTAGTTACAAAGATTTCACGTTAAAAATTCCCAAAGGGTGTTTCAGAAATATCTTTGTTAAAAAGTAGGCGTGGTCATAAATCGATTTCAATAAATTTTTGCGTGTCTATTACCACAAGTAATAAAAGTGTACACACCAAGTTTCGTCATTATATATAAATTATTTGTCGAGTTATGGGCTAAGAAATCTCGTATATTCCTGTTTCTAAAAAGAGGCGGTGCCACGCCCATTTTCCAAAATTTTTGTGTTTTTTGTTTTATGTCCATAGTTGGACTCCTGCCATAAAATTTCAATGATATATCTTTATATTTGACAGAGATATGGCTTAAAATGTTTTTATTAGGCCACTTTATAATACCCATATATAAAAGTGGGCGTGGTCGTCAACCGATTTTGGCAATTTTTCGTCCAAACATTTGTCTAAGTAAGTATATCACGCCTACCAAATTTCATCGATATACCTTCAACGGTTTCTGAGTTATGACTCATAAAACTTTCAATGTTTGCCCCTTAATAAGTGGGCGTGGCACCGCCCATTTTCCAAAATTTCACCACATTTCTTCATAAGGGCCTGAGGTCAATACGTGGGTAAAATTTCATCACTCCAGCTCTATTAGTTACTGAGATACAAAATTTCGGATTTTTACTATATAGGGGAGGTGGGCGTGGTCATGGTCCGATTTCGCCCATTTTCAATACCATCCGTTCTCGTCTTGATACCAACTTGCATTCCAAATTTCATCAAAATATCTCAATTTTTGCGCGAGTTATCGTGCGTACAGACGGACAGACGGACAGACGGACGGACATGGCTCAATCGATTTCTCTTTTCACCCTGATCATTTTGATATATATAAGTCTATATCTATCTCGATTATTTCATTCTGTTACAATCCACCGTTAGGAAATCAAAACTATAATACTCTGTGTACTAGTACAGCTGAGTATAAAAAAAACAAATACAAAAAAAAATGCCTGCAAGCAAAATAGAACAATGCACAAAACAATGAAGCATCAACGGCAATTTTGCTGATAAAAGAAGCTCAAGAGCTCGTGTTAAGTCAAGCGAAGGTAAAAAGGCAAAATGCAAAACGTATAAAACAAAAGCAAAGGCAAAGGCAACAGAAAAGTAATAAGCAACAACAACAAAAAGTAACAGAAGCAGCACCAGCAGCAGCACATGCAAAGTAATTACGTTAATTATTTGTGAGTGCAAACATTTGTATAATTAAATGCAGTGCTGCGCTGCTGTGCAGAGGTGTTGACTGCCAGCAAGAGAGAATATGTATGTGTGTATGTTTGTGGATGTGAAAAGCAGCTTGCATAATAAACACAAACAAACATGTGCGAAGTGCTCAATGCATTTGTTTTTTGCATTTTACATGCAATATGTCAACCGTTTACCTACATACATACATACTTACATGCATACCTGCATTTTGCAACACAGTTGACAGTTTTTGCCTTTGAGCATGTCACTTGCATGTGCTTACTTGTTTGGTTGTTTTTTTTTTTTTCATTAAACAAAAGATTAACTGACATTTGCATATTAAATAAGATAAATGGCATATAAGTACAACAAAAAAAAACAGCAGCAACGCAATTTGACTTAATGAAATGTGTTAAGTAAACTTCTTTCTGTGCATGTGGATGCTTGTGGTTAATTGATTTTGCTAGCGTTTAAAGCTGAACTGCATTCTATGCATGGATTCTATAATTTCTTTACTTAATGCTGTGGTTGGCGGCACCCTTTTCAGCATAACAGACAAGCCCTAAACTGAACAGTGCTCATTGTGATGTATTGTGGAATACATTTCCGTCATCCCTTGTCAAGTTTGAAACGAAAGCAGATATTGAAGTGGGTATATCGGCGAAACCGCGGTTTATAAAAAACACCCCAATTTGACAAGGGATGACGGAAATTTGTTCCAAAATATCTCATTTTACTACCCTTTCAGAAAAAAGGAAAGTATTCATGGTTTTTAATTTTAAATACTTATTTGAAATATTTTTTGAATTTTGCTACTGTTCATAACAGTAGGCTGTTAATTCCTCTGCTGCTGCATATTTTCATTTACCACATTGAAACAAAAAGCAATAAAATATTTATAAAAAGAAAAACCAAAAAAGCTTAAAGCAGACACAAATAACATAAATATTTCAGCATCATCAATAAATATCAAATAGGTCATCTGCAATTCAGCTTGAGCAACTGGCAATTAATGTTAATATTTATTTAAGCTTGGTTGCTTTACTTTCTAACAAACGACTATGCAGCTGTATTCTCAGTTATCAATCAATCAAATCAAAAAGTTCATTAAAATATTTATTATTATTATACATATATTTATGTCGTTTTAATTGTCCGGAGCATTTGCATAACAAGAAGCAGCATTCATTCATTTGGAATGGAATGTGTGTATTTTATCAAAGTTTTTGATTGCATGTCAAGAAACTATTTTTTAAGATTTTATAAAGATATATGTACATACATATGTACATATGTATATGTATTTGTTTATATACGGATATTTGTAGTCATTTCTTTTATATGCTATGGCTTAACTTTTAGTTTTTCTTAGTCTGAGCAAATGAAAAAAAAAAACTAAAAGTTGAGAAGTAAGAAAGACAAACAATTCGGTAAACAAATCTTTGCAAATAAAGAGCCATTTAAATGCAAAACTATAAATTTATTTATGCTTGCTTGCATGTTTTATTAGTATTATAAAGGCTTAAATAAAGTAAGCAATTTGTGCGTTGCTCACTCAATTGGCAAGTGTGAATTGCTGTCGGGATTTATTTATGTGCGTTTTTGATATGAAATTTAAAACTTATAAAGACAAACAATTTGGAAAGAATAAAGAGATTAAATTTTTTCCATGCAATTGAAGTGTAAGAAGAAAAAAAGAAGAAGAAGAAGAAGAAGAAGAAACAGAAGAATTAACAGTAGTAAAAGAAGAAGAAAAAAATAAAAGGAAGAAATGAGGAAGTAGAAAAATAAAAAGAAAAAGAAGAAAAAGAAGAAGAAGAAGAGGAGGAAGCAAAAGAAGAGGAGGAAGAAGAAGAAGAAGAGGAAGAAGAAGAAGAAGAAGAAGGAGAAGAAGAGGAAAAGCAACAGAAAAATAATTATTAGTAGAAAAAGGAGAAGAAGAACAAGTTAGGAAGCCTAAGTTCGAGTGGAATCGAACATTAGATACTCAGCTGTATGCTTTCATTGTTTGTTTGCGTTTGATGTAAACACAGCGTACTTTATATAAAGCGAGTGCTGCATAAAGTGAGCGTAGCCACGCTCATTTTCAAAATTTTTATCAGTCATCCAACTAAGGATATGAATATTATTCTTTGCTCAAAATTTCATTCCTTTATGACTTCTATTTACAAAGATGTCACGTTACAAATTCCCAAAGGGTATTCCAAAAATATTTTTTTTAAAAAGTAGGCGTGGTCATAAACCGATTTGAATAAATTTTTGCATGTCTATTAACACAAGTTATAAAAGTGTACGCACCAAGTTTCGTCATAATATCTCAATTATTTGTCGATTTATAGGCTAAGAAATCTCGTATATTCCTTTGTCTAAAAAGAGGCGGTGCCACGCCCATTTTCCAAAATTTTTGCGTTTTTCGTTTTATGTCCGCAGTTGGACTTCTGCCACAAATTTTAATGATATATCTTTATATATGACAGATATATCGCTTAAAATGTTTTTATTAGGCCACTTTATAATACACATATATAAAAGTGGGCGTGGTCGCCAACCGCTTTTTGGCAACTTTTCGTCCAAACATTTGTCTAAGTAAGTAATTCACGCATACCAAATTTCATCGATATATCTTCAACGGTTTCTGAGTTATGACATATAAAACTTTCAATGTTTGCCCCTAAATAAGTGGGCGTGGCACCGCCCATTTTCCAAAATTTTTGTGTTTTTTGTTTTATGTCCATAGTTGGATTCATGCCACAAAATTTCAGTGATAGATCTTTATATTTGATAGAGATATCGCTTAAAATGTTTTTATTAGGTCACTATATAAGACCCATATATAAAAGTGGGCGTGGCCGTCAACCGATTTTAACTATTTTCCGTCCAAACGTTTACCTAAGTAAGTAAACCACTCATGCCAAATTTCATTGATATACCTTCAATGGTTTCTGAGTTATGACATATAAAACTTTCAATGTTTGACCCTCATTTTCCAAAATTTCATCAAGTTTTTTCATAGGGGCCTGAGCTCAACACGTGTGTAAAATTTCATCGCTCTAGTTATATTAGTGACTGAGATACCAAATTTCCGATTTTTTCTATATAGGAAAAGTGGGCGTGGTCATATTCCGATTTCGCCCATTTTCAATTCCAACCGTCCCAGTCTCGATACCAAATTGCATTTCAAATTTCATCAAAATATCTCAATTTTTGCGCGAGTTAGAGTGTTTACAGACGGACGGAAAGACGGACGGACATGGCTCAATCGATTTCTCTTTTCACCCTGATCATTTTGATATATATAAGTCTATATCTATCTCGATTATTTCATTCTGTTACAATCCACCGTTATGTTATTAAAACTATAATACTCTGTGTACTAGTACAGCTGAGTATAAAAACAAGTAGAAGCAGATGCAGAAGAAGAAGAGTTAATAGTAGTAAAAGAAGAAGAAGAAAAGAAAAGGAAGGAAAGAAGAAGTAGAAATAGAAAAACAAGAAAAAGAAAAAGAAAAATGAAAATAAAAAGAAAAAGAAGAAGAAGAAGAAGAAAAAGAAGAAGAAGAACAAACAGAACAGAAATATAATTATTACTGGAAAGAGAAGAAGAAGAAAAAGAAGGAGAAGCAGAAGAAGAAGAAGAAGAAGAAGAAGAAGAAGAAGAAGAAGAAGAAGAATTAATAGTAGTAAAAAAAGAAGCAGAAGCAGCAGAAGAAGAAGAGATAAAATCATATCATTTAATCCTATTATTTAATGCAAACATTTATCTATCTCTAGAGAGTTGTCTCTAAAAAGTATCATGAAACTGAAGTTAAGTTACTCATACGCCCTGTAGGACGGAAAGCAAGGAGAAGAACTTTTCAGGCTAAAATTCTTCAATTACAGCTGTTGGCTTAATAAACTAAGTAAATACCAACTGCCAAAATGAATTGATGAGTTCGATTAAAGCTGCTCATATAATCGATAACTCCAACTTTGCCTCCATAAAAAGCGCCAAATACTTTACTAAAGACATGCTATAAACTCGTTTAATTCTCTAAACACAAAATGATTTATCTTATAGCTTTAGGCATAACAAAAATGAAAAAATATTCTAAAATATCGCGGCAACAAAGTCATTGAAACTTTTTTAAGTCAAATTTATACTCTTACCCAAACAAATGTATGCCGTTGCCCAAATCTATAATCTTATATAAGTCTGTACTCTTACCCCAATCGATACACTTACCCCAAACTATATCTGCGCTTTTGCTCAAAATTTAATTAGATTTAACTAATTACAACAAATAAGTGTTATTACCAAAACATAAAACTTTTAATTACTTACAATGATTGTTTTTGTTGTTGTTGTTTTTTTTTATCATTTAATGTCAATTAGTCTATTTGATCCTTTGCTTTTTGTCTATTCATCAACTGACGAGCCATTTCGTTTAGTTTGCATTTAATTAGAATTGTTGCTTGCTCAACGATTTAGTGGCAAACTTTAATTCAAAGTAAACGATTAAATGAAGCGAGTGACAGATTAATGGGATGAAGTTATTTTCTTTTTATTATTAGTTTATTTGTATGGCATTTGGGCGATTGTGGAAAATTTGCTTGTTTACGTGTTTTAAATTGCAAAGTCATTGTTGGTATAATATTTTGGTAATTTAGAAGTTCAGAAGCTGTGTGTTTAAATCCAATAAAAAATCTAGAAGCACTATCAAGTGTCGACCCTACTATTTACACATACAGATACCTAACTAATTTGATGAATATGGCATGACATCTCCATAAAAAAAAAACCCACATATACTAGCTGCTGTCTGCAATAAATGCAAAAAAATATATTAAACCCAAGATATAAAACAAGCAAAAATATTTACGAATATCCTCTTGAAATTTATTGCGTGCAAAGTGTATTAGTTGTACTGATTTAGTGCAAGCATTAAAAAAAAACAAGTGTTGTTTATGTTGTGGAAATAATAGACAAATAAACAGCGAGATATTGTCATAAATTTTGCATATAAATTCCTTGAGACAGACTTATTAAGTACTTGCCACACACCTACCTCACTGCGTAGACAAAGCTTTCGCTGCTGTTTTCTTTGAGATAAGATAAAAAAAAAGCTTCGTTTGAAAAAAAGTTATTTAAACATACTTGCTTGCAGAGAAAGACATCTACACAGAGACATAACTGTTATAAGAAATATTCAAAAAAATTGCTTCATAACAATTAAAAAATTCAAAAATCTTTTTCTTTCATTTCTTAAGAGTTATTTCAAACCGAAAAAAAATATTTTTCAGTCGTAACTATTATGCTTGAAAAATATTTTTTTCTGTTGCTCATAACGATTATGTTCAGATTTTTATTTTTTCAATTGCCTCATAACTGTTATTCATGAGAAAAAAATTTTTCCTTTGCTCGTAACTTTCATTTTAAAATTTTTATTTTTTCCGTTGCCTCATAACTTCTACATTTCAAATTTTTTAATTTTTTCGTTATATTGTGAGTATTATTTTGCAGAATATGTATGTTTCTTTTTTTGGTTATAGGACTTTATTTTTTGGTGAATAATATGAGATACATATGTACGTGAATGTACGATTAGATGGCTTAGTGTGGTAGGAATTTGTCGTCCATGCTAGAGGTCTTGGGTTGTGATTTTTAAAAACAGCGTTTACTCCTCGCAAGTGATTTTTAGATAAGTGTTCGTGTAAATCATATATGGTACACAGAAAAGTCCCCCTACTTTCCTTCCACTTCAGTAGAAGTCCTTAAAATCCTTATAACTCGGAGTCTATTTGCGTAAATCAATGATATTTGGAATATGGGTCACTACATCGAGCTTAGACAAATTTGGAAAAGTGTGCGTTGTCACGCATCCTTCTTAGCCCATCTGGCTTTTTAGCTAAGGAAAGTGAAAAAAGATTGAGATAGGGATAGGGATAGTTAAAAATTGACGGGGGAGAGAGAGCGAATAGGAAAGGGAAAGAGAGAGAAAGAGGGAGAACTGAAGCTTGGTGGAAGATGAAAGATCAGAAATTAATTCAATTTTAATTTAGGTTTCGAATGGATTTCGCTTGGATTTTTATCTTGGTGTATTGCCAATTTTACTTTAAATATTTTATAATTTAAAAAAAAAATATTGAATTTTCTTCCGCGGAAGACTTCGCGGGTATGGATTAGTCAATAAATATAATAGAACGTTATATGTATGTACATTAGAGTGCGTTTAATTTGTATGAAAAAATTCAAAGTTCATAAAAAGACTGTATCGCCCCTCAATCGGTAGTAGCATGGTCAAAGGTAACACACATAAATTTTGGTCCCGATTGATGACGGTTTAGTGGAGTGTCACAGGGGTAAAAAAATGTAAGTTCTATGGCCATCTGAAACTTGACCCCCGTGAAAGACCACTAAACCTTTATCAATTGGGACCAAAATTTATATTTGTTATCGTTGGGTATAGAAGTATTGATTTTGGGTATTAGATAATTTACAAAAATATTTTGGTTTTTTTAACCTTCATAGATTTTTCACCACAATGCACCGCGCCTTAACCGCCACCAATCTGGACCAAAATTTATCCGTGATTTCTTTAACCATGTTGAGGGGGCGGTATAGTAAAATATCGTTAATTTGAATTTTAAACGCACTCTAATGTACATACATATCGAAGCTTCCGGACAATATCGTGCTAAGTCTGACTACCACAATGATTTGTTTTCTTATTGCTATCGATTCTTATCACGAGATCGATTATTTTATTTTCGAAAAATCGTTTGCTCGGAAAAAAATCCTACCGATTTCTAATCAGCATTTTTTTAATTTTAGTTAGGATATATTTATAGCTAGTACCAATTGAAACATTCTAGCTTCGGGTTTGGGAATAAAATAAATATACTGTATTACATAGCACCATCCAATTACATACACTAGATACCTAAAGATGAAGTCCTATGAGCAAAAAAAGGAACCAATTCCACAAAATAATACTCACAATACAACGTAAAAATCAAAAATCTGAAATAGAAATTAGCTATAAGCAACAGAAAAAATTTATTTTCATGAATAACTGTTATGAGGCAACGGAAAAAATAAAAATTTCAAAATAAACGTTATGAGCAACAGAAAAATTTTTTTCTCATGAATAACAGTTATGAGGCAATTGAAAAAATAAAAATCTGAATATAATCGTTATGAGCAACAGAAAAATTTTTCTTTCCCATAATAACTTTTAAATGTAAGGGAAAAATTATTTCATTGAAATGTGCCCAACGTTTTTGATTTCAAAAAATTCAATAAGAGTTATTTTTCGTCTTTGCTTATAATAACTGTTTCCATTTAGCGTATATCTCATTCAAAAATTTTTGTTATACTCGTAAATTTCTAAGAATTTAAAATTTTGCGTAGTTCTACTTTTAGTTCTATTACTACTTCATTTCATTATTTAACTTTTTTCATGCATATCACTCTTGTCTTTTTTGCAGCTATCAGGATATCTTAAAAATACCAACAGCATTTCCACAATTTTCAACATCATTGGGTCCAATTGTTGATGGTCATGTGATACCAAATCAGCCGTACAAAGTGATGGGACAATACACTGAGCATTTCAGTCGGTTAGTGTAGCATTTCCTTTTTGCTTGCTGTTTTTTTTTTTTTTTTGTGTGTTTATTTTGTACAATTTTAGTTCAATTATCTCAAATCAAATTTCGTTTTTGCATTTCAAAAGCATGCTTTGCATAATAGTAACTGGCAAAGTTGATTGTGTGTTATTGAACAATGAATTTTGCAAATCATTATTTTGCTCCTTCGTAGCTAAGCAACACGCACACATTGTATATATCTATGTAAATATATACTCTAAAAAAATATGTATGAATATATGTAGGTTCATATGTAGATATGCTTACCAAGCTTTAAAAATAGCCCAAAGCACTCATAGCTAAAGACATACATACATTTGTTTTCTGTTATAAGAAATTGGTTTTTGGGCTTAAATTGATTATCTTTCCTTAATTTTGCATGTGAGTTTGCTAAAAATACTTAGAAAAGTGAGCTTTAAAATGAAATTTTGTTTATTTGGTATCCAAAAGCCTCAGCACATAGGTACTTTTTTCACATATACATGTATATACATACATTTGTTTGTAGATGATAATGAGAGTAAGCAATCTCTAAAATGCATATATAAAGTAAGAAGCTAAAGGACATCAAACGAAAATGAATGAATTTTGCGTTTTTTTTTTTTAGTTTTTGTTTTGCTGTGGGGAACAGAACTAAAATCAAAATGTGTTCTATTTCGAGTGCTATTGGTTGCAACTGAAAACCTAAATATCACATTTGGTATACTTAGGGTTAATCCTGTTCTTGAGGCAAAAATTTTGGCGTACCAAACTTTAAGATCCAACCAAACTTAAATGCCGAATATATAGATCATCATTATTTGGACTATTATTATCATAAAAATGGAAGTGGGCGACATCTAGCATGCCCAGCAGGTGTTGAAAGCTGCAAATATCCATATATCTGCGTAAATAAATAACAAAACATACATACATATATTTTAGCTGCAGTCAAAATTAACTACTCCTTTCAAGCGTAAAATCAACTATAATTTTTCACGACCCGAAAAAGGCCCCACCAAGCTGCTGCAAGCCAACTCCATCGCTTCAACTTCATCGCCAACATTTGCCCAAATTTACCACATTCATTATGAGCTATTAACGCTGGCGTATTTGCTAACAAGCTGCGGCGGCGGTCAAAAAAGGGCAAAATTTAAGCGAGGTAAACAAGCGAATAGACACCCAACGACATGAATACATACGCGTAAACGCACACTCGTAAAGACACACATACATATGTATATACGTACATTGTACATGCAAAGGTAGCGAGTAACCAAGCCTCCTGCTACTCGTTTGAAATGGATGAATGATTGAAAGCACTAAAATGGCTTATGTGCGTGCACTTGTGTGTGTAGAATTCGCTGAAGGCTGTTGCGCATCACATGCCTAAGTGGGTTAAGCCTATTCGATTGCTTGCAGTTTGGTCTTGTATATAAGAGAAATTTGTAGGAGAGTTTGAGCTCACAAAGAAAATTATGATGTATTTGTGAGCTTGATTTTACTGTTGTTGAATTATAAATACCTTGAATAGCAGTCATTTGTTGGCATTAGATATACTGATATCGAAAATTATAATTGTTGGTGTGTAGCACAAATGGTATATACTTATACCATACTTACTTCGTAATGCATAAAAGCTTTTATTAAATGAATGCGGTTCGTATTGAGATAATTTATTATGCCTAAATTGCTATTCAAGCACATAAGTGCATGAAATTGTTAGTGTATATAATATATTATATATCTAACGATAAAAGCAATGCTTACTCATGCTTATACTAACTTAAATACACACACATACATATATTTTTATAGATTTCCATTCATTCCCTTCCATACCATTCATTTTTATTTCCAGCTATGATTTATTATTTGGCATAACCGAATCTGAAGCCTATCACACGCTGAACGCTCAAGTACTCGACGAAGGATTACGTGAAAATGAGCGCGATAATTTATTACGTTTCTATATGCAGACAAGATTTGATGTGCGTCCCGATTTGGCATTAGCTGCAACAATAAAAAAGTAAGTTAGAGTAAGAATTTTGTTATTCTGTTTTTCTATTATTTTATTATAAAGTGAAAATGGGTCAATAAAGTGGGAGGATGTGTAAATTTCCAGCAGCCGCAGAGTAGCTGAAGGAAGTCTGTGGCTCACCCAGACATAAATATTTAAACGGCAAATAAAGAGAGTTTTCATATTGTGGCCTGGACAGTGTACATATGTGAGGCGGAAAAAAGCAAACTATTTAAGTGAAAAAGGCACTAGAAAGGCAAAAAGTTTGAAATTTGTTACTTCACTTTTTCGTTAAGGGAATTTAATGCAGAGGCTTCGTTGCTTTCAGCTGGAGCAATATTGAAAAAATGATTAACTTAATTTTTGTTAAATCAAACTGTGTTTAATTAACGAGATCTATTTTACTTAGGGCCTTTTCACATTACTCGGTACGACATCGGATCGGCATTTTTTGCTCGGTATTTTCAGCTTACCGAAACGATTCCGCGTTGCTGTGTTTTTCACACTTGTGGGAATACTTTCGGTGAGTAATCGGCAAAAAATAGGAAAACAAACATCGAAATTTGCAAAACAAAATTTTTAACTTCAACAAATCACTCAATAATAACAACAATGTCTTCTAGCGAAGACGAAGACATTATAACTTGCTACATTTATAGCCGAAACGAGTTTTTTACTGACTTTGTTCTTCTTCTTTTATTACGCCGCAAAAATGTCTGCAGTAATTCCTCAAATTTTACTGACCGGTCTTACCGCGTTGCGGTATACCGAAATTAATCCGCTCCGATTTCATGTATGCAACACTAATGTGAAAGTGCCAATTGAAATACATGTGGTCGGTAAGGTTTCGGTATACTTTCGGTAAAAACCAAAAATGTCGATCCGATACCGCACCGAGTAATGTGAAAGCGCTCTTAGCTTCTCTGGTAGGATATAGTGACTCCACTGGCACCCAAACTGTGTTTAATTAACGCCATCTATTTTACTTAGCTTCTCTGGTAGGATCTGGTGACTCCACTGGCACCCAAACGGTGTTAAATTAAGACGGTTTACTTTAACTTACATTCCTGGCAGGTTTTGGTGATTCCACTGACACCTAAACTGTGTTAGGTTAGGGCGATATCTATACTTTCGTTTACTTCTTTAGCAGATTTTTATAACTCCATTGGCGCATAAACTGTGTTAAATTAACGCTATCTTGTTTGTCCACAACCAAACTTGACAAGGGATGACGGAAAATCTTTCCACAATACATCGTATTGCTACCCTGTCGCAAAATCAAGCAACCAAAAAGAAGGCTATCTACTTTAATTTAAGTGATATACTTCAAATTTTTTTTTCCAGTGGCACCCAATCTGTGTTTAATTAACGCGATCTATTTTACTTAGCTTCTCTAGCTGGATTTTGTGACTCCACTGATTCTTTAACTGCAGCCAATTTACCGAAAATATTTTAGTTCTCCTCCAAACGAAATTTACGACTCCAGCGACTGTCAAACAGCATCGAATTTAAGCTAATTATTTTTCCATTTCCTCTAGCGGCAATTGGCGAATATACTGAATTGTGGTGACGAACTATTAGGAAGTAGAAAAGAAATATTCTCAAAATAATGCCCATTTAGCCCCAATTCCAGGCTTGCTTTCAACAAAAAAAAAAAAAAAACAAAAAAAAAAAAAATTTTTACTGAATTGCTAAAAACAACTTTTTTGAAGGTGATTAAATATAAATTAAGCCGCTGGTCAGATCATGTTTTTATTAAACAACCTCTCTCTTATATGAAAACCAAGCATCTTCTATACTTTGTGGAATGAAATTATTCAACAGTCAGTTCTTTAAGCGCCTCTTCGAAGATATCTATATATATATATATATATATCTCAATACCCTATAATAATATTACAGTTGTAGCTTTAATAAAAAATTCCAACTTGCACAGTCCCTCTGCAATACATATGTGCATATAGCTACTGTCACTACAATAACTTCTCACGTAGAAACTTTTTGTTACTTTTTGATGGTTTGAATGAATATAAACAAAAACTATTTCAGGACCATCGGAGTGAGGTGAGGTTAGATTGAATAGAGCAATGGCATATATAAGTTAAAAATCCAACAGCTCAGCAGGACCATCGGTAGCCGCAGTGCTTAGCGTTTCGCTAATATTCGACTACTGATGGTTGGAGCGTAGGTTCAATGCCTGGTGTGCTCCCGAGAAGATGTCTGATGATGAAGAAAGTGGTTTTTCTTCGAAAGAGCTATCACATCTACCATCGCTGTATGAGCTAATTGGATTTTTCCGCTTATTCCAAAGTATAAAAATTAAAATTAAAAATTAAAGCGTGAATAACGGGTATTCATGAACATTGATGTGTAAACACTTTCGAAATCGGATATTTATTCCCTTTTCCTTATTCCTTTTTTCCTGGTTTTCTATGGATTAAAAGGCGACTATCGTTTTTATAATTTTTTGTTGTCATTGTGACTGCTACTATTTTGTTGTTTTTGTTTGTTTTGGTTTTTGGTTTTTGACTTTTGATTTTTTATGTTGTTTTGTTTTGTATTGCTCAGAAACATGCAAGATCATCCGAGTCCACGTTTGACCCATATCTGGAGACCCGGCCTAGGGGTCACAATGAAAAGAGCTTCATATCGAAGTCGTGCTCAAAACCTTTCATTTGATACCAATATTGCTCAGAAACATTCAAGGATCATCCGGGTCCTCCTTTTGACCCATATCTGGAGACCCGGCCTAGGGGTCACAATGAAAAGAGCTTCATATCGAGTTCCTTCTCAAAAGCTTTCATTTGATACCAATATTGCTCAGAAACATTCAAGGATCATCCGGGTCCTCCTGTTGACCCATATCTTGAGACCCGGCCTAGGGTTCACAATGAAAAGAGCTTCATATCTAAGTCCTGCTCAAAAGCTTTCATTTGATACCAATATTGCTCAGAAATATTCAAGGATCATCCGGGTCCTCCTTTAGACCCATATCTGGAGACCCGGCCTAGGGGTCACAATGAAAAGAGCTTCATATCGAGTTCCTTCTCAAAAGCTTTCATTTGATACCAATATTGCTCAGAAACATTCAAGGATCATCCGGGTCCTCCTGTTGACCCATATCTTGAGACCCGGCCTAGGGTTCACAATGAGAAGAGTTTCATAAGAAGTCCTGCTCAAAACCTTTCATTTGATACCAATATTGCTCAGAAATATTCAAGGATCATCCGGGTCCTCCTTTAGACCCATATCTGGAGACCCGGCCTAGGGGTCACAATGAAAAGAGCTTCATATCGAAGTCCTGCTCAAAACCTTTCATTTGATACCAATATTGCACAGAAAATTAGATAGGTAGATGTAGGTGTGCATATCCATACATTTGCATACATGTTCAAACAGGTTGTTCCTTTTTATTTTGCCTATTTGTCGCATTGTTGCAGAAAACAACAACAACAACAACAACAACTTCACTTCGCTTCGTTGCTGTTGTTGTTGATATTTGCATTTGCACGGCTATGCATGCAAGCATTTGTAGTACATGCCTATATATCTACCTACCACTGACAGTGCCAAGCGATTCACACGGACGCAGCAGTGCACTAACACAAAGGTCATTTACGGTTTACACGTTTACGCGTAAACTTTACCTGTTTTTCGAAATAACTCGTAGCTACAGCAAAGATGTTTACACATCAAAAACTATTTCAACTTTTAAATTATTTACCAACTTAACTCCTCATAAACACTTTTGCTTAAGAGCAAAAACTTGTAAATTGTATATCTACATATATACATTGGATTACTAAAGGTCCATTTTACCCAAATAACTATGGCGAAAACAGCATTTAATATGCAGGGCATGCATGTGTGCGTTTGTGTGTACATACATAAGTCATATTTAGAAGCTGCTTGCTAAGCCAGCAAGTCATTTTTATGTTCTCTTTTGTTATGTTTTTTTTTTTCTTTTTATTTTTTTCTTCAACGCCGTCATCTGCATTTAAGCCCGTTTATCTTAATTTATTTGTAATAAATACGCTTATAATCGCCGGCTTTGCACAAAAAAAAGCTAAAGCCGAACGGAGAAGGCGAAGTTAGTTATTGTCAGGCTTATATACGCTGCCTGCTTACTTACGTACTTTTGCACAGAGTGTTTAAGTGTTTAAGTATTCGAGACTTTGAGCGCTTTTGCGTCGCTTGATTGCCTTTTGATAGCAACAGCTCCTTTGTGGTGCACACACACACACACACACGCTTCCAGAGAGCAGAAAAGTTCAAAAAACAACAGCAAGAAAACACACAAATTCAATGAAGCGCATGTGAATAATTGCATTTGTTGAATAAAGTTATTGCCCCATTGGGTATTCATAAAAGAAGAAAAACACTCAACCATACATACAAGCAAATGAAGACTTCAAATAGAGGCATATATTATTATAAGAAGAGTGCGGAGCAGCGCAGCTATAATTCAAAAGCGAAATTTGTGCGTATTGCCTTAGGACATAACTTTTGTGTTGCCAACGCAGCACAAAGCCCAAAAAAAAAGTACGTAGCAAAAAAGGAAATGTGAATGTATGAAATGCAAAGTGACTCGACTCATTCAAGCAATTGCTGATTGAAACGAAGCTTGAGTGCAATAACCGCTTGCTTTTTTGAACATGCAAATACTTTTGTGGCAACAAAAAAAAAAAGCAAAAAATAAAGGAAAAACAAAATAAAATTAAAAAAAGAAATTACCAAAAATACATCAATAAATTTCTCTGAGCGCTTTGTTTGGGGTTTCAAAGCAATTTTGAGAAATTGCACCACTTTGATGTTAAATGGAAAGAATTTGATGTGGAGGAAACAGGCACGGAGGAAAAATAATGTTTTTTTTATATTTGGGTATATGTTGAGGAAGTGTAGACAAATTTGGAAAAATGAATAAAGAGGAATATCAATACAAAGAATACCGATTGCGGAATACGAATACGAATATGAAATGTGAATACCGAATGCCGTATACAAATTTCGAATACCGAATATGAATACCGACTATTAGTACCGAATATACTGAATATTAATACCGAGTAAGAGTGCTAATTGATTCACTACAACAAAAAACAACAACAAAATTGAAGAGACCGGTGAATTATTGCAATTGGTGAAATTGTTCATAATTGGTGGAACCTGTGAATGCAACAAAACTGATGAAAGCGGTAAAATATTGCAATTGGTGAAGGTGTTCATAATTGGTGGAACCGGTGAATGCAACAAAACTGATGAAAGCGGGGAAATATTGCAATTGGTGGAAGTTTTCAAATTTGGTGGAACCGGTGAATGCAAAAAAACCAATGAAACCGTTGAATATTTGCAATTGGTGAAAGTGTTAATAATTGGTGGAACCTGTCAATGCAACAAAATTGATGAAACCGGTGAAATATTGCAATTGGTTGAAGTGTTCATAATTGGTGAAACCGCGGAATGCAACAAAACTGATGAAACCGGTGAAATATTACAATTGGTTGAAGTGTTCATAATTGGTGGAACCGGTGAATGCAGCAAAATCAATGAAACCGGTGAATTATTGCAATTGGTGAAAGTGTTCATATGTAGTGGAACCGGTGAATGCAACAAAATTGATGAAACCGGTGAAATATTACAATTGGTGGAAGTGTTCATAATTGGTGGAACCGGTAAATGCAACAAAATCAATGAAACCGGTGAAATATTGCAATTGGTGTACGTGTTCATAATTGGTTGAACCGGTGAATTATTGCAATTGGTGAAAGTGTTCATAATTGGTGGAACCGGTGAATGCAAAAAAACGATGAAACTGGTGAAATATTTCAATTGGTGAAAGTTTTTATAATTGGTGGAAACGGTGAATGCAAAAAAAAAAAACGATGATACCGGTGAAATATTTCAATTGGTGAAAGTGTTCATAATTGGTGGAACCGATGAATGCAAAAAATAACAAACGATGAATCCGGTGAATTATTTCTTTTGGTGCATGTTCTCATAAATGCCGTTATTCGATATTTTCTAAAACGTTGGAGCCGGCGAGCATGACGCAACCGTTGAATGCAGTGAAATAGTGCCGCTGTTGAGATGTTCTGTATATTGGTGGAGCTGAAGTTCAACGAAATATATGGATGGGAAATACATTAGTGGCGCTGGTGGACGTGACAACGAATTTTGCAATACTGAAAAACTGGGTGGCCATCGTTGACTGCGCACACAATTGGTTAATAATACGATAAGGAATGGTTGTCTTCTCAACCAATAACTTTGATTTTTTAATTTAATACTTAGTTATTTTTGACTTTTTCGTTAAAATTCACAACCTTTACGATCAATGGAAAAAAGTGCTTTTGTTTTTTTGTTTTTTTTTTTATTTCCTTCAAGCAAAATTTAACCAATTTGACTTTCACAACGTAACACCAAAATAAATAACAAAACAAACACACACGAGTAGGTAAATGCAAATGTGTATATTTATTTATGCGATAAAGCTGCTAGCTAAGGCACACCTGTACGTATACGTAACTTGCATGGCATGTGTGGCTTGTTTGAAATGTATATAACATATACTAGCACATACATATTTCATTCAGCTGCACACCCAAGTTTACACGCTTACTTAGATACGTCTATGCAGAGACATGTATGTACATATGTATGCTGACCAACTTTCCAACTTTTAGTAGGTTAAGTAATATTGATTTTTTGTAAAACATTTTTTGTTGTAATAAACAAATTTTTGTTGATTTCATTTTTGGCATGCTTGTCTGAATGAAACCTTATTTAAATAAGCTTGAAGTGAATGAAATTTTATCGGTTAGAAACGATATTTTTGTACGTTGCAGTTGCAACACGAATCAATTTACGGAAATTGCTTACATACATATGTAGCTGTACAAATATATAGATACCTTCATATATCTAATATTCTGCATGTGGCTCACCCAAGCCCAAAGCAAATATTGATTAAATTGAAGAGTGCACAACAAACAGAAAAAAGAAAATATAAAATATAAAATATAAAAAACTGAAAAAGTGCATAAATATAAATTATTGCAACTTTGTTGTTGACAAGCATAAAGTCAGTCAGTCTTTTACCAGTATAAATGCACACACAAAAATGTCTTTTTCACTTGCTTGCTTTTGTACATAGCAAAAATGCATATTTTCTATGTGTGTGTGTTTGTCAACTAATGCGACAAAATTGCAAAACGTTTACTTTTAATTTCTCCCTCTATCTCCCGCTATGATCTACACACATTTAAAGGCCACTTAGAATGCATTTCCAGCTCGTTGCATCAACAAAGTGGCTAAATACGTACATACATATGTATGTACATTAGGCCGTATCGCCTTATATCGACGGCTGAGAATAAGATCGCCCTATTTCAAAAATTGTTTCAATAACGTCCTATTTCAGATTTTGCTTCAAGAACGCCCTATTTGAAAAATTGTTTCAAAAACTCCCTATTTCAGAGAAATATATATGAAATTTTCTCTGAAATAGGGCGTTTTTGAAGCAAAATCTGAAATAGGACGTTATTGAAACAATTTTTCAAATAGGGCGTTTTTGAAACAATTTTTGAAATAAGGCGATCGTATTCTCAGCCGTCGATATGCACCAAAAATAATATTTATTCCTTAATTTCTAAAAAAGGGCTCAAAATAATCCTTTAGTGGCGGAGTTAGAGGGTTAAGATGTTCTAGAAAGCTATCCGCTATAAAATTTTATTAATGGTCTCCTCAGAAAAAATCTTTCTAAAATGCACTTAGAAGACCACAGGCAGCGAAAACCAAACATATGTACATATACATATTTCGTTAATCGTGTTTTATTTCGGGTTCTACTGAAGCGATCCAAATACACATTTTGCAAATGATTAATGATTTATGACCTTAAAAATACTATTTCTTGACTATACTCTATTTCCTGACTGTATAAAAAGGGGTCAAAATAACCCCATTTTCAGGGGTGCTGGATGGTCAAAATGTTCTTGAAAATTATTCGGCGTAAAATTTCAGTAGGGGTCTCTTCAGAAAAAATCTTTGTAAAATGAACCCAAAAAAAGACCTCAGGAAGCGAAAAACTTATATTCCTCGGAATGTTAAATTTGTTTTATTTTCCGTTCTACTGAATCGATCGAAATACTTCTTTTGCAAAAGGTTAATATTTTTTGACGACGTTTAACATGCCGGCAAAAAAAAAGTTACATTAAGGTGGTATAAACTAATTACTGGGTGGAAGTGAACCCAATGGCGTACATAGGGTTAATACAATTATGGACTAGAAACCCTCCTCTCAAGCCAAAGACATTGGTGTATCAAACTTAGGGATCGGACCATAAATACCGAAGATATGAAAAAAACGAATTTTAGCGACATCTAGCGGCGTCCAAAAAATAATAAAATTTTTTTCCAGAAATGTTTTCGAAGAAGAAATCATATGGGGGGGGGGCGTACGGTGAACTTTTTTTTTTCGCGATACGCTCTAATGTACATATGTATTATGTGTGCTCTAATATGTATCTGTACAGATGTATGCATGTAAATTCCTTAATCGTAGAGATTGAAATGCTTGCATGCCACATAAATGAAAGACATGTGTAAAGCTTTTAGAGTAAAATGGTCCGCCTCATGACTGTGCGCTGAACAGTCATATGACACGCGTACTACTTTGAATATGAAACGAATATACAGTGGTGGTCATAAATATATAAACATAGGGGAAAAGCAAGTCCCACGTCCCGGATACAGATAAATTGGGTAATTCTTGATTCGCTTTTTCCAACTTTTTGTTGTATCTAATTATTTTTTATTATTGACATTTTTTCGTGCGTTTTTGTTGCCCTAACCATAGCCGTGTGTTTATTTTGTCGCTTAACCTTTTACACATACCTACATGGTATCATATAAGTACTCTTCAACAAAAATTATGTCAACATGTTGTCAGCTATTCATCAAGTAGACAGCCAGAAGAATGCATTCGAGAAAAAAAAACAAAACAAAATCATTGCCGTGGCAGCATGTGAGCGCGCCAAGTGATTTAGGGGTTTGAGCGCAAGCTTGTAGAGTAAAGCAAAGTTTACTGTAGTTAGAGTTAAGGTGTAGGGCGGCAGACATACGAAGCTGTGCGTAATGTGATTTTTGTTATCAACTTTTGACTTTGTTACTCTAAGCTTGTCTAAGGTGCATACCAACATATTTTGTGGACATCTGCTGGGCTGCTGCGAAACAGTAAGTGTTCCAAAAACATTTGCGGTCGATGATGGTTATAATCCAAGCAATGAGAC
Organism: Urophora cardui; assembly: GCA_960531455.1. Classification (NCBI taxonomy): domain Eukaryota; kingdom Metazoa; phylum Arthropoda; class Insecta; order Diptera; family Tephritidae; genus Urophora; species Urophora cardui. The sequence continues at coordinate 151,980,534 of OY482672.1, read as the reverse complement.
TCAGAGATGATGTGCATGTACTGAGAGACTGAATATGCATATGAGCTGGTTGTTGTGCATTTTAAGCACTTTAAGCTCAACGCTTGGTGGTGCGTCCGAAATTTTGCTGCTTTGTGGGTTGCATAGCTGGATGGTTGGTTGGTTGTTTCGTTGCTTCCACTTGCTAGTGTACGAATGTAGATGCATATATGAAAGATGAATAGTTAATGTATTATGCATGTGGCTACTGTAACGGAATAGATGTGTGTAGTACATACATACGTACCTATAAAAGCACTTTTATATACAACAGTGTGCGCTAAAAAGAAACATACAAATCGTCCGCGCTATATACAGTGCTTACCTACTGCCATTATGTGCACTCTTGCTGCGCTGAGTGTATAAAAATTTGCTACGAAATGCTCACAAAGTGCACAAAACTGATAAATCAAAATGAATGTAAGTATGTATGCTTCAGTGAGCATATGAACTTGACATTGAGTGTATTACAGTTACATGGACACTTTTTTATTTTAAAAAATGCATTGTTTGTGTAACATTTACTTGACTTTTGACGCAAAATACAAGTTCTTAAAAAAATTAAATAAATAAAAACAAAAATAATACGGAAAAAACTCTTTATACACTCTTGAAAACAGCCACAATTCGATAGAATTAATTTAACATATCATTTAACTAGTATCAAAAGAGCTGGTTTATCCTTTAACCCTAATCACCGAATTTTAAAAAGTTACGTAAAACCGAATGTGAGACTCTGAGGCTCACCTATGAGGAAATTTTGAAACACATTATTTTGATATATGTTTTTTACTTTTATTTATTCAGTAATGAATTCAGAAGCATTTTTATCCATTCTTATAACGTTTTAGGCCAATTTTTTTAGTGTATAAAAATAAAAAAGGTAATTGCATAAAATAGGGTATATTAGTGAACTGCAATTTTCAAACATTTTTGTAGTTGTTGAATGTTCATTACAAACGTTTTTATTACATCTGTTATAATTTTTTTTTTTTTTTGTGCACATAATGAGAAAAACTATGAATCAAATGAATATGAATAAATTTTTCATATGATCGCCCCTAATATATATTTTCCGCCATCAAATTTTTAATTTTTAAAACGCGACGTTCGTGGTGAAATTACTTACGCATAAACACAGCAGATCGTTCTTTTCTCTACTTGAACGAATCTTTTCATTAATTTAGAATTTCAGTAAACAGAAAAATGATAAGATTTTAAAGGTTTTCCAATTGCTTACTTTATCAGTCTCCTTAATTTTATGACATCATATGATATAAAGATCTATGGTGAAATACGACGAATTCACCAAAATCCGGGGGAAGTATGGTGACTTAATAATGTAAAAACCTCACTGGATAATCCTGGCAAACAACGGATTCAAAATTTAGTTGAATTCTAGAAATGTAAACTTATTGCGATAAAGATATTCAAGGTGAGTCTTTGAGGCTCACTTTCGGTTTTTCGTTACAATTTTATACGATTGCAAAAAAAAATGGTTAAAATTAATAAATAGACCAAGGACCATAATAATTTCATAATTTATGAAGGCAAGTGGAGGAATACTCAAAATTTGAGACAAAAATCTTTTTTGGTTTAGGAATAATTCGCTTTTAAACTTTAAAGTGAGACTGAGAGGCTCACTTTAGAGGATTAGGGTTAACTGTAGAGGTGAATTTTTTGAAATAGTCCTTTTTTTAATTAATAAAAATCAAATTTAAATTTTTACGAATTTTTCCTAAAAAGTGTAATTTTTATATGGAGAAATATAATTTTTTAGAAAAAATTCGTAAAAATTTTTTGTTATTGAAAAGAGCTAATGTTTGCATTGAAAAAAAACACTGCTTTTCCAAATTAAAATAATAAAAAAAAATTTGTATTAAATTTTTTAATTGAACGAAGCTTTTACAATATTTCACAAGTATCTTTAAAAATAGAGAAAACATGTAATAAGAAACTTATAAATAGATAAATCGTAAAACAAAAACTTTTATAAACTTCGTTGACGGTTTTTAATAAGAAATATATATCTTTAAATATACCTATAATAGGAATTTTATTGAAAAACAAATTTTTGTAACAAATGCAGTCTTTTTAAAGTTTTTTGTTGCCAATAACGCAAGCGTATAAAATAAATCACGAACTATTTTTTTAATTTTCCTTCCAAATAATATTCAAGAAAATGTTAAAATTAATGGTCGATGATAGTCAAATTCCCAGTACGATAAGTACCTAGTACCTAAGTTTCGAAAAATTGCATTCGAAGAAAATCTTATATTACCTTTGACGCTGTGTTGCAGTGGGTAGAGTGCTCGCCTGCTATGCCAGAGGTCTCGGGTTCAAACCATGGTCCGAGCAAAACACCAAAACAATTTTTCTAATTAGTAAAAATCCAATTATTGGGTTTTTTTTTTAAAAGCAGCGGTCACCTCTCGGCAGTGGGCGACATACCCTCCGTGTGTATTTCTGCCGTGAAAAAGTTTCTCACAAAAAATGCATCCGGCATAAAACTGTAGACCCACCCAATTAGTAGGAAAAACAAAAAGGAACCCACCTCGAATTGGGAGAGAAGCTCGACCATAAAACTCAATATAATAGCGCCATTGTATTATATGTATAATTTTTACACCACAATTATCATTTATCCTCCATCATCATTTCTCACCCATCATCATTTCTCCTCAAATGTTATACCTTCCTCCATAAAAACAAAAATAATCAATAATTACAACAAGATTGGGAAGATACTAAAAGAATCAACTTACTAGTCGGAAATTTAAAGAGATATTAAATAAGATATTATAAACGAGTGCAAATTTTACCAATTCCTCCGCACTTTGATAAAAAAGTTAAGTTTGCTCTAAAAGCTTAAGTAGCATTTTGATTTTGTATTTATGATAAATTTCTATTTGATGCATAAACAGCTTTTACGCCCATCAATCGCGTCTACTACGGGCACCTATATCCTCAGATAACACTGTCCAACAGTGATTTCTCAACACGAACAAACGCTATTAATTATGAAAGAGGATGTCTCCCAGACCAACTTTGCCGAACAGAGTACTAGTCCAGAGGGTCTGAGTTTTTCTTTAGAGGGGGTTAAAGTTTTATGGTTTTAGCTGGAGGTGAAATTACTTTATCGAAAATATCTTATATTTCTATTTCCACTTCCAAGGATTAATATAGCATTTAGCTTTAACTTAAATCCAAAATGTAACTCATGTCCGATGCTAATGTAAAATCTGCATATGTAACTAAGCCTTAAACCTTGATCAAATAAGCAGAAAAACAAAATTAATGTTTCACCTGCGAAGCAGAAACACTTTGCTTTTTTGCTGCCTACCTTTTTATACTTTTCGCGCTTGTTTTAGTGTGTGTGTTTTCTTTTTTTTTTGATAAAAAAAGATTTATGTGCCACTCAACAGGTTTTCAACGGTTTTCTTTGAGCCCTTTTTCTTATGAGAAGCATTTGCACGCCCACTTTGCATTTACTTTGATCTTCCACTACGGCGAGCAAGCGCGCAAATAAATGGACAAATAGAATGTATGTATAGTCTTCTATGTATGCGGCCACCACGGCGTATTAGCTACGCTGTTTAGAGTAAAACTTGCAAAAAAAAAAAGTTTCGCGAAATCGCTTGGTTAATATAAGTAAAAGGGTTTATTTTTTTTTATGTAAACAATTTTACACTGACATGTATTTTTGAGTATCTACATGGCGTATGAGCGACATTTTTCATCAGCACATAGCACTGGCATTGATGAATGAATGTATGTATATATACGTAGTCGCTTGTTGCCAAGTGATCTCATAGCAATTGTATTGCATAACATTTTTTTGGCGCGTCGTTGATTTTGTTTATCATTTCCTTTTATGTTTTTTCTTTTTTATTATATCGTGGGTGTTTAAGGTATCAAGGAAATTGTTCTTATTATTTGCCATTCAAAAAATCTTATATCAATGCTCGATAAGCAGTTAAACCGGAATCACATACCGAGCGGAGGAAAAGCTTTAATGCAAAGAAAACATTCTAAAATGCTCATAAAAAATTCCAAGTCAAACAAATATTACAAGCTGCTTCCTACGAACTGACAAGTAAAGCTTTTTTCTGCTTTATGACAAAATCATTTACGCATTTGATAGCATACCTTTTCCACGAAAGGCTTATCCTAACGTGGTAAAGAGTATTTTACTGAAAAATGTTATTAAAGGGAAGTAATATACTGAAAACACAAACGAAAGGCGTTGAAAACCGTAAAAATGACAACTTGATGGAAGAAATAGGGACATTTTTTGAAAGGCATCATTTTTTCAAAAAGCCTTTTGTTAATCATAAAATTTCTTTATGAACATTTGACGTAATCTAATCATGCTCACTTCCGATTCTTGGTAAAAAATAATGGAAGGATGTTTTAGATATAAATTTGACACGGCATGACGGAATACAACACATTTTAGAAAAGTACCTGCATATGCATAATCAGAGCTACTTATGTTGCATGTGTGTGTATTATGTGACACTCTAGTATGCACCATAGCTATATAAACATATATACATCCTACATTTGTCCAAAAAGTTCGCCAGTTAAGCGCAATGTCAGTTGCCAAATATTGTTGTTGTAAATGTAATTGGGCAAACTGGAGCAAAGCCAAGCATGCCATGACGAACAATGTAAGCGAATTAATATGATTGCATGCGGCCTTAGTGGCCGCTGTGGTGCAGTGGGTAGAGTGCTCGCCTGCTATGCCAGAGGTCTCGAGTTCAAACCACGGTCCGAGCCAAACAAATTTTTCTAATTAGTAAAAATCCAATTATTGGGTTTTTTAAGAGCAGCGGTCACCTCTCGGCAGTGGGCGGCATACCCTCCGAGAGTATTTCTGCCATGAAAAAGCTTCTCACAAAAAATGCATTCGCCGTTCGGAGCCGGCATAAAACTGTAGGTCCACCCAATTAGTAGGAAAAACAAAAAGGAGCACACCTCGAATTGGGAGAGAAGCTCGGCCATAAAACTCGTCAGAGTTATAATAGCGCCATTGTATTATTATTATGCACACCTACACACATGTATATATGTACATTAGGCGGTGTCGCTTTATATGAACCAAAAAAACTCCACCGTACGACTCCCAATATGCTGTCCTTTTGGAAAACATTCCCGGGACAACATTTTAATATTTTTTGGATAAATTTTATAGTACGTGCTCTAAGTTTAATACGCCGCTGTCTTTGGCCTGAGAGGAAGATTTCGACTATATAATCGTATTAACCGTATGTGCGCCGCTGGGGTCACTACCGCGCAGTACTTAATTTATACCACCTTAACCTTACGATTACCAGAGATTTTTATGTACGAGGTTTACCAATACCCACCCGGGTGCCCCATATACATTTTCTTACATTACGGGCGCTTTCGCGTGCTTTAACTTTTTATTGCCCAAACATATTTATTACTAATGTAAAATGTAAGCCCGTGAATGATTAAAAATATTTAATTTAACTATATTTGGTGAAATTAACCCATATCGTCCTGAGCAAATTTTTTTGAAGCATATCTTGATGAAATTTTCACCTTTAAGTAAATTTGAGCCTCTGAATTCAAATCTGTTATCAAAAAAATTATTAAAATTTTAGTTTTTGAGATATCATGTGTTCGATAAATCGAACACTCGGCCTATCTGTATACATTTTTTTGGGGTTTTCTTCCTGCGAACAAAAGAAAATGTATGTTCCTTTTTTTGTTCATATTTTATTTTTTGATAAGTGAAACAGAAAAATAAGATATTTAAGTCAAAATTAATTTACTTTTGGTTTTTTAAATGATACTTATGACTCAAAACAATGGGTATAAAGTGAAAAATGGCATCTCTTGCACAAAAAGGAACTTGGTTTGTCTTACAATTTGTATCTCCATTTCTTATTATTTTCGATTTTGACTACGAGATATTGTCCCTTGATTCGCTGCAGATTTCTCGGATGAGCATCCTTTGAAAATCCAGGTCAATCATTACGTCCCTTTTGTCGCCTTCCGCGACCTCCATATCCTCAGAGTCCTTGGATTCGTCATCCGCTGTCATTAGCAGAGAACGTGCAATATCCACCTTAAAATCTTGTTGGGGGAGAATATTTATTTTAAATAACGGCGAATGAAACAGTCTAGCTTCCATGCGTTGACGATAGCTGAATTTAAAGTCGAAATCCATAAAGGCCAATTCCACTCTTTGGATCGCATTGCAATATGATAATTCTGTGCTTCATTGTCGTTCAGATCTACTGCGCCAATCCCTATATTGTAATTCTTTATTAGCTGGGGCTGGTACTTATGTACGTAGGTGGTTATTGCAGCGGGTCAAATGCCTCGCTAATTGCGTTGGGCAAATGTTTGCCAATTATGTACTATATATGTATTTTTCGTGGATTTCTGGTGGTGGTGTAATTCCGCTGCCGCCGGCGCACCGTGGTATTTGTTGCCTTGGTATTGGCGGTGTTGCTCGCACTATCTACACACATGGATACACATGTATTAATATTTAATACTTTTTAAACAAAAGGAGACAAGTTTAAATCATTCGTACGTACATATGAACCATGTGCCTACATATATATGTTTGTATACATATGTATGTATACATACGTACGCCCTTGGACAATTGTGGGCACATGGTTTCTATGTACATATGTATAGATATATATGTACATACTTACCTTGCAATTAATGTACTTAGTTTATTTTTTCTCTGTTCGCTGTTGTTTTTCGCTTCGTATAAATATTTCGAAATTATGGTAGCTCAAATGTTGTCGCCTGTATTGGTATGGTCAATTTAAGAAATTAAATATATGTACATGTTTTGGATGTTTGATGATATTATTTTACTTACCAAATTGGTGTCCGTCTGCTGATTCTGCTTAATCCAAAGTGACGCGGAAATAAGTTGCAATGTCGGCTGACGACATTTTGAGTAAGAAATAAGTGTTGCCAATGTAGGTTTATTCGTCAAGTGTCTTACTAATGCAGACACTTCAAAATTGGCAGAACTAATTTCCTTATGGTGTAACCCCAGGTAACCGCAACAACAATTTGCGATGAACATAATATGAACTAAACAAAATGCATCAATTGTTGTAGAGATCCTTCGATATTTCGCTTGGTTAGAATATAATTTATATTCAATAAATTTTCTCAACACTTTATAAAAATGATCAAAATATAGTTAAACAATAAATATACAAAGTTATAGCAACAATAATATGTGCATATACACGTCTTTTCATTGAAAAGTGTATTGGGTCACCCGGGTGGGTATTGGTAAACTACGTACATAAAAAGTCAAAATCGCAAAAAAGCATATTCAAAACAAGTAAAAGCTGTCTTCGGCCGTACCGAAGACTTCATACCTTTCATGAGTGGGGATATGAAAAGTTACCTATGTATGTACATAGCCGGATTAAGTTTAATTTATAATTTTAATTCTGTGGGTTCATTTATGGAAAGATTTATTAGAAAAAATGGTGTCTTGGCTATTTAAATGGAGGAGTTATACACCAAAATGTAAATATCTGAACAATCGGTTGTATGGGAGCTATATGTTATAGTGGTCCGATCTTGACAATTTTCGGTAATCCCGTTTGGGCCCATATGGGTACAAATACTTCAAAATTTCACACCCTTAGCTGTTAAAATGGAGGAGTTATACACCAAAATGTGTATATCTGAACAATCGGTTGTATGGGAGCTATATGTTATAGTGGTCCGATCTTGACAATTTTCGGTAATCCCGTTTGGGCCCATATGGGTACAAATACTTCAAAATTTCACGCCGTTAGCTGTTAAAATGGAGGAGTTATACACCAAAATGTCCATATCTGAACAATCGGTTGTAGGGGAGCTATATGTTATAGTGGTCCGATCTTGACAATTTTCGGTAACCCTATTTGGGCCAATATGGGTACAAATACTTCAAAATTTCACGCCGTTAGCTGTTAAAATGGAGGAGTTATACACCAAAATGTGTATATCTGTACAATCGGTTGTAGGGGAGCTATAGGTTATAGTGGTCCGATCTTAACAATTTTCTGCAATCTCGTTTGGGTCCACATGGGTACAAATACTTCAAAATTTCAGGCCGTTAGCTGTTAACATGGAGGAGTTATACACCAAAATGTGTATATCTGAATAATCGGATGTTGTGGAACTATATGGTATAGTGGTCCGATCTTGACAATTTTCGGTAACCTTGTTTGGGCCAAAATGGGCACGTCTACTTCAAAGTTTCATGTCCTTAGCTGTATAAATGGGGAAGTTATGCACAAATTACATCCAAAAATTTCATGTATATCTGAATAATCGGTTGTTTTCTATATGTTATAGTGGTCCGATTCGGCCGGTTCCGACAAATGATCAGCTGCATATAACAACATACCTGTATTCCGAATTTCATTCAGATATCTCAAAAACTGAGGGACTAGTTTGCGTTCACACAGACGGACGGACAGACGGACAGACGGACATGGCTTAATCGACTCAGCTCGTGATTCTGACCATATCGGTATATATTTTGGTGGGTCCGCCAAGCTTCCTTCTGGTACTTTCGACAAAAATTTTTTGGCACTAAGTTATAATACCATTTCATTCTCATGAAAGGTATAAAAAAGTTCAAGCTTGTTATTATCTGAAAGAACTCGAAAAATTGATCAGTGAGTAAAAAGCTTTTTAAAATCGGTCCAATAGTTGCTAAGTAATCGCAAAAAGAAAACGCAAAAGGTCACCCGAGTGGGTATTGGTAAACCTAAGGTTAATGTGCCTTCTTTGGTTTGCTTGTTAAAATTTTTTAAAAATCATGAATGTCTTGCAAACGAGGTATTTCGATGGGTGAAGTAGAACTCGCAATAAAACACATTCAACATTCCGAAGAGTATACATATGTTCTTCGCTTCATGTGGCCCCTTAGGATTATTTTGCAAATATTTTTTCTGAAGGGACCACTCTGAAATTTTATGGCGAATAATCTTCTAGAACATTTTAATCCTATAAGCACCTTCAAAATGCCACTTTTTTAAACTTCTCGATAAAGTGTTCAAAATAACCCTTTTGGGAATAAGCTAGAGGGTTAGTTTGTTCTAGAAACTTAGTACTCATTTAATTTTACTATACGCGACCAAAGAACATATTTCGCTCATATGTGTATTTTAACCCTTTTTACATGTACATCAAAAATATTAAGATGGAAAATTGCAACTTTCAAATGGCATAGCGAAGAAATTTGATGAAATATTGAGTGCTCTAATATACTTACAAGTTATGAACATACATACATACATATGTATGTATGTGAGCACATATGTATTTAACTATGCACCAACATGTCTTTACCAAACAAACTTTTAAGAACATGCACATGTTTTTTTTCCGAAAATGCGTGAACTAGTTCAAGTAAATGGCAGAGAAGGATTTGGCATAATGGTTTGGTTGGACTTTCGAAGTTCACTCGCGAGCACAAGTGCAATTAGTGTTGAACTACACAGAAAACAGAATACAACGCCGCAACACAATACATGCTATCTAAGCAAAACAATGAAACAAACATACACACATCTACTTACATATACGAATTTAGTACATTTCCATTTCGCCATGCCGAACAGTACAAAATTTGTGCAACTTGCATTTTGCGTGGGCGGCAATAGCGGAATTAGCGGAATTAGCGGAATTAGCGGTGTGTGGCTTTTGGGAAAATGAGCGGCGCAAAAACTCAGCCACTGTTAAGTAGAGAAGTAGAAGTAGAAGAAGGAGAAGCACCACAGCCTCATGAACACGTATGTTTTATTACTCCTTCCGTTGTCTGTGTTCGTGCGCTGCTATGAATAATCTCCAACTTTTTTCTTGTTGTGTGTTGAGGGCGTATCTAGCTGCTGGAAAGTTTGTTTGCGGCACCGCTTGACTTGCGTTATTTGTCATTTGTTGTGTCTCGGTGAGTGAATTGTGTTTGTCAGGCCGTGCCGCGGCGGCACAAAACTTTTCTGTTGCATGGACATGTTACGCGTGTTAGGCTTGCCATGCTCTCTGTCCAATATGATTTGTAAACACATGAAATGTATGGAAATCAAGTGAATTATATGCGTTCATTTATATATGTATGCACGCGGTGTAATTTTAGTGATAAGGGAATAAATAGGAATTCGTATTTAATGGGTAATGAGAGGATGGAATAGAATGCTTATTTGTGACACTGTAACAAAATTTTTTGTCTGGAGGTGCGATGATTTCCAAACAGTATGAAAGGCCCCTGTGGTGCAGTGGGAAGAGTGCTCGCCTGCTATGCCAGAGGTCTCGGGTTCAAACCACGGTCCGAGCCAAACACCAAAACAATTTTTCTAATTAGTAAAAATCCAAATATTGGATTTTTTAAGAGCAGCGGTTACCTCTCGGCAGTGGGCGGCATACCCTCCGAGTGTATTTCTGCCATGAAAAAGCTTCTCACAAAAAATGCATTCGCCGTTCGGAGCCGGCATAAAAATGTAGGTCCACCCAATTAGTAGGAAAAAGAAAAAGGAGCACACCTCGAATTGGGAGAGAAGCTCGGCCATAAAACTCGTCAGAGTTGTAATAGCGCCATTGTATTATTATTATGAAAGGCCACTATCCATAGATTAAAAGCTCAAAACCATTTTGCATCATTTGGTAAAATTTCTTTTTTATTGCAGTTTTAAGTTTTCAAAATTTCGTCTGAGTTTTTTTTTTTAAGAAATGGAAAAAGATTAAAATTTATATCGTATAGAAATATGCTGTTAGTAAACATACAATCAAATTGCAAGAGCATTAATTTCGTAGAATACTTAAACCATCTAACATCGCCACGAAGCGGCCGTTTTTGACCCCTATTTTGGAAAGTGCGAAAAAAAAGTATTTTGAAGTCCGCTGGAGGGTTAAAATGTTATAGAAAATTATTCAACATTAAATTTTACTAGAAGTATTCTCACGCAAAAACTTTGTACAAAGAATTTAAAAGACCATAGGAAATAGTAAACAAGCATTACGCCTTGAAATATGCAACAACTATTGGATTTATGCAAATACCCTAGATATATATATTTACCAAAATATACTTTTATTTATATGCATTTACTGTTTTAACTGTTTATATATAACTGTATGCCCTGTCACTTTACTTGCATGTCATGTGCTTGAAAAAATTGTTTTCTAAACAAGAAAGTGTTTCAATAAATAATAAATAGTATTTCGCGTCAGAAAATAAATTTCTATAATGTTTCTATTATAATAGAGTAATGCAGCAAGAGCTCAGGTAGAAATAAAAAATGAAAATAAAATGCACAAAATTCATTGTGAACGTGTTCACATAGGAATACGGAACAATAAAAATGTAGTCTCAAATTGTTGTGGCAGAATAAATGGCAGAAAAATAATGGGGGCAAAGTCAACGGGTGATGATTTAACTCACATATGTTTGTTTGCACACAAAGAACTTTATCTATACACACACATGTACAAATATATATTCGCATACATTTGTTTTTGTTAAATATTTGTCACAGTTGCCGGCGCTAAGTGAAAATCTGTTATCACTGACAACACAGCAGCGCCGCTGACAGCCGCAAATCGCTTTGGTGCACAATTGACAAAAGAAAAAAAATGTGTGCGCCAAGCGCGACCTGTCTGCACCGAACAACAACAACACACATGTACTTCCATGCAGCCCAAAAATTTGCAGATAAAAAAATCTAATCTAAAAATTTTCACATGATAATGAAATGTTTGCTTTAGCGCGCGAGTGAACGAGTGACAGAAAAAATTTGCCAAAACTGTCAAAAATTTCAGCAGACATGAGCATTTATCCTTTTTTTTCTGTTTGACAAAGCAATGTTTGGCAATGTTAACAACGTGTTTGCAACACAATTGAAGTAATAAAATTTATGAAATGAAATGCATAGTATAAACATACATACGTACACATGTTTTTATCAAAATGTTTGTTTTTTGGAGTGGCGCTGACATATCGCTAAATTTTCGCAAATTGTTGAGATGTCGCGGTGAGCACGTTTGTAAATAAATTTATATATTTTTTACATATATTTTTGCACATATTTTGATAGTTTTGGTGTTTGCAAAGTCTGGTTTAAGTTTGTTAACTCTTTGACTGCTGTTCCTATTATTTTTTTTTTTGTAATTATTATTTAGTTAAGCTTTCGCTGTGTTACTGGAATATCATACTGACATTATAAATGAGACTTAATTATCATGAATTTAAGTGCTTTTTAATTTTACTTATATTAATTTTTGGTATTAAAGGAGTAGTATAACAGGGTTTGGAGAAGTAGTAAGAGAATTGTAGAATATCAACAGCTTGTGGCACGTCTACTAACATTGAGCACATGAAATTGCATTGCTGCGATCTTGTACGTTCTTTGTAAAGAGTTTTTGTCTGAGTAGAGCGCTTGTGAAATTTTATGACGAATAATTTTCTACAACATTTTAATCATCTAGCGACCTTCAAAATACTCTTTTTACATACTTTCCAAAGAAGGTGGTCAAACAGAATTGTTAGTAACTAGTATCACGTAAATGATTAATTTTAAAATTGTATATATATTTAAGTATTTTAAAAGTAGCTGAACATCATACCTTCATAATTCCTTATTTGAGTGGTCTAATGTAGGTACACATACACATGTGCTGGCATAAATATGTAATCTTATACCATGTCTCCACATAACGTGTTTCGCTCTTTTTTTCTGCATTTTCTCTCTAAATCTTGTTTCGACACGGAAACCAGTGCCGAAACTCGCCAATTTCCATACAAATTTCTGAGAGCGAGTGAAGATTGAAACACTGTTTCATTCTGAATCATCTTGCCAACCTCGATGATATCGATGTCTTCTCTAATTTTGTATCGAAAATCTATCGAAATCTCACACAAACCAAAACAAAGACGCAAAAATAAGCAAACATACAAACATTTAAGAAGAACAAGAAAGAAAAATGTCAAACTGAATCACGATTAGGCACGTGGAGACGGGTTATTGAGCGAGATGTTTTGCTACATGTTTCTCTGGTGAATCAAGTTATGTGGAGACGGGCTTTTAATAAAATATTTAATGCTTGCCAATGAGCTTTAGTGAGAGCTAAATAGCACGAAGTGTGCTTATGTTCAATTAAGATTTTCTCAGTACTTCAATTTCTCTATATCTAACGCACTCGGTTTCCACAAATTTTATTTATTCACATCTGAAAGCTAAGCCATACAAAGGTCAAATTGGTGCTTGTGTGCACTTTACCACAAAAGCTTTTAAAACTAATCATACCACAAATAAATAAATACATACACACATTCGATTTTATTTATTTTATTTTTGTTTCTTTACTGTTTTCATCCTCTTGACTTTTTGTTATAAGTTTATTACTTATTTAATATAAGTCAGCTTAGCATACATCTATCGTCTGCACATATCGCACACTAAATCAAAAAGCGTTACAACTCAAAATTCAAAAATTTTCAGGAGAGGCAAAAAACTTTTTAATTTTTATAGGCAATGATATGGGAAAAGGCTACGTATAATAGTTATTTCTCAGTTAAAAAAGACTCTGATGGAAAAGATTTTTTGGCAGCCGCTAGAGATATATTCTGTGTACCAATTTATAGAAGAAACCCGATTTCGAAAAATTTTGAGTTGTAACGCTTTTTGATTTAGTGTGCGATATGTGTTCTTACATTTAAACATATCAACAGACCGAAGAAAATCATCTACACAGACGGACCAAAAGCAGAATACGGTATTGAATTCGACTGGCATCTGGAGGACGAATTCAGGTGCCATTATGCCTTAGGTATAATCGCGATGGTTTTTCAATCGGATATATATATATATATATATACTAGCTGACCCGGCAAACTTCGTTCTGCCCAAAACAGATTTTTTTATTAATTTCATTTCAAAAATTGTTATTACACCGGTATTATTTTTAATAGAAAATTAACGATTTTTCACTACTTCATTGTGTATACAACTTCAAAAATATATAATTTTAGTATTCAGTTTAAGGCTGCACGATATACAACATTTTTAGTTTTCTGTTCCGGATATTTATTTTCACTGAGTATTGGCTATTTTCAATAAGTAAGTAAGAGGATTGATATAGTATACCTCCATAATGGTTTTCAGGTCCCTCCTCCAATCCCTTTAGATATATTCAGCCTCAAAAGTTTAGTACGTATGGGAGGTACAATGCCCCATTTTTCGATAAATCTTGTTTTTTTGGGTGAACATGGTATTGATATCGTATATCTGCATAGTGATTTCTATGTAACATGCCATGAACGCTTTTAGGGATATTTAGCCTTAAAAATTAAGAACGCATGGGAGGTACCACGCCCCCTTTTCCCAAAACTACTGTTTTTTTCATAAGCACGCTATTGATATCGTTAATCTCCTGATCAATTTTCAGGACCCAACCTTAAACGCTTTTATAGATATTCAGCTTGAAAAATTAAGTTTGTATGGGAGGTACCACACCCCCTTTTCCGATAACCTACACTTTTATGCGCAAAAATTGTTTTGATATCATATAGCTCTGTACCAATTTCCAGGTCCCTGACTTAAATCCTTTTAAAGATATTCAGCTTAAAAAATTAAATGTTGTTGGGAAGTGCCACGCCCCCTTTTCGTATAACTCCTATTATTTTGCGTTAATATGGAATTGTTATCGTTTATCTCCACACCAATTTCCAAGCCCCTAGCGTAAACAATTTTAGAGATATTCATCATGAAAAATTAAGTTTGTATGGGAGGTTCCAGGCCCCTTTTTCCGATAACCCCCACTTTTATGCGTGGGAATGGTTTTGATATCATTTAGCTCTATACCAATTTTCAGCTCCCTACTTTAAACTGTTTTAGAGATAATCAGCTTTAAAAATTAAGTTTGTATGGGAGGTGCCACGCCCCCTTTTCTGATAACCCCCACTTTTCTGAGGGAAAAGGGTTTTGATATCACCTAGCTCTATACCAAATTTGCAGTTCTCTACCTTGAACTGTTTTAGAGATAATCAGCTTTAAAAATTAAGTTTGTATGGGAGGTGCCACGCCCCCTTTTCTGATAACCCCCACTTTTCTGAGTGAAAAGGGTTTTGATATCACCTACCAATTTTCAGATCCCTACCTTGAACTGTTTTAGAGATAATCAGCTTTAAAAATTAAGGTTGTATGGGAGATGCCACGCCCCCCTAATATTTTTTAATTTTTTCTTCGACTAAACCTTCGCGGGGTAACAACAAACAAACCACCTAAGGAAGTATTTGATTTGGTTCAGCCGTTTTCAAGTTTTAGCGTTTCAATTAAATACCAAATCATTTTTATATATATAGATTAGATGAGTTTTTTTTTAGATATTCCCTCCGGCACCGGAATATGAAAATAGGATGTTTTAGAGTAAGTAAACTGAAAAAAAAATTTAACTTTTCCAAAAACTGGATGGAGCTACACCGAAAACCGCGCAAATTCCCAGAATTTCAAGGTATGTTTACATTTATATCTGAAAAAAGTTAGGATTTTGCACAAGAAAAAAAATTGATACCCACCCATACGAAGAATTAACCGCTAAATCGAATGTCATATTCAGTTTTTTGGTACACTACCCAGGGAAGGTAATAACGCGGCCTAAAGTGACAATTTTCTTTTTTTTCTCATGAATCTTCAACTTCTTGCCCTATACTCTTCCCGAAATCGGAAATTATTTTTTAACTAAATCACACAGTAGGCTGCGTTATTTAATGCGCTTTCCAGAAATGTATAGCTATTAAAAATCGAATAAAATTTGGATGAGTTCATCAAGTTTAAATGAAGTAAAGTCGGGTATAAAAGGGTAACATATCTTAAAATTTTTTAAATTTTTTAACAATTTTGCTCTTGAAGGCGGTTTTTTTGGGTTATTCGTGATTTTTTTATGTGGGTGGGTAACTCTACAAATGTAAAAAAAATACAAAGGTCGAGACCGTGGATAACGGACAAAAAGTGGAGACGGATAGCGCCAAAACATTTGTGGGCAATATGGGTATCAAAATAAAGATTTTACCTAGGACTTCAATGTAAAGCCAATCCATTTTGCTGTGTCCACCGTTTCGACACATATAAGTCAAAAATTAGACTCAAATGTCGCCGATATCCTTTAAAATATTCTGTAGTCATCCTGGACCACTTATTCGCCAGTATATCGGAAATTGGCTAAGAAATTGGCATGTAATGAGTTCCATATGCAAGCCCTAGTTAAGACCTTTAATTTGATACCAATATTGCCCAATAATATTTTGGGGCCATCCGGGTCCACGGTTTTTTCCGCTATCCACGGTCTCGATCTTCCGAATTTTTTTTTACATTTGTGGAGTTATCCAACCAAATAAAACAATCACTAATAACCCAAAAAACCGTCTTCAAGAGCAAAATTTTTAAAAAAAATTTCGATATTTTAAGGTATGTTACCCTTTTATACCCGACTTTACTTCACTTAAACTTGATGAACTCATCCAAATATTATTCGATTTTTAATAGCTATACATTTCTGGAAAGCGCATTAAATAACGCAGCCTACTGTGTGATTTAGTTGAAAAATAAATTCCGATTTCGGGAAGAGTATAGGGCAAGAAGTTGAAGATTCATGAGAAAAAAAGAAAATGGTCAATTTAGGCCGCGTTATTACCTTCCCTGGGTAGTGCACCAAAAAACTGAATATGCCATTCGATTTAGCGGTTAATTCTTCGTATGGGTGGGTATCAATTTTTTTTCTTGTGCAAAATCCTAGCTTTTTTCAGACATAAATCTAAACATACCTTGAAATTCTGGGAATTTGCGCGGTTTTCGGTGTAGCTCCATCCAGTTTTTGGAAAAGTGAAATTTTTTTTAAGTTTACTTACTCTAAAACATCCTATTTTCATATTCCGGTGCCGGAGGGAGGATCTGAGAACGTTTAAAGAATCCCATACAAAAAAAACTCATCTAATATAGATATATATATATATATATATGACACATTAAAAGCAGCAGAATAGAAAATTGGTGAGAGGTGGCGTGAACACTAAATTTGTATTGCATTTAAAGCCAGGCTTCAATGAAGTCACTGGAAACTGCACGAACCTCTTCAAAAATTGTTCGTGAATGTAAGTTGAAGCGTTGCTCCGTAGCAGAACGGAAAATATTAAAATTTTGTTGGTACAGAGACAATGCGGTGTTCCATGTTATGAACTGGCCGGTTAATTAGCAAATGACAGATTAGCGGAACAACCAGCTGGACCGCAGCCAACCTAGGGCCAAGTGTAGCGGGCACTGTGAAATGCATCAGGGACTCAATTAGAGAGACTCAGGGGAGACGCTTATATCACTGTAGGTAAATTTTTAACTTTTGAAATATCACAGAGAAACGCCGAAACACGTCAATTTAATTTCTGGCTCTAGAATACGATGGCATTTACAGAAAGTCAAAGTTAGCTCGCGTTTTCGAGATATTTGGGAAAAAAGTTTCAGAGCTCTGAAGGTAATTTTTTTTTCCGTCTAAAAACTTTACTCAGGCTTGGAACCCTTTTCCCGCATAAAAATTCTGACAGTTGTTCTTACTTAATTGGGACATTCTAAATTCGATGCCACCTTTAGTTTTCCAAAATTGGCTCCAGTTTTTGAGATAACGGTATTTAAAAATTACCATCAATTTGGACTTTTTTGTTAATAACTCAGTCAGTTTACGAGATAAATTGCCAAAACTTTGCACGTGACAATATTTTAGTATTACCTTCACTATTTCTGAAAATAATTGAAATCGGATCACTATAACATATAGTTGCCATACAACCGATTTTTCAGATATGGACATTTTGGGGTATAGCTTCACTATTTAAACAGCTAAGGACATGCAACTTTGGAGAATTTGTACTCATATTGGCCTTAATCTATTCCCTGAAAATCGTCGAGATCGGGTCACTATAACATATAGCTGCCATACAGCTGATTGTTCAGATATGTGGTTTTGCACTTTTATTTTCTTATAACTCCGAAAATAGTCATTCTGCGTGAAAAGGCAACATAAACACTTTCATTCAAAATTAATAGGTGAACAATTTTCTCATATACGATTCCCACGTATCTGCATCAGTTATTGCAGTTTTATGCAACTAAGTTTGAAATTTCACCATAGGCATTTTTTTCAAGCCCGATAACACATATATCGTATTAAATTAATTAGATGATCTTTATATCGTCTTACAGAGAATTAAAAATACTTTTACGCAGTTTTTAAATGAAGAAAATATATGCATTTTTGAGGATTTTATACGCTTTTGAATAATTTTTTTTGTTAATTTTTCATAAAATTTTTTTTCAAATAATGCCTAAAAGTATGCTTCAATAGTTTTCGACCAATATTTTTGTAGGAAAATTTTACTATAAATGCATATAAAATCCTCAAACATGCATTAATTTTCTTCATTTAAAAACTGCGTAAAAGTATTTTTAATTCTCTGTAAGACGATATAAAGATCATCCAATTAATTTAATACGATATATGTGTTATTGGGCTAGAAAAAAATGCCTATGGTGATATTTTAACCTTGGTTGCACAAAACTGCAATAACTGATGCAGATACGTGGAAATCGTATATGAGAAAATTGTTCACCTATTCATTTTGAATGAAAGTGTTTATGTTGCATTTTCACGCAGAATGACTATTTTCGGAGTTATAAAGAAATAAAAGTGCAAAAACATATATCTGAACCATCAGTTGTATGGGAGCTATATGTTATAGTGACCCGATCTTGACAATTTTCAGGGAATAGATTAAGGCCAATATGAGTACAAATTTTCCAAAGTTGCATGTCCTTAGCTGTTTAAATAGCGAAGCTATATCCCAAAATGTCCATATCTGAAAAATCGGTTGTATGGCAGCTATATGTTATAGTGATCCGATTTCAATTATTTTCAGAAATAGTTAAGGTAATACTAAAATATTGTCACGTGAAAAGTTTTGGCAATTTATCTCGTAAACTGACTGAGTTATTAACAAAAAAGTCCAAATTGATGGTAATTTTTAAATACCGTTATCTCGAAAACTCGAGCCAATTTTGGAAAACTAAAGGTGGCATTGAATTTAGAATATCCCAATTACGTAAGAACAACTGTCAGAATTTTTATGCGGGAAAAGGGTTCCAAGCATGAGTAAAGTTTTTAGACGGAAAAAAAATTACCTTCAGAGCTCTGAAACTTTTTTCCTAAATATCTCGAAAACGCGAGCTAACTTTGACTTTCTGTAAATGCCATCGTATTCTACAGCCAAAAATTAAGTTGGGGTGTCTCGGCGTTTCGCTGTGATATTTTGACCTCCCTACAGTGTATTCTATAGATTCCTGTGAAATTACAAAATGCTTTCTACACAAACCTAACAGGGAGGTAGCAAGCTTCTTTCTCAACCAGAGAAGAATGTAACTTCTGGCCAAATTTATAAAAAAATCTGGGAAGTTTGCATTGGAGTTATGATTATACGGCCCCTCATTTGCCCCTACATTCTGATCATTTTTACAGTCCCTAATGGGAAAATATAGATATCTGAGTATTTGTGAAAGAGCTTGTTTTCCCGACCTACTATAATTCCATTCCTATTATTATATCTAATTCTATTTTTATACTTTACTACACGTACATATGTATGTATATCAACTTATTTCACTTGCATCACAAATTCATTTAAAACAATACCAAAATGATTGAATACTTTGACAAAAAATAAAAAGAAATTATAGAAATTAAGTTCAGTTATATTTTCAAACTAATATTTTCGAAATTTAAATATGTAAATGAATTAACTATTCCAAATGCGCTTATGCTACCACGGCGTATGAGTAACATTTCTTTCATATGGCTTGCTACTTTCTGTAGTAAATGCTATTTACAGCAAAGCATTTTTTGTATTGGGAAAACATGAATTTATTAACGAAAAGACGTGTGTGTGTGTGTGTGTGAAAAAATAACAAATAACGAATTTGGATTATTTTCAAAACAACTAACAATGAGCTGGAGTTTAAATCGCTTGGGAGCTTATTGTACTTATTCACACCAGTCTAGTTGACAACTATATATTTCTTCGATATATCTTTGCAAAAACAAAAACATTTTAAAAGAATTGAAGTTACAAATAGATTGTTAGAAAGAAACGTTTATATATTATATGTATATATGTATGTGCGCCCATAAATCACAAATACTACACTTACCCAATAAACAGTTTGGCAAATGTCACATTTTTGAAACAAAAACACACTCTAAAGAAAATTTTTTCAAAAACCAGACAATTTCGTTTGCTGGGTGCGCATAGACAAATCATCCAACAAATACGGTTTTGCATAAATTTGCATATGTCAAAGACAGATAGCAAATGGTCGCATGTAAGCATAACCAAATGATTTTCTCACATGCAACGTGCAATTATTTGTATGCAAGTAAGCTTAAACAAATATATCTATCCACTTATTTGTTGTTGTGGCAAGTTTATACAAATGTATCTATCTATCTATTTATTTGTTGTTATGTATCTAAGCATATCTAAGCGCAGCATGCAGCAAAGCTTAAGCTTTTGTAATGCGACTTGCTTATAGCCACTTCAACTCCCAAAGGGGTTTGTTTATATATTATTTAGGTTTGCGTTTGCTTTTTCTTATTTCTCTTTGAGTGGCACATGAAAAAGTAATTTGTGTGAGTAAGGAAGAAAATGCAGCATGTGCACTCTGTTTTTGGGTAAAAGTGTGAATGAATGCTGAAGTTTGTAAGTCTGCTGTGTGTTTTTTTCCCCCGCACGCATACTTGTGTGCCTTTTATGACTTTAAGGTATTTATATTTTATTTAGTGTTTTGCGCTCTCAACGCGCCGAAAAACGAATTGCCATTGAAGTTAAACATTTGTCTTCTTCATACCACAGAATTGTTGTTTAGGGTCTAAAGGCATAAAAAAGATTGTCTGCTAACTTACAAATGTATATGTATATACACTCAGGGAAAAACAGCATTTTAAAATCAAAAATAAAATTTTTGTTTTCATAATGCACGCTTTAAACCAAACCATTTTTATTTTAACAAAGAAAATTTTTAAATTTAAAATGAAATTTTTTAATTAAGCATGAAATTTTTGAAGTAAAAATGTATTTTGGATTTAAAAAGAAACATAATTAGGGCCGATTTCATAATTAAATTAAAAGTTCCTTTAAATTCTAAAGGAGCCTTTAATTTGCTGATGATTTCATAAAGTTTTTTTTGAAGATAAAAGTTCCTTTAAAGTTAAATACCGAAAAACGGGCATTTAAGTTATTTAAAGGTTCCTTTTGCCAGAAAAAATTTCATTTCTGCAGTCTGTCAAAATCAAATAACAAAAATTTATTAAAATTGTTTAACCGATTTTGTTTGTTGTTTTGTTTGTTGAATCCAATAATGCAATATTCATCTTCTTCCTCCGCTTCCTATTTTTTCCGCACTGGGTTTTCAAATTATGCTTCTTTGTTCTTTTTCTTTATTCAAAAAAAAATAATAATAATAAAGCCACAATCAAAAAATTTATTTATTTTCAGAAAAAAATATTTCAAATTTCAATATTTTTAAATTTTTGACAATCATTTGACGTTAAAAGAGCCTTTTAATATTATATTATTATGAAATCGCTCCCACTTTAAATAACATTTAAATGGCTCTTTAACTAAAAGACTCCTTTAACAAAAGCAGCTTTAAGAAAATGAATGTTGATTCAAAAACTCGCTCTTTGTTCAAAATTTTTTTGTGAGAAAATATTTTTTTGTGAGAAATCCAACAAAAACAATAAAGAAAACCGTTTTTTTTTTATTTAATTTTGCTTTTACAATGATTCACATAATTCATGGATTCTTTTTTAGGAAAAGGGAAGTATAAATAGGTTACTACAATGCAATATAATGTTTAATGTTCCACTATGTGAGGGCGTTGGATTGAATTTCAAGTTGATATCATGGTTCGAAACCGGAGGAGAATATAAAATAAGGAAGAAAAAGGAGAATAATGAGAATAATAAATAAAGATAGCAAACAGTTAAGGCGAAGTAGAAAAGAAAAAGAGAACAAGCGGAGGCTATATTTTTGTAGTTGGGACTCGGATTGAGAGAAGATGAAGAGAATGCGGTTGGATACAATTTCGAATCCGGAAGAGAAAATGATATAGAGAACACTGCAGCATTTTTTTTCTCATAGTGCTTAAAATAAAAATAAACATTTTTAAATTTAAAATGTTTTTTCTTGATTTAAAAATTTCACAATGAACATTTTTAAAATAAAACTGTTGGTATTTACATTACTTTTAAATACATTTTTGCTCATTTTAAGCACGTTTTCGTATGTTTTTATAATTTTTTCCCTGAGTGTATGTGTATATTACGCATGTATGTAACATATAAACATACTAATACTAAAGAAGCGGCTACTGCTTCCCCTGCTAAGTGCGGAAACCTTTAAAACGCCATAAGTACAACCGGAAATCAAATGTTATGTGTGCTTCGTCGCCAACGTTTCCGCTTTGCTCGTTTCATTTTTCGTTTCGCATTTCAGTTGGCAGCTGGCAGTCGCTTGTTGGCAGTTGGCAGTTTCTTGCTTAGCATGCATGTATATGCATGTATATCTTTTACTGCTTTGTAAAATTTTATGAGTTGTAAAAGTTTTATATGCGCGCCCGTAGCGTTTTACAAGGGTTAAGTTTAAACGAAATGCTGCTGCTTTTGGGAGGGAGGGCTTCAATGCACATAAGTAGATGTAATTGTATTTATATTAGCGTTGCAGGTGTGCTTATGCTGTAGTCACTAAATTTGAAAACAAATTTAAGTTTTATGAAGAATAATCCTTCAGAAAATGGCTAGAAGGAGGCTGCATACATACTTACTAGCAGGCATATGGTGGACACGGCGTATGAGTGATATTTAATTTGTATGCGCGTACATTTGTTACAAATTGTGATTTAAGGGTAGTTAATGCATTTACAATAAAGAAACTGCGCATTTTGTATTTAAAATAATAAACATTTTTTTTCTCAGTTAAAAGTATAATTATTTCCTTCTTTTTACTTTATATAGCAGTAACAACCAAGTTGCTTCTATTTTTAACTAAAAATTTGCATATAAATTGGTGTAAAAAGGAACACAGGCCAAGCCTTTAATACACATTTAATATATGCTTGAAAAACAAAAGCTAACAACACGCTTTGAACACGGTTAACTAAAAGCAAATATTTATATTTATATAGTTACCACTTCCACCTCCAAAAAAAAAGCACAAAACAAACAGCAATGAACTTTGTCAATATACAAATTACACAAATGACACAAATGACCACTCAGTGAACTATAAAATCGACAAGAAATAGTCAAAAGGTAATAGACATAAATATTTGTTGGCGTCATTTTTGTTGCTGGTTCATTTTCTAGCGTTGCTGGTGCACACAAATAAAAATACATACAGTGAATAGCAACCACAATAAAACACCTGCGAAAAGCTGAAACGTAGATAAAAGAGCCAAGTGTTATTGCATGGCAACTAAATACACCGTTAACCCGCTTCTGAGGTAGCTTATTTCGCAAATAAAACATGTTTTATTACTAGCTGTAAACTACCAAGCTTTACTGTAGTCCACTCCTTATTAAATGCATTAGAAAGGAAAAAAATATACTTCGATTCTCCATATTTTGACTTCCACTTATTTTATGTTCAAATAAATTTAGTTTAAAATAAAAAAAAAAGTGGCAACCTTAACAAATATATTATTTAAGTATCTTCAATCTACCCATGTTGTGATATTTAACTGATTTCTACAAATTTTATTGAGCTGAAAATTTTCAAACAGGTGGAAACCCTCAAACAAAGATTTGTTTTGAAATAAGTTTCCTTACTTTTTTTTTCGAAAAAATACATGATTTGCTATAATATTTTTATTTTATTAATATTCCTAATTTAGGATTTTCAAAAAAGTGGCAACCCTAACAAAAATATTTCCAGCGATCAGCGTTCTTAAGCACTTCAAAATGGATGTAATAGTTAATTGACATTTTATACAGCAAACAAATTTCAAACAGATGGCAACTCTCATACAAATTTGTGATTTGCAATGAAAATTTCTAAATTTTTTCGAACTTTGAAACAGGTGGCAACTCTCAAAAAAAATTTTGTTTCGCAATGAAAATTTGTATATTTTTTCGAGAATTTCCATCTGTTATATATATTTTATAAATTTGCCAATTAATTTTTTTTTAAGAAGGTGGCAAACCTAACAAAAATATTTCCAGCAATAATCTTTCTTCTAATGCACCTTCAATTTGATAGGTACTCATAATGTGATATTTAATTGAATTCTACAAATTTTATTGAGCTAAAATATTTCAAACGCCTGGCAACCCTCAAAAATCTTTTCAAAAAAAAAAAAACAAAAAATGGACGATATGCTATAAGAATTTTATTTTACAATTTTACTTCGTCAATTTTTTAATAAGGTGGCAACCCTAGTATTATTATTATTATTTTTTTTTTGATAAAAATTATTCTGGTGTTTTAGCAAATAATCCGAAAAATAAATCACTAAAATCCATTAAGAAATTCTCCAGTTTTGAAGCCTGTTAAAAACTAGGGTGCTTCTTAAAATCAAATTTGCGATTTTCTTCAGTCCCACCCTCCACATGGGTAACAGCACAGTCAAAGATATAACATATAAGTTTTTGGTCGAACGGAGAGGGTTAATTGGTGTCGCACAGGGGTCCCTAGTACATATATGTATAGTGATACTTAGGTACATTGGTACACTTACGGTTAATGAACTTCCATAAGGAAAATTCTCCTTTCGAGAGCAAAACTTTGGGGCATCAAACTTTAAGCTGCGAATATAAATGCTGAATATATTAAGTCTACTGTAGTAGTCGCTCATTTACAGCTTGGTCGACAACAGGAGTGGTCCTGAAAATTATTTTACGTCTTCTAAAAATACCTATATTATGAGGGCACGTAGGGCGAAGCCTTATGCTTTATGCTCCAATGCACATAAACTATTTATGTTTATTTCATTCGTTTATAATTTTGTTAAATTAAATATTGAATTTTCTTTTTCTTTTTCTTTTTCTTTTTCTTTTTCTTTTTCTTTTTCTTTTTCTTTTTCTTTTTCTTTTTCTTTTTCTTTTTCTTTTTCTTTTTCTTTTTCTTTTTCTTTTTCTTTTTCTTTTTCTTTCTCTTTTTCTTTTCTTTTTCCTTTTCTTTTTTTTCAGGTACGAGGATATGTACATTAATCCCGCCAAAGGCACAAATCTGGAGCATCGCGATGTTGTCTTAGATATTTTATCGGATGCGCGTGTTGTTGGGCCGCTAATGCAAACGGGCCTCTTTCATGCTGATGTTAATCGTCGCAATTATATGTATGTGTTTGGACATAATAGCGCAGCGGGACCTTATGCTAGTGTGAGTATAAAAGTAGATGTTTTGATATAATAGATACATATCTACATATATCTGGAATGTGAACACAAGGTATGCTATATTTAATAATAACCGAGAAGAAAAGGGGGTCATATTAGGAGCGATTATGGAGCGCTCCCTACTTCACAACGTCGAACAAAATATTCTCGCTTTTACATTGCTCTATTAAACGGAACCAGCGAGCTCCCTAAGTGATCCTTAAAAATCGTAGGAGTCTACAAGCGATAAAAGCGCTTCTCTTGTTGACTCTCTGATTGCTTGAAAGGAGCACTCTATTGCTGTTCATTAAGATAATTCTAGAGATATTTTCTACTGGGAAGCAGACAAAAAATTCTCCTTAACCCGAAACAACCCACGAGCAACATATGGTAACGCAAAATATCCCTTTACATTTTCAAGAAAATAAACAAAAGGAAAAGAAAAAACACCAGGAAAAAACCGATTAAAAATTAATGTAGCTTTGCAAAAAGGTAAAGATCGTGTTATTCTGTACTCAAATGTCGAAGCTATTGCGTGTGAAAATGAGGTGACAAAAATTAGTACTGGAAATTCCCGTTCTCAGATATGGCATGTCGGTAAATATAAGTATATTGTATAACTTTTGGAATAAATTGTTCAAATAATTACACCTTTTGAAAGCTAATGAAATTATCTATGTAATATAAAGTATTTTTTAAAGAAAAAATTCTTCTTTCCAACATTTTTATACTCAGCTGTACTAGTACACAGAGTATTATAGTTTTAATCACATAATGGTGGATTGTAACAGAATGAAATAATCGAGATAGATATAGACTTATATATATCAAAATGATCAGGGTGAAAAGAGAAATCGATTGAGCCATGTCCGTCCGTCCGTCCGTCCGTCTGTCCGTCCGTCCGTCCGTCTGTAAACACTCTAACTCGCGCAAAAATTGAGATATTTTGATTAAATTTGAAATGCAAGTTGGTATCGAGACTGGACGGTTGGTATTGAAAATGGGCGAAATCGGACCATGACCACGCCCACTTTTCCTATATAGAAAAAATCGGAAATTTGGTATCTCAGTCACTAATATAGCTGGAGCGATGAAATTTTACCCACGTGTTAGCTCAGGCCCCTAGGAAGAAATTTGATGAAATTTTGGAAAATGGGCGGTGCCACGCCCACTTATTAAGGGGCAAAAATTGAAAGTTTTATGAGTCATAACTGAGAAACCGTTGAAGATATATCGATGAAATTTGGTACGCGTGATTTACTTACTTAGGCAGACGTTTGGACGGAAAATATTTAAAATCGGTTGACGGCCACGCCCACTTTTATATATGTGTATTATAAAGTGGCCTAATAAAAACATTTTAAGCGATATCTCTGTCAAATATAAAGATATATCATTGAAATTTTATAGCAGGAGTCCACCTGTGGACGTAAAACGAAAAACACAAAAATTTTTGAAAATGGGCGTTGCACCGCCTCTTTTTAGACAAAGGAATATACGAGATTTCTTAGCCTATAACTCGACAAATAATTGAGATATTATGACGAAACTTGGTTTATACACTTTTATAACTTGTGTTAATAGACACACAAAAATTTATTGAAATCGGTTTATGACCACGCCTACTTTTTAAAAAAGATATTTCTGGAACACCCTTTTGGAATTTGTAACGTGACATCTTTGTAACTAGAAGTCACAAAGGAATGAAATTTTGCACAAAGGATAATATTCATATGCTTTGTTCGATGACTGATAAAAATGTTGAAAATGGGCGTGGCACTCACTTTACATTAATTACACCGTGTTTCCATTAAACGCAAACAAACAATGAAAGCATTCAGCTGAGTATCTAATGTTCGATTCCACTCGAACTTAGGCTTCCTTACTTATTTACATTTATCTAGAGGCGTTACCATATGGTAGCCGTGGGTCATCTAGGGTACAGGTTTTTTTTTTATTGGGCTTCGTGTGACTTTCTCTGCCGTTGTGTAAATTTAACTAATGTAAATTATTAATTTGTTGGAATTTTATAAATTGTCTGCTTGTAGAGGTTTAACGTTACAACAAATGCTTGATTTTATTCAAGATCAAGATAAGGCATTCGACGAAGGTGGACTAATTGACATACCAACTGTCATTTAGGTATCGTACATACTTGGAGCCTCATCAATATTAAAACATTTTTGGAGAAGATAATACTGAAGAGGAATGTGCGGGTAAACAAGATAATGTTTGCCCGACCTAACTAAAAGGCGACTAAGAAGTTGTAATAGCTGGTAGCTCGACATTACCCCATTTTGTCCAAGAAGATGAATGGCTGAAGAACCATTTCCTCTTCCAATTTTTCCACTGGCGAATACGAAAATTGTTGTAATATACTACGTCGTGTTCAATTTGAGAAGTTTTTTAATTATTGTTATTATTTATCATGCATATTTGCGAAGAAAGTGCAATATATGCTATTGTCCAGAATAGGCCAACCCTACATGTGGAAGTATTAAAAAAAAAATATTTTATTTGCATAACTTTACTTAAAACCTGCTTAAATCTCAATAAAGTGAATTAAAAATGTGTTTTTTTTTTGTGAAACTATAAAAAAAAAATATTTCCAAATATCATTTACCCTTTAAACAAAAACCTGTACCCTAGGCGACCCACGGCTACCATATCGTAACGCTAGTTTTTCATATTTTACGGAAAAGTGCGACAAAGTATTGGAAAACGGACTTCATTTTCGTACTCAGGAGGTCGAAATTTATTGGTGTACATACACTGAAAAAACAACTTACTCAGATTATGGAAAAGTGGGAATGATTCGGCGCTAAAGACATATTTCCATATTTTGATGTACGATTTTCTTCAAATCAAGGAATAAAAACCACGTTTTAAAGAAAATTGTACATCAAAATATGGAAATATGTCTTTAGCGCCGAATCATTCCCATTTTTCCATAATCTGAGTAATTTTTTTTTTGAGTGTACTTTTATGAAAATCTGAAACAAAAAAAGTTCTGGGGAAATCCGGGTTAAAAAAGTTATCAACAAGCATATTAAATTTTATCACCTTTTTCTTTTTTTTTCTGCAGTAAATTTTTTATGCAATTTTTTATACTCTCCTTAATCGGCTTTAAATTAAAAGCATTGCGCCAGCTTTCTGTTGATTAACTGTCGTTTTAGCTATGCCTGTGCGTTCCGCTTTCTAGTGATTAATGTCATTTTGTTTTGTATTTACATATTTTTTCTAGTACTTAATTTCAAACAGCCTCTTTATACAAATAAGTTCTATGTATGTATGTTAGAGAAAAAGACCATACAGCTATTTACTGCTATTTTACGATGTCACTTATTTTGTTGTATACGCCTGTCATGTCACCACAGATGTGTGTTTATGTGTGTTTATAAATATTTATTTCAATGGCTTTAACAAAACGTTCGAAAATAACAAGCTAAAGCGTCGAATGAATCTGCAATAGAGGAAGAAGAGCAACAAAAACAGACAATTGTTGTATAAAATGAATAGAGTAAGGCCACACATAGCTAGAAAATTTGGTGGCAGAGTCGCACATGTATTTGCATGCACACACATGTATTAATGTATGGCCTGAGTTTTAGCGAATAAACGAACCTATTTGCCCTACTGCCAAACTTTATTTTTATTTGTTATTTTTGTATTTTTTCCTAAATGCTGTGCAAAGCGGCGCAAGCACAAAAGCAATACAAAAGGTGCTTCCCTACCGCCGCGCAAACAACAATAGCAGCAACGGCGCGACTGGGCGACTAGGCAGAGCAGAGCTCACAAAGCAATTGCTTTTTTTTATCGTTGCACATACGACAAACAATTGCGCTGTAGGGAATTGTGTTGTTTTTTTTTTTAAACAACTGGTAGCGATGACTATTTAAACCAAAATATGTAATGCAGTTTGGTTTTTTAGCCAGGGCCATTTGTTGTTTTCGCTCACGGCAGCTTCTTTATACAAAAATGTTGTCCGAGTAAAGCCCTAGTGAAATTTGATGGCGAATAATTATCTGGAATATTATAACCCTCTAGCGACCTTAAAAATTTCACCTTTTTAGGACTGCTAGCACAAATGCTTAAAAGGACCGCTTTGTGAGGGAGCTAGATGGTTGAAAAGTTCTACAAACAGAGTTCCTGTTAAATTTTACTATATGGTCCTAAAGACCCTATTTCGTTGCGATATGTATAATAATCCTTGTTTTCATCTATACTAAAAACACTCAGATCAAAAATTATAAATTTGAAATGATCATTACAAATAAATTTGAAAAAATAAAGCAAAATTATATCGGGGATTTTATTATGCGGAACTCGGCTTTTTATCCAAATTTGCTTTCATTCCGCACCCAGCAAAATATCCATAAATTATTTGCAAATTGTATTGACTATTCCTACTTTGCTTAGCAAAAATTATTATTGTATGTTTATTTTGTTCACTATAGACCAAAATTTTGAAAGAAATCAGCAATCTTTGTTAAGAAAAATATATTTTTATAAAATATGGTATGTTTATAAAAACATTGAAAATGGCCAATGTGCATGAAAAAAAAAAAAAAAAACAATATTGAATCCTATTAAAATACGCCTACTTTGGCTAAAAAGCCGATTTACGTGCTTTGACTTATTAAGCTCAGAGATTTGAAAAAAAAAAATAAAAAAAAAAAATAAAAATAAAAATAAAAAAACATGAAATAAACAAACACAACATTACATTAATATACATTCAACCGAAGAAAATAGCTTTATCTTTTTGACGCTTGAGTTCCTGCTAAAAAAATTCGATTTCAAACAAAAATTTAATTTTTTGTGAGTGTGTCTTTCTTACGTGTGTTTCACGCTTCAACGCATTGCAACGCCTACGCGTTAGAAACACAAAAGTAACACAAAGCGTTGGAAAGTTAAACGTACATAAATATGCGAATGTAAGAAAAGTTAAATAAATAAATATATAATTCACTGTTGACTCAATGTCTATTGTCGTGAGTGTGCCGCTGGGTGGTCGTTCTTCGTTCTTCAGCTCTTCATTTTAACATTTTTTGCACTAGAGCACTAGTCTAGCTGCTATTTTTGCTATGTATATACTTTCTATTAATTATTCACTTACTTTCTTATTTTTTTTACGCACAATATGCGTACAATGAGATATTAAATGTTTATATTTTTACAAGCCAAAATGAATTTCTATAAACACGGATTAAAAAAAAAAAACGCTGAAAGCGAAAATTAATATATATTTTTTTAATTTTTTTCATTTTTCTTTTTCTAAGCTAATTAACCCTAAGTGAACCGTTGAGGCACTTACAACCCAAAAATCTGACAATTTCAAAACGAGTTCGCCGTATCGCACGTTTTATTCAATAGGGATTTAACTCGAAATTTTCGATTTCTGGGATTTTGTCATATATTTCAGTAACTGAGTCTAGTCTTATAAAATACTCAAAAAAATAAAAATTGCGGAAAGAGAAGTGATTTTGTAGTTAGCCGTAGAAGTAAACTCTTTGAAATTATAAAAGTTTGTTTACGTTTTCCGAAAAAAAAATTTTTTTTGAGTTAAATCCCTATTGAATAAAACGTGCGGTATGTTCCTTCACATAATGTACATATATTTGGAAAGCTTTTCCGATAAAGAAAACTATTTTGATACCACCCTAGTAGTCGCTTATTACCATTTTCCTTCATACATAGCTCCGGCATTTATGGTCAGATCTTATTATGATTTGGATATGTTTTTGACTTTAGAAAAAAAAAATTTTTGATGTTTTTACTGAAGTTTATTAACCCTTAGTGAAGCATTGAGGTACTAACGACCAAAATCTCTCAAAAAATTTTAAAACGAGCTCGCAAAATGTCCCCTCATAGGTATGTTATTTTGGAAAACTTTTGCGATAAAGAAATCAATATTTTTGTACCACGCTAATAGTTGCACAATTTTCTTCATATCTTCCTTATTTACAGTTGGATCTTAAAGCTTGATGCATCAATGTTTTTGTGCGCAAGAAGGCAATTTTTCCTACGAAAATTCATTAACCCAAAATACACTTTCGTGGTACTTATGACCCAGATTTCAATTTCTACCACCCTAACTTAGACTTCACTTAATTAATACCCAAGCGTGTGCAGTAGAGGTATTGAAGGTAAACATTGTTTAATACAGAAAATGCTATTGTTTAAGTTTCTCCATTGGTCTGAGTGCATTGGTTGTAATACAAGATGTTAAGTTAATTTTGTGCAAATATTGATATACATACATATAAACCAACACATGCACACAAGCATGAATTCCAGAATCCTGCAGCCATACTCACACACACTTAAATAACAAGCAAACGGATTGCTACAAAGATATTTATTTAACTCTCATATAAGCATGTTCTTCGCATGATTGTACAAAACACATGTTCACAGCTACTTACATACATATGCATGCATGAATGTGCACAAAGAGCACCACTCTCCAGCATTTACACCTACGCATTTACGCATTTACGCATTTACGCACTTATGCGTCAGCACATCAGCACATCAAGCATTTAACCAAATACATGTTGACGGAAAGCTTTCAGCTTGTGTCTGTCTGCGTGTGTTGCACGTCTCCAAACAAGGACAAAAACATACAAGTACATACGTAAGAAGGCAATAAAATAATATTTTTTTTGGACAGAGGAAGTGGACAAATGGAATATGGCAAATGTAATGCTCGTGTGCTTAACGCTTCTCAGCATAAAAATTTCAAAGAAAATTTTTTTCTAGTAAGAAGTCATATTTCTGTTGGAATTGAATATTTGATAACAAAGTTTGTTTAAAGGCAACGGAGCTGATATATTGCTACTCCGCACGAGAAGGATAAAAGCGATACTGTCGCATAGCAACTGATTTGCGGGCTTGGCGGACTGCAAGAAATCCTTAAGGCTACTCCGTAGAAAAAGTATTGTTCAAGTCACGTACATATATGTAACATAAGAACATAAATGTCCTCAATGCAACTGGTTATATGTAATTTTGAAATTAAAATATTTTAAATTAAACAAAAAAAATTCCCTTAGCTGTCATTTATGATTTGGTATACAATCTGCCATCACCGAATTAAGTTATACCATCGCTACATATAACGCTTATCTAATACCACATAAACCTTCTTTACTGTAATCACACTCTTCTTTGCTCATTTTTCATTTATTACATACAATATTTATCTATCCCGCTAGTAAAGCAGCTCAAGTAGTAAGTGGTTGAAAGCATAAAGCGCAAAGCATTTTCAATATTTTATTTGATTCTTAGCAGACCTGGGCAACCCCAATTACAATCTGTAATCTATTATACTTTCAATTAAAATTAGCTATCTACTTGTAAATATGTATGTATATGTGTTTAAAAAGTATTAAAATACCAAATAATTGAAAGTAATAATTACATTTTATAAAAAAAATTTCGATACCCTTTTTTTGTTTTGCTTTTGTTTTTTATTGTTTTCGTTTTTTTTTGTTACTGTTTTCTTTTTTTGTTTTTAATAAATTTTTTTTTCGTTTTTTTGTTTTGTTAATGTTTCTTTTCTTTGTTTTAATTTTTTTTGTTAATTTTATCTTTACATTTTTTTCGTTTTTGTTTTTGTTTGTTCTTTTATTGTTTTTATTCTTTTGTTAGTTCCTTTTTTGTTTTTGATTTTTTCGTTGTTTCCTTTTTTGGTTTTTTGGTTTTAACTTTTTGTCAATTTTATCTTTTTTGTTGTAGGGGGTGAGTGGGAAAGAAATTCAACTTAATCTTTTTTGTTTTTAAATTTTTCTCTCGTCTTAGCCTTTGTTTGTTTTTTATTATTTTTGCGTTTTTCATTGTTTCCTTTTATTTGGTTTTAATTTTATTTTTTAATTTTATCTTTTTTGTTTTAAAATTTTTCTTTCGTTTTTTCTTTCGTTTTTTTTTGTGTTTTTTATTGTTTTTTTTCTTGTTTTTTTTTTTTTTAGTTATTTTTCTTTTTTTGTTTTTGTTTTTATTTTTATTTTTATTTTTTTGTTTTTTTTTTTTTGTTATACATATTTTCGTTTTATTGTTTTCCTTATTTTTTTCGTTTTGTTGGTCTTAATTTTTTTGTTTTTGTTATTTTGTTTTTTTTTTCGCATGAAAAAAAATCAAAAAGAAAAAAATCAAAAAGAAAAAAAGCAAAAAGAAAAAAATTAAACGAAACAAAATCAAAATCAAACAATAAAATCAATTTTATAACTAAATTTCTCAAATCCAAAAAAAATTTGATTGATGTGATTTCGCTGTATTGCTACTACAAGTAATTTTAATTCAAAAAATATAATTGAGGATGCCCAGATCTGACTCTTACTTACATTTACGTTTGATGCAGTGCGGAGAAATTTCTTACTCGAGTTTAGTTACTTATTCTAGTAGGATTAACTCATACAACTGATATCTATAATATTACTGCTTTTGCTTTGCTTTTTTTCATTTTGTTTTCTTTTTTTGCCCTTTTCATGCAAATTGTCCCTCTCCCAACTTGATTGAATTGCTGAAGACAACCTTCAGCTGTAAATCTGCCCTCTGCGTAATGTATCTTTCTCAATGTCGTCGTCAACGTTCATTGAAGTTAAATTACTTCTACACATTTTTGTGTTGTCATAGCAACCAGCCATCAGTTAAGAAACAACAGCCACCAGCGACCGACGGCCAACTACAAGCTGCCGGATTATTGTGACATGACTACAGTTTTTAATGCGTTTATGCTGCTACTGCTGCTGCTCCTTCTGTTGCTTTTGCTGTTGTTGTATCTGTTGGTGCTGCTATTGCTTCACTTTCTGTTACTTTTACGCCAACGCGTGACTGCAAAATTGCGGGTTTGACATTTTATTTCATTTTTCAACTTAAAATATATATTTTTCCATTTATTTCATATTTTTTCGCTTGTACTCTTTACTATATAAATACTTACTGCTTTATCTTGGTACTCACTGTTTTTTTTTTTTTTTGTAAGTCCATTTATATAAACCAAACTAAAAGCAAATAAAAATCAATTGCAACGTGACTGTGTTTTCTGTGGTTGACCTGCGCACACAAAAATTAAAGTGTACCGTCTTCGATTTGCGCAAAAAAAATAGTTTGTTGATGATGTTTGGTTTCGAAAAAAAAATGCTTTAAAATATTGATCAATTTGTAAAAGTAGCAACAAAGCATTTTCAATATTACCAAACGTGCTTTGCTATACTTGTCGTTTGCGCTGCTCGCAAGAAAAATTGCACGCAAAACGAAACAACTCACAAAGGCTACGAAACTACTTTCAAACTACTCTGAAGAACTACTTAACGAAATTGGTTATCCAAAAATATAAAATCCATTAATATAACTTGCCTGCATTTTTCTCTGGTTGAGCATTTGTAGGGCCACCAAGCACTCCACACGCCCGCTGAGTTGGTTAGTACGATGGCACGTGCCAATACTGTAGCGAAACCAATGTCCAATGCAAGCTGCTTAAATGAATGAATGGAAAATATAAGTATAAAAGTGCATTTTTCGGTTATGCATTGAAAATTTACATGTCACTTATACACAAACACATTTTCATATGGTCTACTACGTACGAATAAACTTGCTGCAGGCAGCACTCTCTTCAGCTTGCATTGAAGCGTTTTGCCAACTTTTTGCTTAGAATGGTTTTACATACATAAATGACATGAACAAGTTGGAATGCATTAAGCCAAGTTATTTTTATAAAAAATATGAAAAAAAACACTTAAATAAATGAATTTGCATTAGCTTACGCTTTGGTATTTTACAAGTACTTACAAGCGACTTATTCTAAAAAAGCTGTGTGATAATATTTTCGAATTTGAAGGAATAAAAGTAGATTTAAGAAAACGAGTTTAGAGCGCTCCTCTGCTGAGGATGATGATGACGACGATTTTGATGATGATGATGATGTTGATTATGATGATGAGTATGATGATGATGATGATGATGATGATGATGATGATGATGATGATGATGATGATGATGATGATGATGATGATGATGATGATGATGATGATGATGATGATGATGATGATGATGATGATGATGATGATGATGATGATGATGATGATGATGATGATGATGATGATGATGATGATGATGATGATGATGATGATGATGATGATGATGATGATGATGATGATGATGATGATGATGATGATGATGATGATGATGATGATGATGATGATGATGATGATGATGATGATGATGATGATGATGATGATGATGATGATGATGATGATGATGATGATGATGATGATGATGATGATGATGATGATGATGATGATGATGATGATGCTGATGATGATGATGATGATGATGATGTTGATGATGATGATGATGATGATTTTGATGATGAGTATGATGATGCTTATGATGATTATGATGATGTTGATTATGATGATGAGTATGATGGTGATGATGGTGGCCGCTGTGGTGCAGTGGGTAGAGTGCTCGCCTGCTATGCCAGAGGTCTCGGGTTCAAATCACGGTCCGAGCAAAACACCAAAACAATTTTTCTAATTAGTAAAAATCCAATTATTGGGTTTTTTAAGAGCAGCGGTCACCTCTCGGCAGTCGTTGGCATACCCTCCGAGAGTATTTCTGCCATGAAAAAGCTTCTCACAAAAAATGCATTCGCCGTTCGGAGCCGGCATAAAACTGTAGGTCCACCCAATTAGTAGGAAAAACAAAAAGGAGCACACCTCGAATTGGGAGAGAAGCTCGGCCATAAAACTCGCCAGAGTTATAATAGCGCCATTGTATTATATTATTATTATGATGGTGATGATGTTGATGATGAAGGATGACGATGATGATGATCAATATGAGGATGATGATGATGATGATGAGGATGATGATGATGATGATGATGATGAGGATGATGATGATGATGATGATGATGATGATGATGATGATGATGATGATGATGATGATTTTGATGATGAGTATGATGATGCTTATGATGATGATTATGATGTTGATTATGATGTTGATTATGATGATGAGTATGATGGTGATGATGTTGATGATGAAGGATGACGATGATGATGATGATTATGAGGATGATGATGATGATGATTATGATGAGGATGAGGATGATGATGATGATGATGATGAGGATGATGATGATGATGACGAGGATCATGATGGTGATGATGACGTTGATTATAATGATTTTGATTATGATGTGATAATGATGGCTTTGATAACTATTGGGCCAGGAGTCCCCCGGTACATAAAGACT
The DNA here is from genome assembly GCA_960531455.1 of Urophora cardui. Lineage (NCBI taxonomy): Eukaryota > Metazoa > Arthropoda > Insecta > Diptera > Tephritidae > Urophora > Urophora cardui. The sequence goes on along the minus strand of OY482672.1, from coordinate 151,943,774 downwards.
GCAATCCACTTTTAAATTTTAGAATCTAAGCGTAATACTAGAGTGTAAGGGAGAGTCTATTCAGCTAATGGGGGCGTTAAAAATCGCATTTTGCCTAGCTGATTATTGCAGCGTTTTCCAGTCGGCGGAGGTACTTAGCAGCGATATAGGAGGCGGTTGAATCCTTAAGATACGTGTTCTGCTTCTCAGACAGCAAGGCTGGTTGCTCTGAAAGTATTTGGGATTTTCAAATGCAAATCCAGAACCGCGAAAAATTGCTATTCACTTGGTATGGCTGGCAGACATACCAAGAAACTAAATGGCAGGCGAGCTTGCTAGGGAGGGTGTAGTGGATTATTTATAATCAAAAATTTTCATTCAAAAATAATATTCAATAATTGAATGTCCAACAATTTGTGAAACTAAAATAAATATTTAAAAATAAAATAATTTTCGATTGAGGCCTACAAAGTATATGTAGTGGATTATTTATAATATATACATATATATATTCTACCTTTTTTAAATAATATTTACGTCTTGTAAGGGGTTAAGTATGCCGCACGCTCTCACTGAAGCAATACTACCTCAAAGAAGCAAGTGATAGCTGACATTTCCTGAATACTTGCAATCATACCAAATTTTTTTGGCCTAGCAAGAAAGTCAGGCGGACTCGCTCAAAGAACGAATATCTATGAGACTGTGCTGATTTATGTTATCTACTTTGTCTTAATGTAGCGCACAAAATTTATTGTCTTTTTCTTAATTATCTCCACAGAAAAACTTACTAATGTTAATAAATCTCTGCATTGTCGCCTTTATTACTTACTTTGTACAACTGCTTTTTTACTTTGTGAATTTCATAAGTAATTTGTTAAATGATTTCTAAACGATATACGAGTATCTAATACATGAGCAAAGAAATAAAGAGCTTTAACTTAGTGAATATCTGACTTTGTCAATGTAAGCTTATGAGCAAACAAGCAATTTCACAAAAGAATTTACAGACGAATGCAGAGCATAATACTAATAGGAGAATACCACAGTTTAAACTTCATAACCGCCTAAGTGAGACTTTCATCATCGGCTAACCGATGACCAACGCTGCGACTTCAGAGCTGAAAAAGAAATTGGGAGTAAATATAGAGCTTCGCGAGCTTCCCAAAGACCAAGTTTGTGGTATATATAGAGCCAGCAGTTAAAGTTTGATAAATCTCTATTTGGCATTGGCGTTTCAGAAAGTTTCACTTGGGCGGTTATGAAGTTTAAACGACGATACGAATAGTAAATAATGTACATATAAATCCTTTTGGGTTAGACATGCCTAAATTTGAGCAGGCATGTGCTTGGATGAATATGTACGTTTTGTTGTTTTGTATTTGTTTGTATGTGACTGATGTACAGTAAAGCCGGATAATGCGTCTTGAGATATGTTTATTAAATACATACATACAAACAACGGTTGTGAGTATTTCAGAGCATACATATGTATACATATTTACGTGCGAGTATATTTGTATTTGAAGACAAGATTAATAAAATATCAACTTATGTAGATATGTAGGTATATCTGCAGACATAATAAGTATTCATTAGCTCACGGTAAGAGTATTTGGCAATTTTATATTTGACAATGGAGCTTGATTCATTGGATTTGTTTTTGCGAAAATGTTGACAGAAAATAATTTTCGTTGACGCACGCAGTCACTTTCAATCCAGCTCCTGCCTCCTTTCCTGCAACATTTCGGAGCAGCTGATGCACCAAGATTTGTGTGTGCACTGCTCGCTGCGCCAAGAAATTCACGTCTGATGTGCGTGACAAAAACTCAAAAGAAATTTGGGTTGCATGTTCTATTTTGCTGTTGTTGTTGTTGCAGCATCAAATATCAGACTTGATTAGTTATACGCGAGCGCGCGCAGGCTTTTATCTTTAAAGCATTTTCTTTTCCAAACAAATGTGCATTCAAGCGCGCACTTTTCAAGCCTTTTTATACTCAGCTGTACTAGTACACAGAGTATTATAGTTTTGATTTCCTAACGGTGGATTGTAACAGAATGAAATAATCGAGATAGATATAGACTTATATATATCAAAATGATCAGGGTGAAAAGAGAAATCGATTGAGCCATGTCCGTCCGTCTGTCCGTCTGTGCGCACGATAACTCGCGCAAAAATTGAGATATTTTGATGAAATTTGAAATGTAAGTTGGTATCAAGACAGGAACGGATGGTATTGAAAATGGGCGAAATCGGACCATGACCACGCCCACTTTCCCTATATAGTAAAAATCGGAAATTTTGTATCTCAGTCACTAATAGAGCTAGAGTGATAAAATTTCACACACGTATTGAGCTCAGGCCCTTATAAAGAAATATGGTGAAATTTTGGAAAATGGGCGGAGCCACGCCCACTTATTAAGGGGCAAACATTGAAAGTTTTATGAGTCATAACTCAGAAACCGTTGAAGATATATCGATGAAATTTGGTACGCATGATATATTTACTTAGGCAAATGTGTGGACAAAAAATTGCCAAATCGGTTGACGACCACGCCCACTTTTATATATGGGTATTATAAAGTGACCAAATAAAAACATTTTAAGCGATATCTCTGTCAAATATAAAGATATATCATTGAAATTTTATGGAAGGTGTCCAACTATGGACATAAAACAAAAAATACAAAAATTTTGGAAAATGGGCGTGGCACCGCCTCCTTTTAGAAGCAGGAATATACGAGATTTCTGAGCCCATAACTCGATAAATAATCGATATATTATGACGAAACTTGGTGTATACACTTTCACTGCTTGTAGTAATACATGTTCGAAATTTTAGCGAAATCGGTTGACGACCACGCCCACTTTTATATATGGGTATCATAAAGTGGCCTAATAAAAACATTTTAAGCGATATCTCTGTCAAATATAAAGATATATCATTGAAATTTTATGGAAGGTGTCCAACTATGGACATAAAACAAAAAATACAAAAATTTTGGAAAATGGGCGTGGCACCGCCTCCTTTTAGAAGCAGGAATATACGAGATTTCTGAGCCCATAACTCGATAAATAATCGATATATTATGACGAAACTTGGTGTATACACCTTCACTACTTGTAGTAATACATGTTCAAAATTTTAGCGAAATCGGTTGACGACCACGCCCACTTTTATATATGGGTATCATAAAGTGGCCTAATAAAAACATTTTAAGCGATATCTTTGTCAAATATAAAGATAATTCATTGAAATTTTGTGGCATGAGTTCCACAATAGATCGGAAACAAAAAATAGAAAAATTTCGGAAAATGGGCGTGGCACCGCCTCTTTTCAGACAAAGGAATCAACGAGATTTCGGAGCCTATAACTCGACAAATAATTGAGATATTATGACGAAACTTGGTTTATACACTTCTATAACTTGTGTTAATAGACACGCAAAAATTTATTGAAATCGGTTTATGACCACGCCTACTTTTTAACAAAGATATTTCTGGAACACCCTTTGGGAATTTGTAACGTGACATCTTTGTAACTAGAAGTCATAAAGGAATGAAATTTCGCACAAACAATAATATTCATAAGCTTAGTTGGATGACTGATAAAAATTTAGAAAATGGGCATGGCTACGCCCACTTTATGCAGCACTCGTTTTATATAAAGTACACCGTGTTTCCATCAAACGCAAACAAACAATTAAAGCATACAGCTGAGTATCTAATGTTTGATTCCACTCGAACTTAGGCTTCCTTACTTGTTCTTTCTGACTTGTTTACTAACTTAAGAATATATATGGGTTTACATACATACATATATGCATCTAAAGATGTAACATTATTTTTAGCGCAAAGTAAATAAAAATGTAATGAAATGCTCACGCACGCAGTGCGCTCTATTTTGCTCAATCTTCTTGCTCATCAATTAGAGTGCAGCGTGAGCGAATTACTTGCTTGTTTACAAGAGTAAATCAAGTGTAACTAATATTTGTAGCTAAGAAGTTCATTCTTTGCCTTGCTTCTGATTTTGGAAAGCAAAGTATTTCATTTCAGTTTCAGTTAAAAACTTGTTCCTTTTTTCGTTGCTGTCGCAAATGTAAGATATAAATTTTTAAAGTAAACGGATTGGTTTATTATGGCTTGCAACATCTGCGCTGCTTTGCTTGCTTTTCAGTGGAAAAAGCTATCAAAGACAGCTGCTATTTTCAAAAATAAATAAAGTTTACAAATCGTACTGCATTAAAGCATACCGAGTGGACATTTATTAAGTACTACGAGTATTATGATTACTGCTATGGAAAATTGTATATAAACAAAATATTGCTCATACGCCATGGCCTTTCGGCAAACGAGAACACACTGTGCAAAAATTTTAGGCTCATTGCATCGAGGGGCGAAGCGGTGGTTGTGCAGAATGAAAGATGTAGATTTATAGTTAGTTAAAGCTTTATAACTTGTTTCATTACAAAAAAAAAAAAAAGGATTGCATCCTTTGAACTTGGAGTGTTTTTTTTGGGTAAACTAGAAAAAAGAGTTAAAATTCATAGCGAAGAGAAATAAATATATCATCAAGCTGATATATTAAAAATTTATGAGGAACATTTTAACCCATTAGCTCGCTCACGAAAGAGTTGTTTGGATCACTTTTTAAAAATAAGTCAGAATTATATGGCATTTTGAAAGTCGCTGAAGTGTTAAAATACTTTAGGTGTAACCTTAAATTAAATCTTAATAGAAAAAACGTAGAGACTACAGGAAAAATGTGAGAGAAAAAATCTTCTTCTTCTTCTTATTTGGCGCTAAACCGTCTTGACCATTTTCCCGGGTCTAATAAGACGCGCCTGTCGTTTCTTTTTCATGCTGCCTGACGCCAATTGAAAACACCAGCGGTGGGTGTATTATTTTATGGTGATTTTTCCCAACAGAGTGGAGGTCTCCCTTTTCTGCTTTCTTTAGCGTATTAGCGATAGAAATACTTTCTGGGCCGGCGTCCAACTGCATTCATTCACATAACGTAACCGGGCCAAGACAGCCGCTGGATTTTTATTCGCTGAACAATGTCGTTGTCTCCGTAAAACTCATACTGCTCATGCTTAATCTCCTTTGACACTCGCCGACAAATTTTCTTCCGATTAATTTCAGTGCCATCTCATCTGATATTAACATCGACCATGCTTCTGCTGCATACATTAGGGCGGGTACACTCAGGGAAAAAGCAAGCTAAATTTCAGTATACCGGACTTGAATCAAGCCGAAAACGTTATGAAAGTCTGTTAAGCTTGAAAATGCTAAAATCAAGAATGTATTCTTAATTTTAGAACGGCATTTTTGAGAAGAAAAAGCTTATATTAAGAACTTTCCGATTTGAAACAAGTTTGAATAAATTAATTTTAAGCATAGCTCATGATTGATTTGAGAAAGTGCATTCTTATTTTCAGAATATCTAACTTTGTTTTAAGAATACTTATACTTGCTTTCCACTTTTTCGAAATTCAAATTTCGAAATCATTTAACCCACCTTACAAAAATTGGAGAAAACATTTTTTTTATTTCTTTGCATTGTATTTTATTATTTTTTGAATAGATGAGTCATATGTACATGTATATGGAGATGCAATTCTTATTATCACTATATATATATATAATTCAGTCTTTACATACATACTTATAAATAAGAAAAATCTACATACATATACATATCTTATACCGAACTCATTTTAGAAAAGTGTATACATTTTTCCTTAATCTTCTTAAAAAAACGCAGTCAATACCAACACAGATTTTCACCACCCAATTTGAGTGATAATATCCCTATACCAAGCCATTTTGAACCGTTTCTTACCAACACCGATGGTCTGGAATCCAACAATTTTGGCCACGGTTTAAAAAACTCAATGGCTTCCAAATTATTCAAGTTTTGCTTTCGCGGTTCATACGTACATGCCCACTTTGCTTGTTTGACCACTCCTCCACATTGGATGCAATTCTTCATCTATTTCAAATTATTAAAAGCCATATAAAAACATAAGCTAAATACTCATCAACGTGATAACTCTTACCTGTTACTTTTTCCAAGCAAATGATTTCACGCGAAGCTCCATTCACAATCCCAGCGGGGAATAGCTAATTTTTGTTTGTTTTATTAATCTTTTTCACACAAAAATCAACAACTATTGAAAATTATATATTTTCTGGTAAACATTTGGCTCTGGTGCTCTTAAATTAGGAATTTCATTCTTAAACCAAGATTTTTTCAGTTTTTTATCTTGTTTCAAGAATGCTATTCTTGATTCAAAATTGGGGAAACTTAAATTTCATTTATTTTTCATTAATTTCTGTAATTCTTCATTCAAGTACGACACAGCTTGTTTTTAGCCCGCAACTTTTCTCTGAGTGTATAATGAAAAAAACAAATAACTAAAGCTACTTGAAATATGCAGCAAAATTTTATTTAGCCCCTCTTATTATCTAGCATTTATTCATTTCTCAAAAGTCATTTTTATCTTTGCTTATAAATTATTATTTTAACTCTATACACATATGTATTTAATATGTCTGCTTGCACCAGAAATTGAGTTACTGACACCAAGCAAACAAATGGTCTTCTTGGCGGCGGCGACAACATTCAATTACTCACACACTCGTCGTCTCTGACACATTAACAATACATTCTTAGTGACGCGCTGATTATTATCATTTATGTTAACACAATTTCTGCTTAAAATAACTTGTATAAATAAATTTGTTTTGACTTTGATGTGCGAGTATACAGGTCTAGCATACATAGATATGTGTGCGTGTAAGGTTGTTGATATTAAATTGATTCATTTATAAAAGGAAATTTAGACAAGTTTATTTAGATCAAGATCAAAACGCTATACTTGGCTCAATTTGCTTGGTTTGTTGCTTTGATTTTTTGTCTTTCTGTAAGTTTTAATTAGATTTTGTGGTTTGATATCATAGAGGCAAACATTAAAGCACATAAAGGCAAACATGTTGCGCTTTTAAGTAGAGTTTTCGTGTATGCCACAATCTTAAATTTTACTCATCGCCACCACAGCGATATAAATAATTTGTGCTACGCACACTAAATGCGTTTTATCTTTTTTCATAAATCCGTTGTCTACATCATATTATATTTTAGCAATTAAATACATACACACATACATAGCTATCTCGTTAAATATATGCATACACAATTATGCCGAAATCTCTACCAAAACCCTTGTATTCCTTTGGGCATATAATTTTACTGGGCAACACTCCTTTTATTCTGACTAAAATGCTCTAACCCATTCATTGCCATTAAGTAATTTATTAATATTTTTCAACAACAAATAAACCATATTTCTTTGCACTAGCCTAGATAAATAAGAATGAATTAGTTTTTTCGTTTGTGGTAAGAGCACGTAAGCATATGCATGAATATATATTACATATACATATATCAACGACGTGTATTTGTATTTATTCTCTGCTCACCTCATCATATTTGTTTAGTTGGGAATAAATCATTGGCTGTTAGCCAAATAAACGAAACAAACGTTTAAATATATTTTACTTCCAATACACACAAACAAATGTTGAGGCTTTTGCGTTATATTATTTGGCTTAGGTCGAGATGAAACCATACTTTTTAATATAGCATTTTCAGGTCAAATGAAACCTTTTTCAAGTCAGGTGAAACTTTTTTCAAGTCAAGTGAAACCTTTTTCAAATTAAGTGAAACCTTTTTCAAATAAAATGAAACCTTTTTCAATTTAAGTGAAACTTTTTTCATTTCAAATGAAACTTTTTTTATTTCAAATGAAACTTTTTTTATTTCAAATGAAACTTTTTTCAAAAAATGAAACCTTTTTCAAAAAATGAAACCTTGTTTAGTTAGTACAATAACATTCTTATATAAATTTTTTGTACACGGCTTTTACACATCGAAAGTTATTGAACTTTGAATGTTAGTAGTGGTAACTATGTACAACAATATATATGTACCTATATATATATATATATATATATATATATATATATATATATATATATATATATATATTTGCAAAATAATCACAACAACAATTTAATTGTTTATTTTGTTATTGGTTTCATTATTTTTATATATGTACATGATAAATTTATATATGTACTAAAATTAAGTAGATCAAGCTCTTTCAGCCCAGCAAACATTCTTGAAATTCTCATAATTTGGAGTCTGACATGAGTCCGAAATATATAGGTGTGACATATGTGGTATAAAATAATAATAATATAATACAATGGCGCTATTATAACTCTGACGAGTTTTATGGCCGAGCTTCTCTCCCAATTCGAGGTGTGCTCCATTTGTTTTTCCTACCAATTGGGTGGACCTACAGTTTTATGCCGGCTCCGAACGGCGAATGCATTTTTTGTGAGAAGCTTTTACATGGCAGGAATACATTTGGAGGTTATGCCGCCCACTGCCGAGAGACTGCTGCTCTTAAAAAACCCAATAATTGGATTTTTACTAATTAGAAAATTTTTTTTGGTGTTTGCTCGGACTGTGGTTTGAACCCGAGACTTCCGGCATAGCAGGCGAGCACTCTACCCACAGCACCACAGCGGCTTATGTGGTATATAAGCTTAAGAAATGTTTACTGACGCTTATATGAGTCCGAATGTTTGCTGGAATACAAACAATAAAACAACAAAAACATTGAAATGCAAAAAGTTCTGAGGTGATGTCGAACTTTTATACATATTGCTAGCTTAGAGTGCAAATTGTGTAAAATATTTTGAATTGTTAACTTTCGAAAAAAAAACCGTGTTCAAAAAATTCATATAAGAATATTATTGTGTTAACTAAACAAGGTTTCATTTAATTTGAAAAAGGTTTCATTTGAAATGAAAAAAGTTTCATTTGAAATGAAAAAAGTTTCATTTTAAATGAAAAAAGTTTCACTTAAATTGAAAAAGGTTTCATTTTATTTGAAAAAGGTTTCACTTAATTTGAAAAAGGTTTCACTTGACTTGAAAAAAGTTTCACTTGACTTGAAAAAGGTTTCATTTGACCTGAAAATGCTATATTAATGCGAGTCTGAATGTGCTTACGTGTTATTTTGCCAACATCTAGCGTAGCTTCTAAACTACGTGTGGAAAAGGGCTCCCAAAAACAAAGTACTTGATGGTCCGTATATACAGTAAAAAAAGGAGTAAAAAAAAGGAGTAAAAAATTAAAAGGCGTACACAAATTTTATATACTCGTTTAAAACACAGTAAAAGAATTTATAAATCTGGAAGATCAATTGTAGCAGTCTTTTTTCATAGTTTTCAAAAGATCATTTTCCCCGTCGGGTACGCTCTTTTATGGACCTTTTTGAAGCCTCCCTAAGAGGATAAAAACTCCGTACGGGGAGTCCTAACGGAACACCCTGCGGACTCGTTTGGTTGGTTGGGTTATAATATTTATTATAATGTGGTAAGTATTATCCTGGCGGATAATCATTGGGACAAAGACCCAAACGCTAATTGAAGGAGTCCTAAGTGAGTACTTTTTCATAGATTTCAAAAGGCACTTTTTTCCGTGTGTGAGTGAGCGTTTTGTTACTCTAAAAACGCTCATTTAAGGAGTCCTAAGTGAGCACTTTTTCATAGATTTCAAAAGGTCCTTTTCTCCGTCGGGTATGGTCTTTTATGGGCCTTTTTGAAACCTCACTAAGATGGTGACCACTCCGCACGGGGATTGTTGACTGGGATATAGTATTTATTATAATGTAGTATTATCCTGGCTTATACTCGTTGTGACAAAGACCACATAAAACTTGATAAACTTAAACTAATCAAGCAGGAGCTGTAGAAAGAGAAGCTGTAGAAGGAAAATCAAGAAGTAACTAAGAGTTATGCGCGGAAAGCATGAAAGATTGCTTAACAGCAAAAAAAACAATGAAAACAAAGAAAATGTAAGAAAAGCCTTTACAAACAGAATAAAGAAAATCTTCAAGCCATCGAGGCGTTATTATTAAATTTGAAAAACTATTTGGTTTACTAAATTTACCAGGGACCGTAACGATTATCATTTTTATAAAAAAAATCATTTTTAATCGTTATAATTTGATTTTTATTTTTTCGATGAAATTTTATCGATATTTTATGATTTTTATTTTTACGATCAAAAATAATTGTTATTACTGGATTTAAATTTTTCTGATGAAACTTGATCGATATTTTATGATTTTTATTTTTTCGATCAAAAATAATTTTTATTATTGGATTTAAATTTTTCGGATCATAATAAAATCTAAAAACTTGTTTTTTTTTGCAAATTTTGTTCTCAAATAGAACTGCGCCAATGTTGGCACAATCGTCAACTTCAAGCCATCAAATATAGGATTCACTAACGTTTGAAAAAGCTTACTACGATCGGAGAAAAAATAAAAAAATATTGATTAAAGTTGATCGGAAAAATTTAAATCCAATTATAACAATTATTTTTGATCGAAAAAATAAAAATCATAAAATATCGATCAAGTTTCATCGGAAAAATTTAAAGCCAATAATAAAAATTATTTTTGATCGAAAAAATAAAAATCGTAAATAATGGTTATTTAAAAATTTAAAAAATAAAACTATTTAGAATAAAGATGAGCTCATATTTGGATAGAATGTGCTAAAATCATTGTATCGGCATACTTGCATTTTATTGTTAACGAAGTTTTCATAATGATTTTTTCATCCGAAGAAATGAAAATAACGATTAAAATCGGTCCCTGAAATTTACTTTTTTTCTTTACCGAATTACACTGTGCAACAATTTTTGCATTATCTGCGGTGGTTGAATGAGTGAATGAAGTTTTACGCTTTATTTTCGATCAATACTGAAGTTGAAGTTGGTGTTCTTTTAACTTCCGGTTGTTGTGTTCTGAATAACTACATAATAACGTTGTTGATGTTAGTGAGTCGAGTTCAGGGTACAGTAGGTCTTAAGGAAGCAGTACTGCTGGAGATATTAACAAAGAAAATCTCACCGACTTCGATTAGTGCTATTTTTGCGCCTTTCAATCTATACTAGTATCGCCGGTGGTCGAAATTCGACCAAGCAATTTATTTTTTCAACTTTGTATTGGTACAAAAATTATTCCTTTTCGCGGAGATAAGCAACACTTTCCAAATTCCAGTTGTACCGCAACACTGATTTGCCCTTTTGATCACGGTCCGACGCGAAATCATGGTCAAAATCAAGGCAGATCTAGGAAGGTAGGCCCGGTGGTGAGCGCTTTTAAATTAAAGCGACTCTTCAACTGTGTTTACGATATTTGTAAACACGTTTACGATATCTATTTATCTTAACTAAAAATTTTATTTATTAATTATAAAGAAATTAAATAATTTATAGAAAAAATTATATGCCTGTGCACTGCTCCTGACTCATACGAACACATCCATATCAATTTTATGTGGATATGAGTATGTTAAATGTGCTAAACAGCCTGGCAATTGTTTGTATGGGAAAAATGTTAGCCTATTAATATATAGATAATGGGCACATTGCCAACGAAGCAAAAACGAAGTAAATCAAAAATGGTACAAAACTAAAAACTTTATTTATTAATTATAAAGAAATTAAATAATTTATAGAAAAAATTATATGCCTATGCACTGCTCCTCACTCATACGAACACATCCATATCAATTTTATGTGGATATGAGTATGTTAAATGTGCTAAACAGCCTGGCAATTGTTTGTATGGGAAAAATGTTAGCCTATTAATATATAGATAATGGGCACATTGCCAACGAAGCAAAAACGAAGTAAATCAAAAATGGTACAAAACTAAAAACTTTATTTATTAATTATAAAGAAATTAAATAATTTATAGAAAAAATTATATGCCTATGCACTGCTCCTCACTCATACGAACACATCCATATCAATTTTATGTGGATATGAGTATGTTAAATGTGCTAAACAGCCTGGCAATTGTTTGTATGGGAAAAATGTTAGCCTATTAATATATAGATAATGGGCACATTGCCAACGAAGCAAAAACGAAGTAAATCAAAAATGGTACAAAACTAAAAACTTTATTTATTAATTATAAAGAAATTAAATAATTTATAGAAAAAATTATATGCCTATGCACTGCTCCTCACTCATACGAACACATCCATATCAATTTTATGTGGATATGAGGATGTTAAATGTGCAAAACAGCCTGGCAATTGTTTGTATGGGAAAAATGTTAGCCTATTAATATATAGATAATGGGCACATTGCCAACGAAGCAAAAACGAAGTAAATCAAAAATGGTACAAAACTAAAAACTTTATTTATTAATTATAAAGAAATTAAATAATTTATAGAAAAAATTATATGCCTATGCACTGCTCCTCACTCATACGAACACATCCATATCAATTTTATGTGGATATGAGTATGTTAAATGTGCTAAACAGCCTGGCAATTGTTTGTATGGGAAAAATGTTAGCCTATTAATATATAGATAATGGGCACATTGCCAACGAAGCAAAAACGAAGTAAATCAAAAATGGTACAAAACTAAAAACTTTATTTATTAATTATAAAGAAATTAAATAATTTATAGAAAAAATTATATGCCTATGCACTGCTCCTCACTCATACGAACACATCCATATCAATTTTATGTGGATATGAGTATGTTAAATGTGCTAAACAGCCTGGCAATTGTTTGTATGGGAAAAATGTTAGCCTATTAATATATAGATGTGCGTGAAATACATATCCATAGCTATAACCGCGCAGTACCTACTTCCCTTTAAAAAACTATACGAAAGAAGTTGAGAATACTAAAGCTTTACACTTTTGACCGTCAGCAGTTCTTGGTTGTTGGTTTTTTTCTTGTTGTTCTCTTTTACTCATACACCACCGACACAACAGATAACTTGACATTCATTTTGTGTATTACAACTGAATATAAATGTTTTAATGTCTTATTTATGTTGTTTTATCCACTCTGCTGCTTTTGTTTGACACTTAACAATTTTCATTTTCATTGTTGTTTGTCTGCAACACGATGGATTTATAACTAACTAAATATGTGTGTGTGTGCATTTATATTTCAGTCTTTTATTTAAAACTCAAACATTAAGTTTATCTGTGAATTTAAATGAGCTATTGGCCATTTTTTTAATGAAGAAAAATTGAAAAAATTTTTTTGGTAGAAGTTATGGATCCATTTCGGAGACCACCACATCCCCTCATCAGACTTCTTCAAGCGGCCTCAACCGAGAATCGAACTTATGTCGTTCGATTGGTAGTCCATTGTCTATACCATTGAGCTACCACCGCCGTCAGCTTTGTTTCGCTTAAATTTCAATTTTCCTTCCATTACAATCCACATACCAACAACAGTAGCTTAATGACACTCTGCCTTTGCTACCTAGTATGTTGGTGCGATTGTGTGTTTGGTTTGTACAAAGTTCTAAAGCTATTAACAAGCAAAGCTTTTGTACAGGCAATGCTTGTTATTGTTTTCAGACTTTTGTTTTTCGGCAGGCTCTCCGATATACATATTTATGTTTGTATTTATATGGCCGTTTTAATTCTAATTATTATTTTATGTGAATTTAAATGAGCTATTGGCCATTTTTTTAATGAAGAAAAATTGAAAAAATTTTTTTGGTAGAAGTTATGGATCCATTTCGGAGACCACCACATCCCCTCATCAGACTTCTTCAAGCGGCCTCAACCGAGAATCGAACTTATGTCGTTCGATTGGTAGTCCATTGTCTATACCATTGAGCTACCACCGCCGTCAGCTTTGTTTCGCTTAAATTTCAATTTTCCTTCCATTACAATCCACATACCAACAACAGTAGCTTAATGACACTCTGCCTTTGCTACCTAGTATGTTGGTGCGATTGTGTGTTTGGTTTGTACAAAGTTCTAAAGCTATTAACAAGCAAAGCTTTTGTACAGGCAATGCTTGTTATTGTTTTCAGACTTTTGTTTTTCGGCAGGCTCTCCGATATACATATTTATGTTTGTATTTATATGGCCGTTTTAATTCTAATTATTATTTTATGTGAATTTAAATGAGCTATTGGCCATTTTTTTAATGAAGAAAAATTGAAAAAATTTTTTTGGTAGAAGTTATGGATCCATTTCGGAGACCACCACATCCCCTCATCAGACTTCTTCAAGCGGCCTCAACCGAGAATCGAACTTATGTCGTTCGATTGGTAGTCCATTGTCTATACCATTGAGCTACCACCGCCGTCAGCTTTGTTTCGCTTAAATTTCAATTTTCCTTCCATTACAATCCACATACCAACAACAGTAGCTTAATGACACTCTGCCTTTGCTACCTAGTATGTTGGTGCGATTGTGTGTTTGGTTTGTACAAAGTTCTAAAGCTATTAACAAGCAAAGCTTTTGTACAGGCAATGCTTGTTATTGTTTTCAGACTTTTGTTTTTCGGCAGGCTCTCCGATATACATATTTATGTTTGTATTTATATGGCCGTTTTAATTCTAATTATTATTTTATGTGAATTTAAATGAGCTATTGGCCATTTTTTTAATGAAGAAAAATTGAAAAAATTTTTTTGGTAGAAGTTATGGATCCATTTCGGAGACCACCACATCCCCTCATCAGACTTCTTCAAGCGGCCTCAACCGAGAATCGAACTTATGTCGTTCGATTGGTAGTCCATTGTCTATACCATTGAGCTACCACCGCCGTCAGCTTTGTTTCGCTTAAATTTCAATTTTCCTTCCATTACAATCCACATACCAACAACAGTAGCTTAATGACACTCTGCCTTTGCTACCTAGTATGTTGGTGCGATTGTGTGTTTGGTTTGTACAAAGTTCTAAAGCTATTAACAAGCAAAGCTTTTGTACAGGCAATGCTTGTTATTGTTTTCAGACTTTTGTTTTTCGGCAGGCTCTCCGATATACATATTTATGTTTGTATTTATATGGCCGTTTTAATTCTAATTATTATTTTATGTGAATTTAAATGAGCTATTGGCCATTTTTTTAATGAAGAAAAATTGAAAAAATTTTTTTGGTAGAAGTTATGGATCCATTTCGGAGACCACCACATCCCCTCATCAGACTTCTTCAAGCGGCCTCAACCGAGAATCGAACTTATGTCGTTCGATTGGTAGTCCATTGTCTATACCATTGAGCTACCACCGCCGTCAGCTTTGTTTCGCTTAAATTTCAATTTTCCTTCCATTACAATCCACATACCAACAACAGTAGCTTAATGACACTCTGCCTTTGCTACCTAGTATGTTGGTGCGATTGTGTGTTTGGTTTGTACAAAGTTCTAAAGCTATTAACAAGCAAAGCTTTTGTACAGGCAATGCTTGTTATTGTTTTCAGACTTTTGTTTTTCGGCAGGCTCTCCGATATACATATTTATGTTTGTATTTATATGGCCGTTTTAATTCTAATTATTATTTTATGTGAATTTAAATGAGCTATTGGCCATTTTTTTAATGAAGAAAAATTGAAAAAATTTTTTTTTTTTTTGGTAGAAGTTATGGATCCATTTCGGAGACCACCACATCCCCTCATCAGACTTCTTCAAGCGGCCTCAACCGAGAATCGAACTTATGTCGTTCGATTGGTAGTCCATTGTCTATACCATTGAGCTACCACCGCCGTCAGCTTTGTTTCGCTTAAATTTCAATTTTCCTTCCATTACAATCCACATACCAACAACAGTAGCTTAATGACACTCTGCCTTTGCTACCTAGTATGTTGGTGCGATTGTGTGTTTGGTTTGTACAAAGTTCTAAAGCATAGATGCCCAAGCCCTATGCTCGCATACACATTTTGTTTTTGTAATGCTCGTAAGTATAGGATTTTACTCGCCTATACACTTCCATAAGAAATTTGTGTATATGGCGAGCATAGGCGAGCATAGGAAAAAAATTTGTATACTCCCGAAACGTTTCTATGGAAATAAAAAAACAATTTTTTATTTTGATTCGAACAGATACAACCCAGCAATGAAAAGAATGAAATGTGGGACATACATATATGCATGTATGTACATATAGACGGCTGAGAATAAGATCGCCCTATTTCAAAAATTGTTTCAAAAACGCCCTATTCCAAAAATTGTTTGAATAACGTCCTATTTCAGATTTTGCTTCAAAAACGCCCTATTTCAGAGAAAATTCCATATATGTTTCTCTGAAATAGGGCGTTTTTGAATAATTGTCTGAAATAGGGCGTTTTTGAAGCAAAATTTGTAATAGGACGTTATTCAAACAATTTTTGGAATAGGGCGTTTTTGAAACAAATTTTGAAACAGGGCGATCTTATTCTCAGCCGTAGATATATACATCGTCCCCTCAATATAACAATAGCGTATGTGCTCATACGCCATTATTTTTTTATTGCATATTTAGAATCTCCATCATTGATTCTATGTCTGGTCAAAATTTCGTCAAATTCTACTTCCACAAAGTGGGTCAAAATGTCATTGGAAAAAATGGTGTATAATTTCTTGTTCAAAAATTTAATAGATATTTGATTTGACAAAAACTTTAAACTCGATTTTCTCAAAACCCAAAAAAAATTATACGCTATTGTTATATTGAGGGGACGACATATATATACTAATTTGATTCGTTCATATTTTCGATAATGTTATCCATGTCTATTTCAACATTTGTGGTTGATAGTTGCAAAAGCGACTCGAGGTGTTTGTCTGACATCCGGTTTCTGTGTTTTGATTTTACAATTTTTAATTTTGAAAATACACTTTCGCAATTATATGTACTAAAAACATTGACGAAAATATATATAATAATTTTGTCACACTAATAATTAATTAATTATTTATTTATATATTTTGAAAAATTTAGAGGGCATTGAAAATTAATTAATAAATTCAGTAATTGTAGCCAAAGTCCATAAATCTCGTATTAAAGATGTTTTTTAAGCTTTCTAAAACCAATCCACTTTTCAATATTAATTAATTATTTATTTATAAATATTAATATTAATTTTATTAATTAAAAATGTATATATATATTCCAATGCATATTCGATAGCTTTGTTTGCATAACATAAATACAAAGTTGGATTTTTAGTTAATTTCGATCATCAGTCTGGTTTGTGTCCTAATTTTTCTACTGGGTTATCGAGATGTCAATGAAGTTGTAAAAAACTACAAAAACAAACATATAGAAAAAAAAATTTTTTTTTCTTTAAATTATGACATTGCTCGCCCGTAAGATGTGTTTGGGCATCATTGTTCTAAAGCTATTAACAAGCAAAGCTTTTGTACAGGCAATGCTTGTTATTGTTTTCAGACTTTTGTTTTTCGGCAGGCTCTCCGATATACATATTTATGTTTGTATTTATATGGCCGTTTTAATTCTAATTATTATTTTATGTGAATTTAAATGAGCTATTGGCCATTCATTTTTTTAATGAAGAAATTTTTATCTGTTTTTTTTTTGGCATTTGGTTTTTGTCATTTGCGTATTTCTTGGAAGATCTGCTGTTTGATTTCGACATTAGGCTTTGTGTGTTATTTGTACATTGGTTGACAATGATTTATTTCTATTACCATTTATTTGTTTTTAAAAGGCACACGCTCTTCGTCAATAGCAGTAAAGTAATAAGCAAACTAAGAGAAGATTTAAATTTCCTTAATCTAAAAAAGTTGTTCCAAGGAGTTTACAGCATGTGCCAGTAAAGTTTTATGGGTTCAACCTAAATCATTTTAAAGCTTGCTTAAAGTAGACATTAAATACCATTTGCTGTCAGTTTTGTCATTTATCAACAATAATTTTTAAAGTTAGACGTTGAAGGAACATAACTTCGCCATTTCTTAACCTCTTGCTATTTATATATATATACAGAAAGAATTACATGCATTTAAATTGGCGACCTATTCATAAGATAAAAATACTTGTGTATCCACCTATGCATGAATTTCAGGAAAACTCAAA
Organism: Urophora cardui; assembly: GCA_960531455.1. NCBI lineage: Eukaryota > Metazoa > Arthropoda > Insecta > Diptera > Tephritidae > Urophora > Urophora cardui. The sequence continues at coordinate 151,925,858 of OY482672.1, read as the reverse complement.
AAAAAAATGTCTCAAAGGCCAAATCTGTTCTTGGCAAATATCCAATATTAAACAAAATTAGTAACAAAACGTAAAAAGGATAATAATTGCTGAATTTACAACGTAAATAACAACTAAGTAAGCAAAAAAGGGCAAGAATGTGGTGCAGAAGTTTTCAAGAAAAAGTAGAAGCAAGTGTGTTTACATGCATACGTACATTTGTATACAATATTTATCCAAGGAAATTTTGGAACATACTTTTGTAACATTTATGTATGTACCTAAGTACATGAATATGTACATAAGATGAGACAACAAAGCACGCCAAAAAGCAAACGAGCAAATAAGGAATCACACTAGAACGTGAATCTAGCTGGATACAGTGACTGCAAATATATCGTGAACATTTCTATTGCAGAATAGTATATTTGCTTTTCGAGAAATTCTATGTCAACTTTTGCCATTTTTATACCTTTCATGAGAATGAAATGGTATTATAACTTAGTGCCAAAAAAGTTTTGTCGAAAGTACCAGGAGGAAGCGTGGAGGACCCACCAAAATATATACCGATATGATCAGAATCACGAGCTGAGTCGATTAAGCCATGTCCGTCTGTCCGTCCGCCCGTCTGCGTGAACGCAAACTAGTCCCTCAATTTTTGAGATATCTGAATGAAATTCGGAATACAGGTATGTTGTTATATGCAGCTGATCATTTGTCGGAACGGCCGAATCGGACCACTATAACATATAGAAAACAACCGATTATTCAGATATACATGAAATTTCTGGGGTGTAATTTCTGCATAACTTCCCCATTTAAACAGCTAAGGACATGAAACTTTGAAGTACTTGTACCCATGTTGGCCCAAACAAGGTTAGCGAAAATTGCCAAGATCGAACCACTATAACATATAGCTCCCATATAACCGATTGTTCAGATATGGACATTTCGGTGTATAACTCCTCCATTTAAATAGCGCAGACACCGTTTTTTTTTAATAAATCCTTCCATAAATAACCCACAGAATTGAAATTATAAATTATACTAAATCAGGCTATGTACATACATATGTAGGTAATTTTTCACTTCCCCACTCATGAAAGGTATGAAGTCTTCGGTACGGTCGAAGACAGCCGCGCTTTTACTTGTTTTTGGATCATTTAGAGCGCTCGCCCTTCAGGGAGATGTAATGTTGACGTTTTGTTGGACATTTTGGAGAGTCCGAAACCGGGCATGCGCTATCTAGAGAACACTCCATAATCCCCCACAGTATGATCTGGTCTGCTAGTCTGTGTTTAGGTTAGGTTAAGTTAGATTGGCTGGCCGGTAAGAGCCTCACATAGGCTGAGTGAATCCATAGTGTTACCAGAAAAGTTCTTGAATATGAACACCTGTACAATAGACGCCTCCACCCAGAATGAAGAACAACCCCGTCCTTTGTCAAATGCCAAGAGTTCCTTTGTCACTATTTTGGATGCCGATTCATGATCACTGAATACGACTGGCCTTAATAGTCGAAGCCTCGGTCTTCGTTTACAAAAACTGAAATACTTTCCTTACGAGTAATGATATGCCAAAAGGTGATATATAATGTTTATTTTTCAGTCAAAAGTGACAGTGATGGAACGGAGATATGTTCTGTCTACCGGTTTATGAAAAAAACCGATTTTAAAAATTTTGAGTTGTGTCATTTTATGATTTTGGGTGCGATATAACACTTTGTATAAGTCACTGTATTTAACTAGTAGAAGGTTAGTGTAAAGCCATTCTGTTTGCAGATGTTTTACTAACCAAACTTTATCTGTTTGTACTGACAACTTAAAAAGTAAATAAATGTACAAATAAATGTATGTAACTAAAATTGTTTGGTTGCACCTACAAACACAAAAACCTCTTGTCATAGCGAAGATTTTCACACTTACTGGCACGTAAAATTTTCGGCATTGCAGCGGCAGCTTCTAAGGCTCGCCACACACACACTCCAGCCAGCACGTACATATTTACTTGATTATGAGGTTACAAGGACATGTGTCCTTGTCACTATGAATGCCAGCGCAAATATGTATGTATGTTTGTGTATATATGTTGTTTTTGTTTTGTTGTGTGCAACTTGGGTTTTGGTCTTGGCGTTCATGATGGGTCATGTCGTTATGCCGCGCAACAAAAAACCACATATTCGCACGTAATTGCGGTGGCAAGAAAATGTCAAAGGCAAAGCGGCCGGAAGTTGCCGTTGGCATGCATTTTGTGTGTGTGTGTGTGTGTGTGTGTGTTAGTATTTGACAGCGAAAGTGTGAAACTATCTCAGCAATGATATCGCGAGAAAATGAAATGAAGAATCAGAATGAAAATTAAAGCAACAAATAAGAAAGCAAAAAGAAGAAAAAAAGAGGAAAACAAAAAATTTCAGCCAAAAGTTTTTTGTCGCGTGTAGGAAGCAGAAAAAACGGGTTTAAACTCAAATAAAATGCAATAATAGAAATCTAAAAACTCAAGTCACAAACTTGACATTTGCATGGCAAGCAAAAAAGTTTTGGCAAAGCAATTGGATTTGGTGGTTAAAGTTGATAATGTAGATGTTATAAAATGTAATGAAAGTGAAAAGTGTGAAAAGGGCGAAAACAAAGTGGTAAAGGAGTTACTTAGTGTGTGACCAGCAGACACAAAAAGGAAATTAGATGTTATGTGGGCTACAGTTTCGCTGATAGAGTTGAATGATTTCACTTTATTGAAATATCAATAACAAAGCATTTTCGTATCTTAATATCTCAGTATCACAAGGTCATTTATTTGTATTTATTTTATTTTTATTTATTTAAATTAACATTTGTACAACTTAAGACAATGACAGTCTTTTTAAAGTACATCAACATCATATAAACAGTACTAAACAAATATTTTAACATTAATTAAAGTTAACGTTTATAATTAACATAATAATCCTTAAATCCAAACTTACTTACTAAAAGATAAGAGAAAAAGGAGAAAGGAGGAAGAAGAGGAGAAAAAAAAACCTCAGGTTGATGTTTAGCTGTTACTCACAGAAATGATTAAGAATTACTGATTTGTAGTTGCCTCGATTAACCCGTATTTTCCCAGAACTTTTTTTGTTTCAGATTTTCATAAAAGTATGTACACCAATAAATTTCGACCTCCTGAGCATGAAAATGAAGTCCGTTTTCCAATACCTTGTCGCACTTTTCCGGAAAATGTGAAAAACTAGCGTTATCATATGGTAGCCGTGGGTCGTCTAGGGTACAGGTTTTTGCTTAAAGGGAAATGATATTTGGAAACATTTTTTTTTAGTTTAACAAAGAAAACACATTTTTAATTAACTTTATTGAGATTTAAGCAGGTTTTAAGTAAAGTTATGCAAATAACAATTTTTTTTTTAAATACTTCCATATGTAGGGTTGGCCTATTCTGGCCAATAGCATATATTGCACTTTCTTCGCAAATGTGCTTGATAAATAATAACAATAATTAAAAAACTTCACAAATTGAACATGACGTTGTATATTACGACAATCTTCGTATTCGCCAGTGGAAAAATTTGAAGAGGAAATTGTGAAATATTCTTCACCCATTCATCTTCTTGGACAAAATGGGGTAATGCCGAGCTACCAGCCATTACAACTTCTTATTCGCCTTTTAGTTGGGCCGGGAAAACATTATCTGGTTTACCCGCACATTCCTCTTCAGTATTATCTTCTCCAAAAATGTTGTGATATTGATGAAGCTCCATGTATGTACCTAAATGACAGTTGGTATGTCAATTAGTCCACCTTTGTCGAATGCCTCATCTTGATCTTGAATGAAATCAAGCATTTGTTGTAACGTAAAACCTCTAAAAGCAGAAAATTTATAAAATTCCTACAAATTAATAATATTACATTACTTAAATTTACACAACGGCAGAGAAAATCACACGAAGCCCTATAAAAAAAACCCTGCACCCTAGACGACCCACGGCTACCATATGGTAACGCCTTTAGAAAAATGTAAAAAAATTTTGGAAAGAAGAATTTTTTCTTTAAAAACTAATTAAAATTACATAGATAATTTCATTAGCTTTCAAAAGGTGTAATTATTTGAAGAATTTATTCCAAAAGTTATACAATATACTTATATTTACCGACATGCCATATCTGAAAACGGGAATTTTCAGTACTAATTTTTGTCACCTCATTTTCACACGTCATAGTTTCGACATTTGAGTATAGAATAACACTATCCTTACCTTTTTGCAAAGCTACATTAATTTCATTGCAAATCGGCATTTTCCTGATGTTTTTTCTTTTCCTTTTGTTTATTTTATTGTAAATGTAAAGGGATGTTTTGCGTTACCATATCGTGCTTGTGGGTTGATTCGGGTTAAATCACATTAGTAAAAGATCATAATATTGCAGTAGATACGACAATAGAGCAACATCAAGGTATCAGAGAATCACAAGTTCACAGTGTGACAATATCACAAGGTCACAATATCACAACATCACAGCATGAAAAAATTACAAAATCACAATATGACATTATCGCAAGACATGAGCAGAATATCATAACATCACAGTGTGACAATATCGCAAGAAAAGATCACAAGATCACAATATGACAATATCACAAGATGGCAGTATGGCAGTATGGCAGTATCACAAGGTCACATTTTGATAATATCGCAGGTCAAAATTACTGTATGACAATATCGCAACACAAGAACAATTTATGACAATATCACAAGACACAATCACAGTACGACAATAAAATAAGGCCACAGTATGACAATATCACAACATCATATTATAACAATATCGCAGGACGAGATCACAAGATCACAATATGACAATATCACAATATCACCGTGTGACAATATCGGAAGTATCTCAATATCACAGTATAACATAATCGCAAGGAAAGACCACAAGATCACAATATGACAATATCACAAGGTCAGAGTATGATAAAAATACAAAGTCACCTTATGGCAATATCACAAGATCACATATATACATATGTATGACTAGATATACCACCTAGTCACATAAGTACAATATCACCAGGTCACATACTGACAATATCAAAAGATCTCATAACCATAATATCGCAAGATCACGCCAACTACACGAAATCAAATTGGCACAATAACACATCCCATTATCAAAATCATAACATCATTGTCTGCCAATATCACAGATAATATCAAAACTTAAACTACGTTAGTGCAATATCATATGATGTCTATATGACATATATACATAGATGTGAATACACAAAATCACATTTTTAAAATATCACATGCTATAATATCTTGTTATAACAACATCTAAGTGTTAAATTATTTTCATAATAATAATATAATACAATGGCGCTGAAATAATTCTGACGAGTTTTATGGCCGATCTTCTCTCCCAATTCGAGGTGTGCTCCTTAACTTTTGTTTTTCCTACCAATAAGGTGGACCTACAGTTTTATGCCGGCTCCGAACGGCGAATGGATATTTCGTGAGAAGATTTTTCATGGCAGAAATACACCCGGAGGGTATGCCGCCCACAGCCGAGAGGTGACCGCTGCTCTTAAAAACCCAATAATTGGATTTTTACTAATTAGAAACATTTTTTTGGTGTTTGCTCGGATTGTGGTTTGAACCCGAGACATCTGGCATAGCAGGCGAGCACTCTACCCACTGCACCACAGCGGTCACAAATTATTCATAGCTGCTATACATATACACATATATGTATAAGTACAATGTAGCATATAAATCAATTTCGCTGCGTAACCAGTGTGAAATTGCATGAGATATACCATTCGAGCTAAAACTGAATGCAATTAAACTCTGCCAGCAATTTTTTTTAGCATTTTTTATAAAATATTCTCCAAAAAAAAAATTAAATATTCATAACAGAGTAAACGTGCAATAAGCGATAACGCTTTCAATTTTCACCTTTCAGCCTTTCAGCGTCAATTTACCGCAGCAACCAATTGATTAAACCCAGCGGGGCATTAAATGTACATAACCAAATAAAAAACATACAAAAGACTTGCAATGAATTTTTAACTTTAAAAAATGTGTGAATTTCGTTATTATTATTTTTCGTATATGAACATATAAAAATCGCAGAAAAAAGTGCTATTGACGCTGAATGTTATAAAACTTGAGCTACACACTTGCATGCGTAAATAAATAGATATGCAAATTTATTTGGCAAACAATTTCCGTTGTCAAAATTTGCTTGTTAAAAAGCTGCAGAAAATAGACATTACATATAGTTAAAAAGAATGCGGAAAAAACGAATGTGAATATATGAAAAATTTTGACAAAAAATCTGACATTTTTAATAATTTTTTTTTTTATATTGATGTTTCATGTTTATTAATTTTAGTTGCTTTTTTTTTCTGTTTCAATGTGTTAAATTTTTGCATCACAAACACGCATATTATAAAAAAAAATTATATAAAAAAAAAATTATATAATATAAAATACTCATCGAAATATTTGTGGTCATTTAAAATGAAAATAAAATGCCAATTATTTGTTTAGATACTAAATCGTAATTTCATAAATATTTTACCGCAAATTAAAACAGCAAAATTGTTTGTTTACATTTGTGTCAATTACATTGAGTTGCTTACTTAATTTTAATATTTGATTTTGCAATTTATTAACGCAATCAAATAGCGCAATCAAATAACACCAAAAATAACAACAGTTTTACAAAAATTAAATGAAATTTTAAGCGCTTAATACTTATGTAGTGTAGTGTTTATAAAAAAAATAACAAACATAAGCACATATTTGCATACCAAAGCATCGCACAAAAAAAAAAAAAAAAAAAAAAAAAAAAAAAAAAAATGCCATTAAAAAGCAATAACAATAAAAAATAATGCGTATTTGTTTAGCTAAAACTAAAAATAAAATGTTATTACAGCAATTTCAGTAACAACTCTTTATATGAACTCTTCACTGCACACATACTCGCTCTTACTTACTCTATTTTCCATTACATTAATTTTTCGGATGTTGCAAATTGTTTTTCGTTTTCGTTTTAGTTTTTGTTTTTGCCTTTTTCATTATTTTACTCATTTTATTTTTCTGTTTTTGTTTTTACTTGCAGTTGCCGCACAGCATCGCTGGCGAAGAGTTGGCCTTCGTTTTTGGTGCGCCACTTGCGCCAGCCGGTCCATTTCCTAGCAATTCGTATGGCGTGCAAGAGAAGCTGCTCGCCGAGGCGGTTATGACATATTGGACAAATTTCGCCAAAACTGGGTAAGTGGAAAGTGGGGAGAAGAAGAAGGGGAAGAAGAAGAAGAATAAGAATAAGGAGAAGAGAAGGGAAAGGGGAAGAGGAATTGAGAGAAGGAAAGTAGTAGAAAATTTGTATTGAAATTTTGTTCAAACATGCAAAATTAGATTTGCTACGACGATAAAGGAAATATCACGGAGACTTTCAAAGTATTTGTTTTTTGTTGCTGTTTAAAACAAAATTGGAAAATGCGTTCCATGGGGGATTCCAAGCGAGACTGAAATTAAATTTTATGTTATATTTTAATAATCATATCAAAAGAACAACATCACAAGATCATATTAATACATTATCACAAAATCACAGTATGAAAATATCACAAGATTATAGTAGATCGCAAGGTCGCATCAAGTACAATATCACCAAATCCCAATATGACAATATTACATGCTCACATTACTATAATATAGCAAGATCACATTATGAAAATATCACAAGATCACCTTAGTACAATATCACAGTATTACAAGATCACATTAGTAAAAAATTCACAAGATCACAATATGCAAATGTCACAAGATCACGGTAGGTATAAGAAGGTCACATTAGTACCTACAGTATCACCAAATCACAGTATGCCAGTAAAAAATTCACAAGATCACAATATGCAAATGTCACAAGATCACGGTAGGTATAAGAAGGTCACATTAGTACCTACAGTATCACCAAATCACAGTATGACAATATCAGAAGATCACATTAGTACAATATCAGAACATCACTATAGTAAAATATCACAAGACCACATTGGTACAATATCACATGATCACAGTAATGCAATATCACATGATCACAGTATGATAATATCAGAATATCACATTATGTCAATATGAGGCGCTCAGTGCCAAAACGGCCTAACCCTCATTTCAAAAAAAATCAAACTGACTATGCTGATCTAACCGGAACCTTTTGAAATAAATACTAAAAAAACTCCCTATTGTATAGTATAACACTAAGTTATACTACCTGCTGAAAACTGTTTTTCGTCTATGCAAACTTCAAACAAATGTGGATGCCATAATGGCCTAAGCCGCTTAGGCCAAATCGAATCCTAGAAATAAAAAAGATGTGTTGGTTAGGCCAAAAACGAATGTTACGTTTTAATCAAGAGTATGTTCGAAAAATAAACCAAGTTAGCCATGTTGAACCATTTCACTAGGTAAAGATGACGGCAGATGCTATTAAAAGCATATCCTTAATCGAGAAACTGTGACAAACATAAAAATCTCCCCAGACAAGACTTCAAAAGTTGAATGGCTTAAGATTCAGTGGCTTCGATTCCAAAATGTGAAGTCATTTATAATTCAATACAAATATTTAAATGACATAGATGTTTATTTCAAGAAGTTGATATTTCAAAGAGGAACTGCTGCAAGTACGTAGACTGGAATTGGAACCGCTTTATCCTGGAGGAAGATTCATTGAAGCTGCAAAGTTTAAGGATTTACAGGAACTCAAAGAGTTCATACCTCCCATAAAGCATGATTTTTATAATAATTCAAAAATAAGTTCGAGAGCTGAAGGCGAAGATATCACTGGATCACAAAATGAAATTTGTTGTCTGTACTTTGGACGTGACTACCCTATATATATGTAAAATCGGTCGCTGATTCCGAAAATCGGGTTCATTTTTAATTCTATGGGAAGGTTTTTGAGATATCGGCAATTTACCGTTATTTGGCCAATGGCTTCACTTAATCCTGAATGTCTCTTTAACGCAGTGAGCTATCTTCCTTGAGGTAACACCAAACGAAAGAAAATTAAATTTTCTTTTCATGGCTCCTATAACATTTTTCTCTAACTCTTATAGTTTCTGAAATATTGACGATTAAATTTTAATTTTTTCGATTTTTTACGATTTTTTGAAGAAAAAATTGACTTTGTCAGGCAATATCTTTAAAACCAATGTTTTCACCTTCGGTTTTACTCCTTTGTGAGAAGCTCCGTTCCATTACCAAAAAAATAAGCTATCAACGAAGAAAATCCATGGTAAAATGGAAAAGTTATAGGCGATCAAGTAAATACAGGCACGTCGCGCAATGCCTCTGCACGGGTATATTCTATGCATGTTGTACCAATGCCTACACATCTGCAGTAGCAGCACGTTGGCAGCGCAGTAGATACAAGCCCATTTACGGGTATAAGGAGTAAAACCGAAGGTGAAAACATTGGTTTTAAAGATATTGCCTGACAAAGTCAATTTTTTCTTCAAAAAATCGTAAAAAATCGAAAAAATTCAAATTTAATCGTCAATATTTCGAAAACTGTAAGAGTTAGATAAAAATGTTATAGGAGCCATAAAAAGGAAATTTAATTTTCTTTCGTTTGGTGTTACCTCAAGGAAGATAGCTTACTGCGATAAAGAGACATTCAGGATTAAGTGAAGCCATTGGCCAAATAACGGTAAATTGCCGATATCTCAAAAACCTTCCCATAGAATTAAAAATGAACCCGATTTTCGGAATCAGCGACCGATTTTACATATATATAGGATGGTCGCGTTCAGAATATTTTTTGGCTGTAGAGCAGTGTATTCAGAAAGAACACGAATAACAATTATTATTAATTTTTATTATTTAAAACGCTAAAAATTATTTTTATTATTTATGTGAAGAAATTTTGTATGTTTTAATTAATGGAGCCAAAATGGCCTAACCCTCTTTTCCTATCAATATATTTTTTTTATATGGATTCCAAAATGGCCTAACCCATTTTAATTATTGTATTAACCGTTTAAAATATTCTTTATGTAATTTAATTAACACCTAATGATTAACCTTAAACAAGTATTACAACTAATCTTTATTTACGATTAATAAAAAATCAGTAAAAATATTTTAAAAACGTATTTTCTTTTAAATTTGTTTTTCTCAGAACCATTTTTTTGGGCTTAGGCCATTTTGGCGCTGAGCGCCTCATATCACAGGTCCATAATATGACAACATCACAAGGTCACTGTACAGCAATATCAAAATATCACATTAGTACAGTATCATAAGATCATAACAATACAACTTCACAAGATCAAAATATGGAAAAATCACAGTATCACAACATCCCACTAATTTTTTTTATCTTTAAACCAAACGTAACCGCGAAAGCCCATAAGTTTATTTTAAGTTATCGAAAGGTTTTTCATTTTCAAGTTTTGCGTGGAATCACAACAAACGAACTGCTTTGTGCATGCAGGTGTCTAAAATAAAAAAAAAAAAGCGATAAAAAAATCTGACAGCAAAATTGAATTTCCGCAAGCAATACGCTCAAGATTACCGTTTATACACTAATGTTCAACCGCACACAACAAATAGTTAAAAGATTTTTACGGTCTTTGCGCCTGCAGCTAAGCAATGTTTTCTATGTGTTTAAGAAACTAGATAGATAAGCAATTGTGTGCAGTGGTTGTACTACAACCAGGGTTTGAATTTGCTTGCTGCAAAACAGCAATAGCCGATGTTTTTTGCTTATTGCTGAATTCAGCCGAGCCAAAAACGAAAACACGAATCATTCGCTTCAGTTTTCAGCTGAGTCGTGTTTGCTTGTGTAGTTAAGCCAAGCAACTCAATTTGAGAGCGTTGCTTTTACTTCCAGCAATTAGTTGAGTGGTAAATTTTTGCTTACAGTTGCTTATTTTGCTGAAACTAGTTTTAAGCAGAATTCAACATGAAAAGATGTTTACAAATGGACATACATACATATTATGTGTACATACATACATACATAAGTAAATATGTATAAAAAATCGAAATATGCGTAACCAAATCGTTTCAGCAAAATAAGCAAAAGCAGAAAAAATGCAAAGACACAACTAATTGCTGGAAGTAAAATGAAATCCCCCAAATCGCGTTGCTTTGCTTAACTATACAAGCAAACACGGCTCAGCTGAAAACTGAAGCGAATGAATCGTGTTCTCGTTTTTTACTCGGCTGGCCGAGTTTGCTAATTTACTTTTCGTTAGCAAAAGCAAAGCAAAAGCAAATGCAGCAAAAGTAGCTAAGCAATTTTAAACCCTGACTACAACTATGTATGCGTTGTATTGGCTGTCATTTGCAGCAGCAGCAGCAGCAGCAGCACAGCTGTGCTATACAATGAGACAATCTCAGCGCCACTGATTGAGGTAAGCAAGTAGAAAAAAGCAAATAAAAATGCTAAAAAAATGCCATAGAAATAAAATTTTATTTTTTAGCTCATTTTATCACTTTTTACTGCACACAAGCTACATATCGCATTTCGATTACGATTTCTTTCTTATACGATGTGCGCTCAGCACAGCTTGCTGGCTCAATGTCGCCGCTAGATAGCTACTTTTATTTGATGGCCAGCGTGAAAGTGAATTTTTGTGATATTTAAAAAGGAAAAAAGAAAAGCAAATAATGTGATTGCATTGTCTAGATTGCACATTATCAAACGCATATATACATACATATATTGTTGTAGATACAACAAATGTGCTTAAATTTAAAATTGAAGCTGTGCGTGCTTTTCAATTAATTTTACGTCTTATCTTTTCTTTAACTCTCTCTTGACATTTAGCAATCCAAAAGCGCCTTGGAAAGGAAATTTCATTAATTCGCACGCAATGGAATGGGATCGTTATGATATTGATTGGCCGGAATTTAATAAACGTACACAAGTTTATATGAATATAGGTGAGTTTGTAACTAAAATAAAAGCAAATAAATAAACCTGTACATTATTTACCTTTTATTTTATTTATATAAGTGATGAGTCCTTCTACTGCTGAAATCGCTATTCCACTAAATTTTTTAACTTATCCATTGGTTCGTAGTGCCTCTAGCGTTAGTAGGTTTGGCATAGCATGATAAATTGTATGTATTCAGGCTTTCAATTCTTCATCCTACACCACAAAAAAAAAACCGCCGCACTTGCTCATATTTTAATAGATTTTCCTATGAATATAGACCTCAGCCAAAGCAACTAGAGCCCTAGATACCCGGGTATCGAGCAATTCAATCTGATCGTTTTTGTTTGAAGCCCGTTTTTTGTTCAAATGCTCTAAAAGCAACCTAACCTAACCTTCCTTTGAATATATGTTGTAATATGTTATACCAGTACTTGGCAATCACCTAAAGTAGACAAAAGCTATGTCATAAAAAAAGCCGAAGAATGCACGAAAATTCCAAAGCATTTTCAAAATGCGCTTATAATTGAAAATTACCAGTAAAGCATGCTTACACTAACCTACAGCTTATGCTGCTGCTCACACTCTCAAGTATACAATCTGAGCATGATTATGCCCTATGAATTTATAATGCGGCAGCGTAGCCAACGCAAATAGTGCTCAATGCCTTCAAAATCTTTAAGCAGTTAGGTTATGTGCTTGGAAATACAAAAATACACACAGCCACTCGCATAAGCATTTCTGAAAGCAAGAAATTGCAGGAAACTGTGAAGCGATTTAATTCTATTTTCGGTGCGCATATAATAAAGCTCTATATAAAGCATTCAGCGCGAATTGCAAAATTGTGAATTCAATATAAATGGGGAATTCCAGAAAAATATTCAAAATATAAAATAAACTTTACATATTCACAAGGCAAACGGTTTCACTAGGGAGTCAAAGTAGTCGAAGAAAGATTCCGAAAAAAAATCAAAAAATCGGAATATATGCCGAAATGTAGGCACGTCGGCACAACTAAGATTAGATAAATATTTTGAAACTCGAGATATGAGTTATACGGGCTGCTCGATATATTTTTAGCCTAATAATGAAAATGCGAATATTAGTCATAGAAAATGGTTTTATTGTTTTTCGAAAGCATGACTTATACACTTTTGCATGCGCTCAAGCCAATTGTCGAAGCACTTTTTCCACTCCGATTGAGACACTACCAAAACATGGTTTTTGAACGCTTGAACAGCATCTTCTGGCGACGAAAATCGTTGACCACGCATTTCTTTCTTCATGTGCGGGAATAATAAGAAGTCATTGGGTGCCAAGATAGGGCTGTACGGCGGATGACCAATCAATTCGACGATTTTTCCGGCCAAAAAGGCATTGATTTGAGCCGATGCGTGAGAGTTCGCATTGCCATTGTGAAAAATGATTCGTCTTCCTTATTCGTTTTTTGAATTTCTCCGAAGACTTCAGGCAAACAAATTGTGGTGTACCAGTCAGAATTGACCGTCCTACGGTGCTCAAGCGGAACAGTCGCCACATGACCAGAATATCGAATGTGTGCTGGTGGGAGAAATGTCCAAGGATGTCTTTGTATCACGGTATGTCACATGATGATCTTGCATTATGAGTTCACGAACGGCATCAAAGTTCTATGGTACAACGACCATTTTTGGATGACCTTCACGGAATTGGTCTTTGAGCGAGCGTTGGCCACCATTGAATTCATTATATCAATTTTTCACAGTGCCATAGGATGGTGCTTCATCGCCATAAAAAGATTTAAGTTCATCAATGCACTCTTGTCGTTATAATCCACGTCGAAATTCGTGAAAACTGATCGCACGAAAATGTTCACGAGTTAATTCCATTTCTTTGCCAAATTAAATTTTTCAAGTCACTGTAAACAAGACAAATGATGGTCGTACGTCAGAACATTCTGAGTACGATTATGCTAAAAAATGTCAGACTTTCCAATGGAAATGTCAGATTTCACCTGGCAACACTTTCTCATTGTTAGGCTAAAAATATATCAAGCAGCCCTCTTTTCTTGCATATATTTTGAGTATGAGTTAAAAGTATTCAAGCTTTGGGCGTTAGAGTGTTAAAGTCTAATATGAAAAAATTCTACATAAAATTCTGCTGCAGAAGTATGAGTTTTTTTACGAAGAGGAAACATCGAAAACCTTTACCCCGTCAATGTGGGACTTTAACCGCACTTAACCTCCTGCTGTTACCATACCGATGCCCCGGTACCTACTGACACAAAGCTATCGTCGGAAAGTGGATTGAGCAACAGACTCTAAGGCCTTAATGGTCGCATTATCTTCCTCAATAAGTGATTCACCATTTTTTTTTTTTTTATAAAACCTACTGCTTCCATGATAAGCATGACTATTCATTGACATTTATATTCGTGGTCTGCGAAAGAATAAGTTGCCCACCACACGTGATAACGGATGCAGGAGGCTGAACTCCTGTATGTATCTGCTCCACTCTAAGTAACGAATGAAGAAAGCCGAGCTCGTTTTACGTATCCGTTCCACTCGAAGTGGTCAGTTAGTTGAATTAATATATGATAAGTGATCTGCGGCAGCCTAAGCTCCGCACCAGGCGCTGTGACGAATGCAAGAGTCTTAACTCCTGTACTTATCCATTCTACTCTAAGTCTCGACGTACTTATGCAGAAGTCTGAGGTGGGAAAATTCATTTGAAGTCGTTTTATAAAAGATATTTTGGATTAACAAATTGGCCAAAATATCTATTAAGATTCAACCGCCTTATAACAACTCAGACGCTCTGAGCTAGTACGAAAAGTGCGGCAAAGTTGGTCCATGAGACATCTCTTGTACAAGAACACTGCTGAAAACAGTTCCATTTTCATGGAGTACCCCTTAATACCGTAATAAGTATGTATGAAAGCTTCTTAGGCACATTATTAGCGCTTTCATACGAGTACAAGCACTCTCCAGCTCAATAAACTGCCAGTACTTTGGCAAGCTCAATTATATACAGAGAAAAACAATAGTTTACCTAAAATCCACTTGTTCTCTCGCTATCGCGAACATGCTTACAACTCACTAAACCCTTTCAAACAATTACCAAGACAACTACAAATACGTCTCCAAACACAACTACAAATACACCTACACATACACACACCCTAAAATAGCACATCCTTTCAAATTGAGTGTCTTCATTCTATTTTCACAGGCATACCACCATCGATTGGCTATAAGTACAGGCAAATCTACATGAATTTTTGGAACAAAGAACTACCCGATGAATTGAATCAAATAGCAAACATACAAAGGCAGCCATACTTGCATACAATCGGCTATGGGGACAGGGCAGGTGGCGGAGGTGGTGGAGCTAATGATGACAATGAAAATGCTGATAGTGGCATTGTGGCGCAATATCCGCGCGGCAGCACCGCAGCAACACACATTACACACTACCCACCAGCGGCGACGCAACGACGTGGCAACAGCGAAGTAATAACCGGTCACATGAGTCAATTTGGCACACGTGACAATGGCGCTGAGGATCCGGTGCGCACATTGAAACTGCTATTACAAGAGCCATGGAAATTTGCTGGCGGCAATGGTGGTGGCAATAGCGCAGAAGAGAATGGAATGAATGGACTCCGTGGTGGCAGTGATGGCGTTGGTGGCTTTGGCGGTGTTAATGGCGGAGGCGTGGCTGGCATGGAGACGACATTTGCTGAGAATATGTACAATTCGCCGCCAACTTTTGGTGTGAACAAAAATGTGAACGAGGACGACGAAACGCATCGTTTGTTGAGCGCAATTTCGGGTATGGCAAATGGTGCCAATGGTGGTACTAATGCGTTTGCTGGTGGTTTTGGTGGTGGTCTTAGTACGGTTGGCACTGGCACAGCTTTGGCTGGCGGCAATGCAATTTATGGTGTGCCAAGATTGGATATGACAGAAGATAACTATGGTGGAGGTGGAGGAGCTGGTGGCGGTGGCAGTGGCGGTGGCGGCAGAGGTGTCGCTGATCAAGCAGCTGTAGGCGGTGGCGGCAATGACAGCCACAAGGAGGATGACGTAGCCAAATCAGAGACAACACTGCAGCTGCTCATCGGCCTGATTGCCATATTCATTGTGCTCAACATTGTCATCTATTCCACTTTCCTGATAAAAAAGCGCAAGAAAGCGCAAGCAATGAAGCGTAAGCTGGGCGGCATACTCGGCCACTATGATGCCGCTGCGGTCGCTGCCAGCAGCGTCGACGCCGACGACTTCAAACGTCTGAAACAGAATGGCGATGGTGATGAAAGTTATGTGCTCGATATTGTACGCAAATCGAATACGTACGAAGCAGTGAAGACGGAACGCTCACCCATCAATGGCTATCAAATGACGCGCCAACTAAGCACATCCACCGTTGACACGCACACCAAAGTGTGCGCTTGGATGTCGGCCGCTGCTGCGGGTGCGGCGGCCGAAGCGAAGGCGTGTATGTTGGGCTCGGGCGCGGATAGTTCAAAGTGCGGCTCCACTTCGAAGAAGTCCTCATCGCCCACATTCTCTTCGTTGCGCAGTAGCAGCGCTGGCGGCAGCTTCAGGCAGCAGGCAGGCGGAGGTGTGGCTGCGCCGCAAAAGGTGAGCGTCGCCGTGGATGCAACACCGCAGGCGCGCAGTGGAAGCGTTTTGGCGCAAGAGCCAATTGAGGTGCTGAAGCTGAAAGCGGATGGACGCAATATAATCATTTGTCAAGAGGTGGAGGTGTTGGATCAGGAGCTGCTTTTGCCGCAAAACTCTTTGGATAGCTCACGTTATACGCTAATGCGTCAGCACTCGGCTGCGACAGAGCCTTGCGATGCGGAATTGCCGCAAGAGGGACAATTACCCAATTCACTGCAACAACTACAACCACAACATGCGCATTCACATTCCGATCCTGTCGATATGCAACATTACTACAGCAGCTTGTGTGACAATGAGAATGAAAAGGTGACCAGCTTCTTGGTCGCGGATGTAGATGTGGACATCAATGTGACTAGTCGCGATGATGCTGAGTTGGCTGCAGCTGCGCGCACAATACAACTAACACCCGCGCAGCAACTGCAGTTGATCAAGCGACGTAACTATCCCAAAGTCTTGCCCACAAACAAGTCGTGCGCCGCCGCGGCGACGAAAGCCGAATTGGGTTTTATACAGTCAGGCGACGACTCAGACGACTCGCCGCCCATGACGCTCGACTTGCGTACGACAAATAAAAGAAATTCGCTGCCGCCAAATAGTTTTCTACCACATTTCGGCGGCGGCGGCGGCGCAGGCGGCAGTAGTACATTTGCAGGCGCACGTTATCCACCCTTGCCGCCGCCGCGCACCATCTCCACGCTGGGCCGCAAACCTTCGCAGCGTCGCAATAGCAATAACATCACAACATCACCCTTGAAGCTGGCGCATGATTTCACAGCCGAGGAGGAGGAGGACATAAATCGGCCAATAACGCAAAATACTTTAATTGTTGGTCCCATTGTGCCGCAACAAAAGCCTAAGGCGGCTGCGCTGGGAGCCAGCAGCGGCAGTATTGATGCTAATTACGCGACGCTGAAGCGCGCAAATGAGCTCAGTGCCGCGGGGACAACTGCTAAAGTGACTTTTAATAGTGTGACTGGCACGCGCGCGATATTAGATGAGGCGGTGGAGGGTGAGAAGGAGGGTGAGAATGAGAAAGCTGCAGGCGAAACGGCAGCGACAAATTCCACAAAAACAACAACAACAACAGCTTTGCACAACATTGCCGCGCCCGCAGCTCCGCCCAGCTCCAACGCTGACTGCTTCGTGACACGCAAAGCCGCTCCCATTGGGGTTACAACTTTTCTCCGTGGCGGCGGTGCTGGTGGCGCGGGCTTGCAAAGCTTTGAAAGTCAACCGGTTGCTTTGTTGGGGCTGAATGACCAACTAATTCAGCAACAAAAACAAAAACATCAAATGCATCACACCGAGCGTGTTTATGCCGTACAAGTGCCAAGCAATTTGCCAACATCACCAACCACAAAAACAACGGCCAATTCAATTACGCCTACGCTAATGAGCGGCGCGCCAATGGTGGAGCAACAAAATCAGAGTTTGCACAATAATATTCCGATTAGTGGCGGCGGCTCCATTGCTGACATTTATGCGCAGCCAAACAAGTCGGCAGCAATTAAAGCCAAATTGAGTGTGACGGCTGAACAAACGAAAATAGCAACACCAACAAACACTGAAGCAACAATAGCAACAACCACAAATAATAAAACCTCTGTGTTGCCCACTGATTTCACAACAAAAACAACAGCAACAGGGGCAATAACAGCTACGGAAGTAACTAAATTAAACCACACAATGGCAACAATAGAAGCAATAGCAACAACAACAAAAGAAACACCGCACACCTGCACGGCAAACCGTTTGGGCGCAATGGAATTGACGGCAAATAGTGGCGACAATAGCGACAAACAAGTGACAGCTAATGGTGGACAAACAATGGAAAAGTCGACAGGAGCAACAACAACAGCAACAAGCGACGCAATGGGAGCTTGTATGTCGTCTCACCACAAGCCACAGATGCAGCTAAGGAATGCTAGTGGTGCTGGCAGTGACAGTGACAGTTTACAAGCGCAATTGCAACTGCAACAAAAACAACAGCAACAACCAACAAAACCAACACAACAAAGGCACATGCTGCCAACGACGGCGTCTCTAAAACGTAATGCCAGCATTGGAGGTGGCACAATAGCAAATGCCATAGCGGCACAATTGGCGCAGACAAAGCCCTTAAAAGCCGCATTGGCAGAAGTCAGTGGTAGAGGCGGAGGAGGAGGAGGTGGGGGAGCAGCAGGAGGCGTCGTTTGCTCGGCAGCACCAACAGCACAAAGCAAATCAACGACATTTGATTGCAATGGAAATGGCAATGACAGCGACAGCAACAGTAACAGCAACAACAATATTGATGACAGCCACAGCAGGCGAATGACAAATGTGCATGACTCCTGTTCAACAGGTACCAAAGGTGGCCGCAATAGCTCAGCATCGACAGCTGCTACGCCTCATTGCTCTGCGAGAACGTCCTCAGACTCTTCTTGTTCGTCGGCATCGTCGTCCTCCTCGTCCTCTACAGGCACTGTGCGTACGGAGCTGCCACAAAGGTAATTTTTATTTTTTGTTAAATAAGATTTTGCACAAACCAACAGTGTATAATATCGACACTAACAAATGCTATTAATTACAGTAGTCTACAGCCAAAATATACTCTGAACGCCACTATCCTATCTATATGGAGAGTCTCAAAAACCTTCCCATAGAATTAAATATGAAATCGATTTTTAATTTCAGCGACCGATTTTACATATGGATGTGATAGTGATGTCCAGAGTACAGAATGAACAGACTTGATTTTGGGATCCAGTGTTATTTGCTGAATAGAGCTTTAATCCAGCAGCTATGAGTTTTTTTAGAGGGGCTTTAAAATATTAATATTTTAGCTGGCGGTCCTCTTACTTTATCGAAAATATCATCAATAAAACGCCTTTAAATGAAATTTCAGACCTCACACTTCGTCATTAGAATTTAATGAGGAATTCTTTCTTTGTTTACTTTAACCCTCTTACGCCCAAAATTTAGCCATTCTCATAATATTTGGAAGAAAAGTCACCAATTAGAGGGTTAAAATCTTCTACGAAAGTTTTTAGTAGAAAATGTTCGCCTTTAACCCCCTTACGTCCAACAAGTAGACATTTTTAACTCATTATCAAAATTTTTGCAAGAAAAGTCATTAAAAAATGTACTTAAAAAGTAAAAATTTCTACGAAAATTTTAAGCAGAAAATTTTATACCTTAACCCCATTTCACCCAAAAAGTAAGTATTATTAACCCACTGTCAAAATTTTTGGAAGAAAAGTCATTAAAAAATGCACTTAAGAGGTTAAAATTTCTACGAAAGTTTTGGGCAGAAAATTCTAGACTTTAACCCCCTTACGCCCACAAAGGAGGATGTCATTAAAAAATGCACTTAGAGGCTTAAAATATTCTACGAAATCTTAACCCTATCTCGCTCAAAAAGTAAGTATTTTTAACCCACTCTCAAAATTTTTGCAAGAATATTTATTAAAAATGCACTTAAAAGGTTAAAATTTTTACGTAAGTTTTAAGCAGAAAATTCTAGACTCTAAGCCCTTTACGATCACAAAGGAGGAACTTATTAAAAAATGCACTTAGAGCTTTAAAATGTTCAACGAAACTTTTAAGCAGATAATTTTATACCTTAACGCCATTTCGCCCAAAAAGTAAGTATTATTAACCCACTGTCAAAATTTTTGGAAGAAAAGTCATTAAAAAATGCACTTAAAAGGTTAAAATTTCTACGAAAGTTTTGGGCAGAAAATTCTAGACTTTAACCCCCTTACGCCCACAAAGGAGGGAATCATTAAAAAATGCACTTAGAGGCTTAAAATATTCTACGAAAATTTTAAGCAGAAAATTTTAAATCTTAACCCTATCTCGCTCAAAAAGTAAATATTTTTAAACCACTCTCAAAATTTTTGCAAGAAAATTTATTAAAAATGCACTTAAAATCAGAGACGAAAAATAACTCTTATTGAATTTTTTGAAATCAAAAACGTTGGGCACATTTCAATGAAAAAATGTTTCCCTTACATTTAAAAGTTATTATGGGAAAGAAAAATTTTTCTGTTGCTCATAACGATTATATTCAGATTTTTATTTTTTCAATTGCCTCATAACTGTTATTC
This sequence comes from Urophora cardui, assembly GCA_960531455.1. Taxonomy (NCBI): domain Eukaryota; kingdom Metazoa; phylum Arthropoda; class Insecta; order Diptera; family Tephritidae; genus Urophora; species Urophora cardui. Next base: position 151,905,175 of record OY482672.1, on the reverse strand, counting down.
ATGAGAAAAAATTTTTTCCGTTGCTCATAACGTTTATTTTGAAATTTTTATTTTTTCCGTTGCCTCATAACAGTTATTCATGAAAATAAATTTTTTCTGTTGCTTATAGCTAATTTCTATTTCAGATTTTTGATTTTTACGTTGTATTGTGAGTATTATTTTGTGGAATTGGTTCCTTTTTTTGCTCATAGGACTTCATCTTTCGGTATCTAGTGTATGTAATTGGATGGTGCTATGTAATACAGTATATTTATTTTATTCCCAAACCCGAAGCTAGAATGTTTCAATTGGTACTAGTTATAAATATATCCTAACTAAAATTAAAAAAATGCTGATTAGAAATCGGTAGGATTTTTTTCCGAGCAAACGATTTTTCGAAAATAAAATAATCGATCTCGTGATAAGAATCGATAGCAATAAGAAAACAAATCATTGTGGTAGTCAGACTTAGCACGATATTGTCCGGAAGCGTCGATATGTATGTATATTAGAGTGCGTTTAAAATTCAAATTAACGATATTTTACTGTATCGCCCCCTCAACATGGTTAAAGAAATCACGGATAAATTTTGGTCCAGATTGGTGGCGGTTAAGGCGCGGTGCATTGTGGTGAAAAATCTATGAAGGTTAAAAAAACCAAAATATTTTTGTAAATTATCTAATACCCAAAATCAATACTTCTATACCCGAGGATAACAAATATAAATTTTGGTCCCGATTGATAAAGTTTTAGTGGTCTTTCACGGGGGTCAAATTTCAGATGGCCATAGAACTTACATTTTTTTACCCCTGTGACACTCCACTAAACCATGATCAATCGGGACCAAAATTTATGTCTGATATCTTTGACCATGCTACTACCGATTGAGGGGCGATACAGTCTTTTTATGAACTTTTAATTTTTTTATACAAATTAAACGCACTCTAATGTACATACATATAACTTTCTATTATATTTATTGACTAATCCATACCCGCGAAGTCTTCCGCGGAAAAAAATTAAAATGTTGATTTTTTTTAATTATAAAATATTTAAAGTAAAATTGGCAATACACCAAAATAAAAATCCAAGCGAAATCCATTCGAAACCTAAATTAAAATCGAATTAATTTATGATCTTCCATCTTAAACCAAGCTTCAGTTCTCCCTCTTTCTCTCTCTGTAAACGCTGTTTTTAAAAATCATAACCCAAGATCTTTAGCATGGATAACAAATTCCTACCACACTAAGCCATCTAATCGTACATTCACGTACATATGTATCTCATATTATTCACCGAAAAATAAAGTCCTATAACCATAAAAACAAACATATTCTGCAAAATAATATTCAAAATATAACGAAAAAATTAAAAAATTTGAAATGTAGAAGTTATGAGGTAACGGAAAAAATAAAAATTTTAAAATAAAAGTTACGAGCAACGGAAAAACTTTTTTCTCATGAATAACAGTTACGAGGCAATTGAAAAAATAAAAATCTGAACATAATCGTTATGAGCAACAGAAAAAACTATTTTTCAAACATTATAGTTACGACTGAAAAATATTTTTGTTCGGTTTGAAATAACTCTTAAGCTAATTCCACATAAAACTTTTTCCGCTTTGCGTTACGCCGCTTTCTATGTCAAACAACGCAAAACTGAAAAACTATGTCACAATGAACGCTGCAACATCACTCAAAAAATATTTATTTTCTGAAAAATCTTTCATTCTCCGTTTTATTTACAAAAAAAATAATAAGAAAATAAAAATCTATTAAATTATTTTTCAATTGTGTGAAATTTAAATTTGTTTATTTACATTGGAATTAAAGTGAAACTGAAAAAAAATTCAACGCCCCCAAAAGTTGAGATTTTGGCAACTTTGTGCTTTACGTAACTTCGGCGTTGCGTTACTTTTTGTTATGTGAGAAACCTCATATAGATACATGTATTTTAATCTCAACTGTCACGCAGAAAGTGTCACGTCGCGCAACACAAAGTTCTATGTGGAATCAGCTTTAAGAAATGAAAGAAAAAGATTTTTGAATTTTTTAATTGTTATGAGGCAATTTTTTTGAATATTTCTTATAACAGTTATGTCTCTGCTTAAAATTTTAAAATTTTTACGTAAGTTTTAAGCAGAAAATTCTAGACTCTAAGCCCCTTACGACCACAAAGGAGGAACTAATTAAAAAATGCACTTAGAGGTTTAAAATGTTCAACGAAAATTTTAAGCAGACAATTATATTGGTTATCAGCAAAAATGAGAAACTTTTACGCGTTTGAGATAAGTGCGTAAGAGAGCTTAGCTCGGGATAACGCTAATACATTTTTCATATTTACTGTGCCAATTCATTTAAGCATTTCAGCAGTTGATTGAATTTATTTTATAAATATGACAACTCTACTCACAACACTTATTTGAAAAAAAAAAATCTTCATACCAAGGCATTTAAATTAGATATTCTTGCGTGTGATTTATATTTCAAATAGTTTTTGTGTACACACAGAGGAAACTTTCATCCTCAGTGAATTTGTGCGTTTGTGTACAAAATTATCACACTTCACTTGCGTTTATGTTTCACTTAGTGCGTTGTTTGTTTAAATTTGCATAAAGTGATAACTAAATTTGTTTTGTTCTTAATCGAATTTATGTGGTGCAGCGATGTCCAGTGTGTTAAAGAAACGGATGGAGCTATACATTTTGCTTACTCCGTATGACAACCGAAGAAGGGCGTAAAAGGACATACAACTTATTTATAAGCTATACCCGAAGAACTTGTAGACCATGACCGAAAAATTGCCGCTATTTAGAAAAAAGAAAGGAAAGGAAAAGCTCACTGAAGGGTTGTGCTCTTAACCTTTTTCATGCGAGTTGATCACTTAGCCCCAACTAGGCAAACCTGCATCTAATTTCACAAAAATCTATTGCAGCAGTGACTGACATACGACAATTTAATTTAAGTTATCAAAAATACATTTTGTAGCCAGTAAAACTGACTTTAAGTGAATGTTTGCAAAACCGCGCAAGCCAACCAGATTGTAACGAGAAATATTAAGTAAAGGTGGTTGATACGCTTGTTGCTAAATTATAAATACATACATACATAGATACATACACAAATATAAAAATACCTCTTCTAAAATCTCTAAACAGAATCTACATAATATATTTCATTCTGAATGTGTAAACAGCCATTTGATTATATTTCCTGCCCTTAAATCTTTATTATGTATGCGCCGCTAAAATGCATCTACAACACATACGTGCGCATCTAGTTGTCTGATATCAGCTAAAATAGTTGTGTCAATGTAAAAACTTTGTATATAGTTGCTAGGATATTTTCTATAAGTATGTATATACATATAACTACTTTACATAAATCGTAATGGCATGATTATTTGTATGCGAAAATGATTGCCACCGAACCGTCCAACTTTTCACAAGCGTCCCATAAGCATGGAAGTGATGTGAGACGTGTCGTCCTGCCAACACTACAGAATTTATTTTTCGTAAAATTATGTTATTTCGCAAATTGGTTTTCGGTGGTTTTCAGCGGTTGGTTGCCATGATGCCGGAACAAACAAATCCAAAGTGCAAACAAAAACCCTAAAAAAAAAAAAAAACAAAACAAACCATAACAATTGCTCCCACAATGTTGGTTATTGTTATGCCATTGTTGTCGTCAGCATATTTGCTGCTTTCTGCTTTATGTTGTTATGGCTGTGAACGCAAATAATTGTTGGTTGAAGGCGTGTTTTCAGCAAACTTCATCTTGTAAGCTGAAGAAATTAAAACCTGATTTGCCGCAAGATGCCGCTACGATCGACATATTTGGAAAACGCTTATTTATGAACCAAAATACCGTTTTGGGCCTGAATAACCGTTATTCAGATTTTTATTTTTTTTTGGTCAACTATAAAAATCAAGCCTATTTATTTGTCAATATTTCTGGACGATATTGGTATCAAATGAAAGGTGTTGAGCAGGGATTGTAGCTCTGATTACCTGTTTTCATTTGATACCCATATTGCTTAAAACACTCCAAGGCATCCGGGTCCACTTTTCACCCATAACTGGGAACCCGACCTACGAATCATAATAAATACACTTCTATGTAAAAGACCTGATCAACACTTTTCATTTGATACCAATATCGTCCAGAAATATTGACAAATAAATAGGCTTGATTTTTATAGCTGGCCAAAAAAAAATAAAAATCTGAATAACGGTTATTCAGGCCCAAAACGATATTTTGGTTGCTATAACGGTTATTCAGGCCCAAAACGGTTTTTTGGTTTTTATAATGGTTATTAAGGACCAAAGGTAGATAAAGGTTATTTTTGCGCAACTAGAAAAAATAACCGTTATTTTCGGTCCCTGGTATATACATATATAAATACTGTCTGCATTAACATTTTTACGCCAGATGGCGCATACCTCAATTTCACTTTTTCTCAGTTTCACTTTTTACTCTTAACGGTCCCTGTTTCACACTGAAACTATTTAACTAACCACACCATCCACGCCAGTCTCCATTGCCCACTACTTTGCAGCATTTTTCCATGAATATTATAATAGTTTATTTACGTTATGCATAGTTATGGCAAATTTGCTTGTTTCTGTCTATGTCTGAAAACACTCTGTGTATATATCTATGTACATGAAAATATATGTAAAAACTACTTGGCGCTTGTGGCAAGCAAACGACTGCCAATAATTTTTGGGTTGGGTTCATTCTCAACTTTGAATATCTTACACTAGTTACCTACTTACTTACATATGTCGTTTTCGATTCGCCATCACACAAGCGAGGTCGGATCGAACAAAAATATTTGAACCCATAATGAGTAGTAGCCATACTCGCTAACTGGTCGATAAAAATTTCCCTCTGCTCGCTATCATTCACATATAAATTTGACAGAAGGAAATTTATAGCCAGCAGAGAAATTGTGAATCGAAAGCGGCTATATTTTCATATTTACATATGTAAATGTGGTATATATCTATTATTATTTTTGGCATCTTTTGCTGTCTTTTTTTAATTTTTTTCTTTTGTTTTGGTTTTTGCTCTTATTTTATTTGTTTTTGCTTTTGCTTTCTCAATTTTCAATTCCTCAATTTGTTTGCAGCTGATTGCCAATAGTAAGCGCTCATTGACCTACAAATCGTTTTTGTTTCCCTCCCCTCTTTTCTCCTTCTACTTACTTATTTTCCTCTCTTTAAACTGCATTCACAATTTTATTGTAACTAAACGTAAACTAAATTTTCAAAGTTTTTTATTCTATGTAAGTAAATGTATGCGGAACGGCCAGCTATTTCTTCAATTGGCCAAGATTTTACAAATTTTACACAAAAATTTTAAATCACTGCCTTGGGGAATGCAGTGCAGCAGTGAGTCAGTTGGTCAATAACCCTGTAGGAAATTTAATTAATTTTAAATCACTTTATAAACTACTTTATTTTCAATAACAACTAATTGAAAATGTGACTTTTTCCTTTGCAATGAACTGACTTTTTTAACACGGCGATGTCATAGCAAGCAGTCAATTGCCCTATCCTGCATTTGTTTTCAACTACTTTACTAGTAGTTTAAAATAAATAACTTTATCTTGAGTTTCTTTTCAACTACTTTATTTGTAGTTTAATATAAATAACTTAATCCTGCATTTGATGTCGAAATTCAAGAAATGGTAAAAATGCGAAACAAATTTTCCTTAAATTTCGCAAATCGTTCTCAAGTTGATAAAAAATATTTGAGAAACAATTGAATTTATGTTAATTTTCAAATAATAAATATGAAACAATATTTTCTCCGTTTGAGAATTTCGTTTTCAGTGTTTAATGGGAAGTGAAGCTGAAAAACGGTAACCAAAAAATGGAAAAAACAATCTTGGCATACTTAGATCTGAAAACATGTGTTTACGTATAAATATGTACATATACAAGAAACTGTGCCGCGCTGCATTTGTTTAAAGCTACTTTAAAATTAGTTGAATATGAATCACTTTTTAATATATTTATTTTTGCAACTAACTTTTTTTTTCCGTGAGGGAAGTTTGTTGTTGCAGCTGCTTCTCTGCTGCTGCTCCGCTGCTGTAACTGCTGCTGTAAGTAAAGCAATCAGCCAAAACCATTCAACAAATTTGCTTTTCAAGTAAGCGTGCAACAATGTATAAATGAATTTTGTCGCCGCAAAGTATCTAAGTTAGAGGAGAGAGCAAAAGTACAGGGTGTCTGGTATTTTTCGATGGTATAGCATTTATATACATATATATAAGCAGCTCTGCGCACTTATAGAGAAGATAGGGTGTATTAGCAGGCAAACTTTCAGCAAAATTTATTTAGTTACCTAGATTTTATTTATGGCCGCTTAGTGGCCTCTGTGGTGCAGTGGATAGAGTGCTCTCCTGCTATGCCAGAGGTCTCGGGTTCAAACCCCAGTCCGATCAAATACCAAAAGAATTTTTCTAATTAGTAAAAATCCAATTATTGGGTTTTTTAAGAGCAGCGGTTACCTCTCGGCAGTGGGCGGCATACCCTCCGAGAGTATTTCTGCCATGAAAAAGCTTCTCACAAAAAATGCATCCGTCGTTCGGAGCCGGCATAAAACTGTAGGTCCACCCAATTAGTAGGAAAAACAGAAAGGAGCAAACCTCGAATTGGGAGAGAAGCTCGGCCATAAAACTAGTCAGAGTTATATTATTATTATTATTAGATTTTATTTATAGTTTAAGATTTTTCATTTGAATAAAATTTTGAATTTAATTTGTTAGATTCTCACAGTTTCAATTTGCAACACCCTGTACATATGTACACTGGGGTGGTCCTTAAAAAATCAAGATAGCGATTTTCTTCGGTCTCACCCCCTACATCGGTAACAGCACAGTTAAAGGTATCACGTATAAATTTTGGTACCGATTTCCGACGTGGTGTCATACAGGGATCAAAGTAGGTACATGTTACCATATAAAGACAAAAAAATACATAACATTTTTTTTTATATCTAAAGCCCAAAATCAATAGTCCTGCACTCGAGGATCACACATGGTAATATGAGGTTTATCCCTGGTGCGACACCCCATAACTGTCTCCTATCAGAGGAAAGATTTATAAATGGTATCTTTGACCATATTAGTATCCATCTAGGGGATGAAGTTGAAAAAATATGATGATGCATATATTTGTGGACCACTCTAATGTACATACAAATATCTAATCACTGCTTTTACCGTAGCTACCATGTTAGTATAACGGGAATCAACTCCGTTGCCGTTGATTGCCAACAAAATCCATTGTAAAATTCGTTTTTATTCTTCTGCAATTCTTTTTTTTTTTATTTTTTATTTCTGCTCTATCCTCTTCTGCAAAGCGGCCATGCATATTTTCTTTGTTGGAAATCATAAATCTTCAATGAGTCCATTTTATTGACATTTTCGACGTTTTGAATTTGATTTATTTTTGCTATTTATTCTGAATTTTCGCGTAGCTTCTTTGGCGAAATTTATGTGCATATATATATCTATGTACATATTTATGTATGTCTCTAACTTGGCTTTAAGCAACTTTGTCATTTTCTGACAACTTAAGCCAAGTTAAACCACATCAAATTGACTATAGAAATCATGGGAAAATAACATTAACAAATATTTGGCATCAAGCAAATATTCATAAATTCGATAGCTTAAATTTGCTTATGGTTGTTGCTGTTGTTATTTCTTTTGCTGTTTGCCAAATGATCACATTTGCAAAAAGTCATTGTAGATAAGCAGAGCTGCGTTGTCAATACAAATTGTATAAAAAAAAGAAGCAGAAGAAAAGTCAAACCAATTGAGTTAGTGATTAATTTTGACTTTTATGAACTTCCGGCACATTTCGCTTACTCTTTTTTCGATTCACTGTATCATAAATGAAACCGATTTTGATGTGGGTTGACACAGTTAGTACTTTGATGATGAAACTTAATAAAAAAAGGTTTTTCTATTCAAGTTAAAAGTAATGAATCTTTTCAAATTTGTATGTATGTGTAAATATGTACATATCGCCATTTAAACCTTATAAGCGTCTAACCAGTGCTTGTGCCAAACATTGGATTTGAATTCCTGACGCCCAACTCTATCGATTCGTATCACAACTTTGGTCAGAGGAAGCTCTACACTCAGAGAAAAGTTGCGGGCTAAAAACAAGCTGTGTCGTACTTGAATTAAGAATTACAGAAACTAACGAAAAATAAATGAAATTTAAGTTTCCCCAATTTTGAATTAAGAATGGTATTCTTGAAACAAGATAAAAAACTGAAAAAATCTTGGTTTAAGAATGAAATTCCTAATTTAAGACCACCAGAGCCAAATGTTTACCAGAAAACATATAATTTTCAATAGTTGTTGATTTTTGTGTGAAAAACATTAATAAAACAAAAAAAGCAATTTAGCTATTCCCCGCTGGGATTGTGAATGGAGCTTCTCTTGTACATGTTTGATTGGAAAAAGGAACAGGTAAGAGTTATCGCGTTGATGAGTATTTAGCTTATGTTTTAATATGGCTTTTAATAGTTTGAAATAGATGAAGGATTATATCAAATGTGGAGGAGTGGTCAAACAAGTAAAGTGGGAATGTACATATAAGATGCGAAAACAAAACTTGTATAATTTAACTTTTTTAAATCGTGGCCAAAATTTTTGGATTCCAGACCATCGGTGTTGGTAAGAAACGGTTCAAAATGGGTTGGTATAGGGATACTACCACTATAAGTGGGTGGTGAAAATGTGTGTTGGTAGAGGAAGTATTGACTGGGTTTTTTAATCGTTAAAAAGATCACGGAAAATGTATACACTTTTCTAAAATGAGTTCGGTATAAGATATGTATATGTATGTGGATCTTTCTTATTTATAAGTATGTATGTAAAGACTGAATTATATATAGTGATAATAAGAATTGCATCTCCATATACATGTACATATGACTAATCCATTAAAAAAATATTAAAATACAATGCAAAGAAATAAAAAAAATTTTCTTTCTTATTTTTGTTAGGTGGGTTAAATGATTTCGAATTTTGAATTTCGAAAAAAGGAAAGCAAGTATAAGTATTCTTAAAATAAAGTTGAACATTCTGAAAATTAGAATGTACTTTCTCAAATCAATCATCAGCAATGCTTAAAATAAATTTATTCAAGTTTGTCTCAAACCGGAAAGTTCTTAATATAAGCTTTTTCTTCTCAAAAATGCCGTTCTAAAAATAAGAATATATTCTTGATTTTAGCATTTTCAAGCTTAACAGACTTTCATAACGTTTTCGGCTTGATTCAATCCCGCTATACTTAAATTTAGTTTGCTTTTTCTCTGAGTGTATATTTCCCTCTAATATTCTTTTTGAGCTCGGGAATCGCAGAGCTGGACGTCAGAAATTCAATGTTGGCTTGTCTCACAATTCTTCCTAAAACGCTTTTAATAAATAATTTCCTTCATGAACCTAAATTAACAACACAGGAGTTTGAAATTTAAGCACACACCAAATTCACTACGTTTGCTAGAAGTAGCTATATAGGTAAGCATCAAGAGCACTGAAAATACCGCAAATACCTACTTAAATTACGTAGAAATAAGTTAAAAGCCTCTCGGAAATAATTTATGCAACATTTTATATCAACAGTGGGAGTAATGGTGGTTATCAGTGCAGGCAGAGTCTGTGGAGTGCCGTGGCGTGGCGTGGCGTGACGAAGACAAGCCTAAGGCGTGTTTTTGTTGCCATCGCCTGTACTTTTCCACTGCCTTAATTTCACTAAGCAAATATAACTTCTCCTACTCCTACTTTTCCCTTTTTTATTTTGCTTACGCGGCATTTGATTATGCCAAGTAAATGAAGTTGAATTATTTGAAAAAGATTTAGCAAAACCGCAAAATATCTAAAGCTTAAAGTTTAATGTATATAACCTTTGAAGTGTTTAAACTAAAGCTACAATCAAATAAACAAACTGATTATATGAAAAGTTTGTTGTTTGCAAAACAAACAACCAACAATAACCATAATAATGAAACAGCAAAAGAAAGATTTGCAAATTGCTACAATTAAATTTTTGTGCTAAAAGTTTTGCGCTTAAACGAAAGTGAATATTGCGGTCAACGGAGAATAGAAAAACGTAAATTGCATTCCTAGATGCGCATAAAATGAAATAAAAATTTAAGTTTGCCAACAAACTGTGTTTTTTTCTTATCAGATTGAAAATTTTTGATTTTAGATAAAAAAAAATCAGTACGATTTAGTTTTCAATGTTTTAGTATACTTTTAGTACATTTTTGCTGAAATTTTAGTACGCTTTAAAATAATTTCATAGCTTTAGCACTGCATCACAAAAATTTAGTACTTTCTTGGCATAGTTTTAGTAAATTTTATTATGTTTTAGTATAATTTTAGTACACTTTTAGTACATTTTGGTGCATTTTTAATACATATTCAGCATAGGTACTTAAAACATAGTCAATATTAGTATAATTCGAAAAGTATATTTAGCACATATTTAGTATATTTTTAGCACATATTTGGTATTTTTAGTACATTTCTAAGCAACTTGGAAATCATTTTAGCACTGCAAATACAAAGTTTACTAGTTTCTTAGCACACTTTTAGTACATGTTGGTGTACTTTTAGTTTACTTTTATTTAGTTTTTTTGGTACCTTTTTTAAGCAACGTCAAAATTATATTAGCACAGCAAACTTTTATTATATTTTTAGTGCATATTTATTATAATTTTAGTACGTTTACCTATTTTATTTTTAGTACAATTTTAGAAATTTTTTAAGCAACGTCAAAATTATTTTAGCACTGCAAACAGAAAATTTACTGGCATCTTTTAGTATATTTTTAGTACATATTGAGTATAATTTTAGTACATATTTACCTAGTTTATTTTTAGTACAATTTAAAACACTGCAAACAAAAAATGTACTAGTTTCTTAGCACACTTTTAGTACATATTTAGTACAATTTTAGCACACACTTACCTAGTTTATTTTTAGTACAATTTAAAAATAAGTTAAACACTGCAAGCAATAAATTTACTAGTTTCTTAGCACACTTGTAATATATTTTGGTACATTTTTGGAATATTTTAGCACAAAACAAACAAAAAAAATATATTAAAAATTCACAGAGCTTTACGGTTGATTTATTGATTGTTTGCAAATTAAAAAAAAAATATTTGCATAAAATCAACTAGCTAAGCCTGGCAATGGCATTGAAACAATTCATTCGACCACCCGAGTCAGCAATGAAGTAAAGCAAAACGTTTACAAACTTTAGTGGTTTGCCACAAAGCCAAAAAAAATACAAACACACATGCGTACGAAAGTAAACGTTTATCAAGTGCAATCAATTTATTTTACAAAGTAAAATTTCATCGACTGAGAAATATGTATATCAATTGATATGTGCATTAGACCGTTTCACCATGTATGGACAAAGAAAGTCCACCGTACGCCCGTCCATATTATGCCTTTTTGGAAAAACTTTCCAGAAATTTCTTTTTTGGACGCCACTAGATTTCGCTAAAAATTTTTTTTTTCATATCTCCGGTATTAATAGTTCAATCTCCAAGTTCAATACACCATAAAATTACACTCTGAAAAAAAAACGTTGTAAATCTAAAGACTTTCGCTGTTAAATGAACTACTTTCCGCAGTTGAAATGTGCCCAACAACGTTCCTTTGTTGTTTCAAAGGTGCGAGCGTTGTTGATTTAAGTCAATAATGGAGATTGTTGGAAAAAATTTTCACCTAAAAATAAATTTTTATTTGCATTTTACTCTTCATCTTCTCTCCGCCCGGGTCCCTCCGCTTGTTCTCCTATTCTTCTCTCCTTCTTATCATTCACTGGTTGCTATCTTTATTTCTTATTCTGATTTTTCTTCTTTATTTTTTATATATTCCTCCGGATTCGAACCATGACATCAACCTGAAATTCTATCCAATCATCACATAGTGGAACATTCAACATTATATTGAATTGTAGTAACCTATTTATACTTCCATTTCCTAAAAAGGAATCCATGAATTATTTGAATCATTGTAAAAACAAAATTTAAAAAAAATTTTGTTCTCATTAGTTTTGTTTACAACGGAAACTGTTGGGTCAAATACTTTTGCCTTTAAATCAACAACGGGGAGAAAATTGTTGCTAAAAATAGACTTTTTTTTTGGATTTTTCTCTTCATCTTCTCTCCATCATTATTTTTTTTGTTGGTTTTCTCACAAAAAAATATTTTCTCACAAAAAATTTTTTAAAGGCAAGCAAGTTTTTAAATCAACAACGCCCGTTTTTGAAAAAATTGTTGGATCAAAAACTTTGCTGTAAAAACAAATACTTTTGCTGTTAAATCAAAGACGGAGATTCAACAGCCGAAAGTTGTTGGTTTAACTACGGGAATTTTTTTCTGAGCATTAACCCTATATGCGTCGTTGGGCTTACTCCCACCGAGTACTTTGTTTATATCACCTTTTTTTGCTTGCATGTTAAACTTCGCTAAAAATTATTGATCTTTTGCAAAAAAAGAAGGTAGTTCCGATCGCTTCAGTAGAACCTGAAATAGAACACATTAAACATTTGGAGGAACATATGTTTTTCGCTTCTTGTGGTCTTTTAGATTAATTTTACAAAGATTTTTACTGAGGAAACTGAAATTTTATGGCGAGCAATTTTCTAGAACATTTTAAAGCTCTAGCACCCCCAAAAAAGGGTGATTTTGACCCCTTTTTAGTAATTCATGAAACATTTTTATTTTTTTTTTTGCGATACGGTTTAATGTACATATTTATGTATATCGAATCAAAGAAGTGATGAGATACCTAGTCAGTTTAATCTTGAGCAAATTAGGTAATTTAATTAATGTTGAAGAGGCTTGTAGTTCGTGCCAATATAATTTCCTCTTCTTCTTAATTGGCTGATTCCAATACAGGGCAAGAGTGATTCTTCGTTGGAATTCGAGGACCATTAGCTTGTGATTTTGCTCTGCTTCTAGCTTCTTTGGCTTTAAATATGTCTGCTAAATAATTTCAAAGTCTTTCCTTTAATTTATGTATCCTTTCAAGTATCCTAAATTCTGTAGAAACTGAGAGTGAATGAAATCTTCATGCAATTTCTGTACATTTTCTTTATTTAAGCCTTTACATTCCTCGAGTGCATTTCAACTAAAGATGCTGACCACTTTGGGTTATCAAACAAACATAGATGTAATAATTCTTGTGCGTAATTAAGACATCTTTTATGCAATAACTAAATATGTACGAATGTGCTTAGATACATACATGCAAATATCTTAAATGCAAACAAATTTTGATTGAATTCCACAGACATAACTTTAGCTTAAGTCAACCAAATTTTCATTAAAGAAAAATAATCTTGCTTACATATTTATAATACTTGCCAAAGATAGATATTATTTATACTTACCATCTCTGTACATAATACATATATTTTACTTAATTTCATCGTTAAAATAAACTTTGCAATTTTTATATCTTTAGGTCTAACAACAGCAACAATAACAACAGCGTACGACCAACGCAAATTTAAAAGATAGACAGACATGAGCAGAAGAAGCAAATAAATGACGACGCATTTGTGCCAAAAGAAACTGAAAGATGGAAAATGGAAAATGGGTCACCGGAGAAGGCAACTGAGCGCGCAGCTTGAGCTCGAGTTTGCAAAGATAAGACAACAAAAACAAAAACAATTGTTAACTACAAAGCTGCAAAAAAAACAAAAATACAACACACGAGTAAACAATGCAAGTAAATGGTGCACAGGTGAATTTGGAAATTTCGAAATTTCGCCAATATTGACAACGAGAAGTTTTAGTGCACGGAGTACGTAGGTAGTTAAGATACCTTGCGACAAGCAAGCAGTTCAAGCAAGTTTGGAAAAAGTTTATAATAAAATTACTACATATATGCATATGAAGTTGTTAACTAACTAACATAGATACCAACAAATAGCTATAAATACTTACATATGTACATACATATACTTATGTACATATGTATATGGCATATACTTACATACATAAGTGTGTTTTCAGTTAAGCTAAACTATCTATTTAAGCTCATTTGACCTTTTTAGACTGTCTGTATATGCTAAATAGTTTAAGTAAGCGCATTTACATGCTTGAAGTATGTTCACTATAGCTGCGTTGTAGCTATAGATACCTTTTTCTGTTGGCATAGGTATGGATTAGTTTAGCTGGTACAGCATGCTAGTCAAGCTAGCGTTAAATTGATCGTAGGCAAAGTTTGCGCATTAATTTTATTTGCTGTGAAATGCTTGAATTCAAATGCATACACATTGCTACATATGTATGTATGCTTTTAATGTTAATCCGACTGAAATTGAGCAGAATAATAAGGAAGCATGCACATTTGCATAGATTTGCACTGGTGGGCATACCTAAACATTTATGCAACTTTGCTGCTTTTTCAAGTTAAAGAAGGAAATTATGATACGTTTGTTGGTCATGTAACTAGTCGTTATACAGTAAGCATGTTGCGATGAGTACGATGAGTAAACAATTTATTAGCTGCTTTAAAAAAAAAACTTGCTTAGATACTATAACAAATCCTATGCTGCATGCATGCCGATTCCAAAACGATTTGTAAACGTTTTCTGACAATTTAGAGATTTATTCATGCTTCGAATATTACAATAAAAAGCTGTCTAAAGCTTTATGTGTTAAGAATTTGTGTGTTTTATACATGACTGTTGTATGACGAATCATGACGATTTGATGATAACTTCGTGACATTTTGATGACAATTTCATGACGATTTCAAAACGATTTCTTGTCGATTTTCCCGACTTTTTGATGATAATTTCATGACGATTTGATGACAATTTCATGACACTTTCATAACGATTTCCTGAAAAAGTTTTGATAATTGCTTGACAATTTCATGACGAATCCATAACGATTTCGTGAAGATTTTTTGACGATTTCATGACGATTTGATGACAATTTCATGACACTTTCATAAAGATTTCCTGAAAAAATTTTGATGATTTCATGACGATTTGATGACAATTTCATAACGATGCCGTGACGATTTTTTGACGATTTCCTGACTTTTGATGATAATTTCATAACGATTTGATTAAAATTTCATGACACTTTCATAACCATTTCGTGAAAAAATTTTGATGATTTCATGAAGATTTGATGACGATTTCATAACGATTTCATAACGATGTGATATCTAAACTCAAAAGTAAATGATCAAATTTATATTTTATATTTTCTTTGCTTTTTTTTGTAAAAATCGATACACTTTGAAGATATTTATATAGATAATTTCATGACAATTTGATGACAATTTCATGACACTTTCATAACAATTTCGTGAGAAAATGTTAATGATTTCATGACGATTTCATAACGATTTCGTGAAGATTATTTGACGGCGATTTTATGACAATTAAATGACTGTTTGATGACAATTTCATGACACTTTCATAACAATTTCGTGAAAAAATTTTTATGATTTCATAACAATTTCATTACGATTTCATAACGATGTGCTATTTAAAGTAAACGATTAAATCAATATTTTATATAGTGATATTAAGAGCTTTATGGCCGGTGAAGTAAAAAGCGAAACAAAGGTTTCCTTTTATCCTCCTACGCGTTTCGGTGCATATTTGCGCCTTCCTCAGGGAGTCTGATTTTATTTACATAAATTGAAAGATAAAACACAAACAAAAACCATAATTACATAATTGGTTAACGATTAACAGATTACACAATATAATATTAAACATTTATAACTATAATCAAAACTTACTTTGGATAAATTAAATTTAAATTTGAACTATGCAATAAACATATCTACACCTGACGATCAATCAACACAACATATAAATATAAACATATACATATTTTGTTTTCTACTGTCATTCGTATGGTTTGACTTTGTTTGTTATTGCTGCTCTGTAAGCGCAGCTTATATTGTCTACGTCCTCTTTGAAGTTTATTGTGTCTTGTATTCGTTGTTGAATTCGTAGACTTTCTAGTGTTAGTCGTGTTGTTGTTCGTCTTTCTATGTCTAATATTTTTGTGTTGTCGAAGTCTGCTGCATGCCCAGTATTGGTCAAGTGTTGGGCTAGTGCAGTAGATGTTTTTTTATTTTTTGCATCTGTTTTATGTTCTCTCCAACATACAAATAAAATTAACCCGTTCTGGCATATACCACACCTGCAAAACCCTAAACAATAGCCTACATCAACATGATTTTGACTTGGTGGAAAAATATCAAAAACAATTTATGAACTACATTAACACACAGACAGAGGAAAATCTAAAGAAAAAGCTAGAGGGACACATTAATAAAAAGTTCGACAGATACGGGTTCACCATCAACGAAGACTGGTTCATCAATAAGACCAACATACAAATACCCCGCGAATCAAGGTGGTTACTTTCACTTGGGAACAAGTTTGCACTACCCACGACATCGAAAACACTTTCACCAATACGAGTGATTGCGGAAATTGAGCAAGGGATACAAACCATCACAGAGGAAAAGGATAAAGATATAGCACGATGCAACGTGGCATCTAGGGTTAAGGCTTTTAGAAATAAGTTTAATAATAGTGCTAAAGAAAAGCTAATTTTAAAGATTTTTGAAGACACAAAGAAAATACTAAGACAACACAATGACTCGATGATCATTACCAATGCCGACAAAGGTAACAAAACAGTAATGATGGACAAAAACGAATACAACAGGAAGATGACAGAACTCCTTAGCGACAAAGAGACATATAAAACCATTCGATCAGATCCCACACAAAAATTATTAAGGAAAAACAACAAAATAGTGAATGAAATATACAAAAAGAGAAACATTGATGTTGTGCAAAAACATAAGTTGACGTGCAATGCAGCCACAGCTCCTAGATTGTACGGTTTGCCGAAAATACACAAACAAGATATGCCTTTAAGACCTATAGCATCCTCTACAAATATACCCTGCTTCCAACTTTCGAAATATATAGGACAAATTCTAAAACAAATTATTTCAAATGACTATAACATCAAAAATTCGCTCCAACTCAAAGACAAACTAAAAAACTTGACAATTAAAAAAGACGAGATCTTAGTTTCATTCGATGTTATTTCTCTTTTCACAAATATCCCAGTGCAACTCGCTATAAGGACTATAATGCAAAAATGGACTTCTCTTCGCAACACTAATCTGACAAGGAAACAATTTCTAGATATTTTAAACTTCTGCTTAAGAGAGAACAATTATTTTTTACACGATGGAATTTATTACCAACAAGTTCATGGTATGCCCATGGGGAATCCCCTATCCCCCACAGTAGCGGACATTGTTTTAGACAAAATCATTGACGACGCCATAACCGAGCTAAAATCTAAGGACATATATATCTCATACATAACGAAATATGTAGACGATATATTCGCAATTGTTAAAATAACTGACGTGGAAGAAATATTAAAAGTATTAAACTCACAACATAGAAAAATCCAATTCACCACTGAACTACAAAACAACAACAAACTTGCCTTCCTAGACATGGAAATATATAATCAAAATAACAAAATTTCGACAAATTGGTACGTAAAACCCACAGCATCCTCAAGAATGATAAATTTTCATTCGAACCATCCCTGGACTCAAAAGAAAAATACAGCCATCAATTTAATAAACAAGATCGGTGCCCTGAGCGACCAGGCGTTCAAAAAAGAAAATGAGATAAAAATAAAAAACATACTATTAAAAAACGCCTATCCTGCCAAAACAATACAAAGGCTGTTAGCAACAACAAAATACAGACAAACAATACATACGAAAGCAAAAACAGCTGACAAAAATCCAAGCAAAACTTTTAGAGGAGTAACATACATACATGGATTGACAGATAACAAAACTCTACGAAAATGTATACCCAATGAAAAACTTACATTTGCACATAGACCACAACAAACATTAAGAAAAATATATAGCAAGACAAAAGACAAAATCAACAAAGAAGACCAACACAACTTAGTGTATGAAATAAAATGCAAGGGAAATAAAAATGAGCTCTGCAACAAAATCTACATAGGTACTACGAAACGTTCATTAGGCACAAGAATAGGAGAACATAAAACAGATGCAAAAAATAAAAAAACATCTACTGCACTAGCCCAACACTTGACCAATACTGGGCATGCAGCAGACTTCGACAACACAAAAATATTAGACATAGAAAGACGAACAACAACACGACTAACACTAGAAAGTCTACGAATTCAACAACGAATACAAGACACAATAAACTTCAAAGAGGACGTAGACAATATAAGCTGCGCTTACAGAGCAGCAATAACAAACAAAGTCAAACCATACGAATGACAGTAGAAAACAAAATATGTATATGTTTATATTTATATGTTGTGTTGATTGATCGTCAGGTGTAGATATGTTTATTGCATAGTTCAAATTTAAATTTAATTTATCCAAAGTAAGTTTTGATTATAGTTATAAATGTTTAATATTATATTGTGTAATCTGTTAATCGTTAACCAATTATGTAATTATGGTTTTTGTTTGTGTTTTATCTTTCAATTTATGTAAATAAAATCAGACTCCCTGAGGAAGGCGCAAATATGCACCGAAACGCGTAGGAGGATAAAAGGAAACCTTTGTTTCGCTTTTTACTTCACCGGCCATAAAGCTCTTAATATCACTATATAAATTACTAAGCAGTTGGCCTTTACTACATAATTCAATATTTTATATTTTCTTTGCTTTTTTTGTAAAAATCGATACAATTTGAAGATAGTTATTTACATATGTAGGCAATGCGCAAATCACACTTGTATTGAATATCTACTAAGTAAAAAAATAAAAATAATTTATTAAAATCATAAAGCTGCAAATAAAGCGTGCCACTTCTTATTTAAAAATTTACTTTAACACTTTGATGACAAATTTATTTAGATTATCTAATATCACCAAAACGCCAATATGTAGCTACAACAGCCTTCAGCCCTATATATGTCCACTTTTTAATTACATTTACATGCAGTTTAAAATATTTATACAAAATACATAGCAATGTTTAGTTTTTGTGCTTCATTTGCATTTACTTTCAGTGTAGTTGAACGTGGAGAAATTAACAAATAAAAAAACAGTTGTACATAAATAATTATTTCAGGCATTATTATCTACTCGATTAATTAGCCATACGAGGTTGGTTAGTTTTTATATATCTAGATTTTGCTAATTACATATGTGTGTGTATGAAAAAAGTAATTAAACGACAAAACTAATTAAATGCGGAAAAAATAAATAAATTTGATAAATTTTTACACGCTAACGCCCGCTTACTTGCATATCTAAGTTCACATGTACTTATCTACTACGTAGTATATTACAGACTTCTACTATAAACCAATTTGTGTGTTAAGTAAATGAGCAGACAAGCATATTTTGTAAATATTTTTGTAATTAAGCTATGTTTTAAGTTTGAATTTAATTGCTTAATAAACACGTATGTATGTCGGTTTGTATTATGTTACAGAAAAGTTGTGCGGGCAGCTAGTTTACATTCCATTAACTCTGTTTGCATTTGCTTAAGTTTGCAAAAAAAAGCTAACTAAACATGTGCATATGCGTGTTAAATTGCTAAAATATAAATTAAATTGTCTTCAGTTACTTTTCTCAAACTTATCTATATAAAACAGGCTCCTTTTCTGTTCTGCTTCTGTTTCTTTATTTCATCTAGCTACTTTTTTGAAATCTACGCACTACATGAAGTTTTTGTGTGTGCTTTTAGTTAATCACTCAAATTATTGTCAACTGTCACTTTTTGTCTAAAAAATGAACATATGTATAACCAGCAATTTATTATTTCTAACTAATTAAATCTAAATAAAAACTTATAATAAATGTCATCACTTTGAATTAAATATCTACAAACTTGGTAAACACATAAAAAAAAGACCAGCTGTCCCATTAAAAAAAGGCGATTTAATATTATACGAAGGCCATAAATGGCAAAAGTTCTAACATAATGTGACATTTATTTAGCATACATACATACATACATACATACATACATATATAAAAAAATTATGTTTGAAAGCCGTATTACATTACATATAAATTAGTGTTTAGTTGATTACAATTAATTTATGAAATAAATAAATATAATTATGGTGTTAAAATGCGTAAATACTAAATAAAATTTTGTATAAAAAAAAACAATGAAAAACGTACTTAAAAACCATACAACTATATATTTTAACAATGATAGCGGTTATGCGCAAATATCATTAGCGAAAATTGCCTATTAAAGTATTAATTTATTAATTGACGTTTTATTAATTGCAAGCAATCATTTTTAGTGGCAATTACATATCAACCAAATAGCAAACATGGCAACAACAAAAAAAAAAAAAAAAGGAATGAAATACGATATCTAACTACTCGCAATAGTTTTCTGATATAAACGCACATACATAAATTTGTAGAGCAACATACCCAGTAGAACTTGGAGCGAGATCTGCCCAAGCGACAAATAGAAGAGTAGGTACTCCCATTCACTTGTTTTCCGAGAAAAATCAAAAACATAAGTGTTTATTACTACCCTTCCTATAACATAAATACAGTATACAAAATTGTATGCTTATACAGAGAAATATAGGGAATAATCGAGAGTAATGGAGTATTCGCATGGTAGTACTACCGGATTAATAAATTGGTGATTCCAAGCAGGCCCGACGAGAGGGGGGGGCTGAGGGGGTCAATTGCCCCGGGCCCGGGCTTTAGAGGGCCCGGGAATCTCAAAATGATATCCAAGTTTTTGCTTACAGAAAATAAACGAACAACACCTTTAATCACCTTTCGTAGATAGCAATCATTTTAAATTTCAACAAATTTTATAAATCTCTTAAAGTGTCTGCACCCCACTTAAGGAATTGTTGGTTTTTGGCGTCGACTTTGCAGCATAAATTTGAATTCGTTTTCTGTTGCAACAGAAAAATTCGGTATGATGCAAATTCTTATACAGGGATATGGGTATTTCCTGAGCGTTTCGGACGGTATGTTCGCACGATTTTTTGAACTTTTGAGGCAGAAATATCGCGAAATATTGTATCGTTTTATGATATAAGGAAAGATTTAGGCCACAGCTAATGATTAAAGTATGTTAGCGACAGAAATTTAGTTTAATGCCTCTGTTTTAGCCACTTAAACTGCGTTCCGGACGCTACAAAAACACGTCCATTTTTTTTTTTGTGTGGCTAAAACAGAAGCCTGGCATAGCAGGCGAGCACTCTACCCACTGCACCACAGCGGCCATGTATAGATAAATTAAAGTTCGTAACTATATATTCATTGAATTTTGATTTTGAGAATTTGTTCATTTAGTATGGGGGGCCTTAGTTATTTTGACCCCGGGCCCGGATTTTCTCTCGGCGGCCCTGATTCCAAGTCCTACTCGGTAATATATCTGCCCGTAGATATCCAGTAGGAAATATCTCGAGCGCTCGTCTGATGAACAAATAGAGCTTAATGATAGATTATCAAGGAATATAGCATTATTTTAAAGCAACCAAGGCAACAACTATAGATCAACAATCAGCACTTGTAATCTTTTACTGGTTTTCAGGATCATTTAGAAAGCGTTTTGGCTCATTTTTTTAAACAGGTTCAGAGCGTTCGAGAGAACGTGAATTACATTGCAAAAAAAACAGAGCATTTTCGATGTTTTGTATAGTGCGGCGTAACTCACGCACTCTTATCGCACAAAGTGTGATACGTTTTTATACTGGGTTTGTAGCTTTAATATGTTTATTATGGTATTTAACAAAATTTCAACTTATCTGAGCATATCAGCTGTTTTCAAAAATGTCAAACTTTAAGCGATGAAACACAAGTTCGCATAGTCAGAAAAATTTAATAACAAGCAAATTTTCAATATAAAATAACAATAATGGTTTAGTTTTAGAAAGTTATAGCTAGTTAAGTGTAATTTATTTTTTAAGCTTAAATAGGTTTACATGTAAAATGTCTATTCTAGTAACTTACTATATTAACAGCTTTTACTCGTTATGTATTGATGAAAAAAA
Source organism: Urophora cardui (assembly GCA_960531455.1). NCBI lineage: Eukaryota > Metazoa > Arthropoda > Insecta > Diptera > Tephritidae > Urophora > Urophora cardui. The sequence continues at coordinate 151,883,066 of OY482672.1, read as the reverse complement.
TATTTGAATATATTCTAAAATAAAATTCAAGTATTTTCCATAAAAAAAAAACTAAAACTAATTGTTTTCTCTATGGGTGTTTAACTGGGTATTTGACTAAGTTCTTAACTTGGTATTTAACTTGGTATTTAACTTGGACATATATATGGATACTAAATTACGTAATTAAAAGGGTATTTTACTGGGTATTTAACTCAGTATTTAACTGAGTATTTCACTGAGCAATTAACTAGATTTTTAATTAGGTTATTATCTAGGTATTTAACTGGTATGTTAATCAACTGTATCAGTTATTATACGGCATTAGCATAAGCCAACATTGTTTTTAATGCCTCAAGCACCATGACAACAATATTAAATGGACAATGAAAAAGCCAAAGTAAATTTATTAAATTTCCAAATTTGGCTGCCCACAAAATGTCAAGGATGAAATATTGCCTGCAGCTCCTAAGAGTCAAATCTCTTATTTTTTTCTAATAATAACAAGAATAATTATATTAATAATTGAATTACAGACAAAATGAGCATCGCCGCTCATTAGCAAACTTCGGCGCTACTTCGAAGATAAGCTAAAGTTTATGCAATTAACTTAATAAATTGCTGCGCTGCTGAAAAATGTAAACAACAATTATTTTCTTTATTTTCGTTACATTTTAATGAGCAAACGATAAGCTGAAATGTCACTCAAGTATCGTTATTGTTACTTAAAGAGCAAATTATCAAGAGCAACTGTGAGGAAGGACATTATAAGAGGATTAATGGAAATAAAATAAAATTGAGTATATCAATTCAACAGCTTTAATGCAAATGAAAGTCATTGAACTTTCAGCGCAAATTAAATGCAAATGAAGGGAATGTAAGTCATTTAAAAATATCTTTAAGTACTCCGTTGAATGAATTTCTTTTCGTCCATAGAAAATCTACCAAACACGCGCCAATATACTAAAAATAATTCACTGCATTCCTTTCGAAAATTGTTAACACACAAATTGTTAACTGCACGAAATATTCAAAAATAAATAATGAATATTAATTAATAAATTAATGTACACGTGAAGCATATCAATTATTCAGATATTCAATATGGAAATACCGCAAAAAGTTTTACGAAAAATATGCCAACAGCTGCCGTTGCTGTGGAAAATACCATTAAGAGCAAATAAAGAAACGCAACGAAAGGAAATGTGAAAGATTAAAAACTTGTAAGTATGAAAGAGCAAACAATGGTTGAGCAAAAAAAACAAAAAACAACTCAAAAAGACAAGGAGGAATTTGAGCATGAATGAAATGATGAAAGAATTACTTAATTAAGAGCATTATATGAAGTGGGTTCATAAGGATGAGTTAATAAAGTTAAAGAAACTCTCTAAAAACGTTTAAAATAGAGAGAGGCTAGCTCTATATTCATACCTATAAACCTGAAAAATTGTAAAAGCTTCAAAAACTACAAAGAATGGCAAAATAACTTAAAAATAAAAATTTGCTTAGAAAGCAGACAATGCTAGAACTAAAAAAGGTCATCAAATCATAAAAAATAAGTAACAAAATTGGTAGATGACAGAAAATCTGAGCCAGGTTACTTAGGAGATGAGCAAAGCAATAATCATATCGTCGTTTAAACTTCATAACCTAAGTCAAACTTTCAAAACCGCCTATGCCAAAAATGAGATTTGCCAAACTTTAACTCCTCGCGCCCAGCTCTGTCGATCCATGACATAAATTTGGTCTTTCAAAAGTTCGGGAAGCTTTATATTTTCCTCTTATGTCCTCTTTAGTTCTAAAGTCGTTGAGTTGGGTAGCAGGAATTGATTTTTGCCACAAATGTCGGTTAGGTGGTTATGAAAGTCTCAGCTGAGGGGTTATAAAGTTTAAACGGCGAGATATAAGTAGAATACGTTATACAATAAATTCTTTGTATAAGTATTTTGTCTGAGAGGACGAATTTTTGACGATTTAATGACATTTTGATGACTATTCGGTGACGAATTGATGGCAAATTAATGAAGATTTGATGAAGATTTGATAATGAATTGATGATGATTTGATGACGATTCGGTGACGAATTGATGATGATTTGATGAAGATTCGGTGGAGAATTGATGACGATTGGATAACGAATTGTTGAGGATTTGATGATGATTTGGTAACGATTCAATGACTATTTGATGACAATTCGTTGACGAATTGACGACGATTCGGTGTCGAATTGATGACGCTTTCGTGACAATTTGACAACGATTTGATGACGATTCCGAATTGGTGGCAATTTCATGATGATTTGATGACGATACGCGTTTTGAACTTAAAATAAACCACTAAGCCAAAATATTATATTTTTTTTGCCTTTTGCTCTTCATGTTTCTCTCCGATATATAGGTATTGTAAAGTGTTCTAAGAAAGCTAACAAAATTATTGCAAATTTACAAAAGGCCTAAGACAAAGAAAGTGTAGCAAAGCATGTAAACAAATTGTGGATCTTTTCCCAGCCTCTTCTGGCCATTGTCTAAAACACACATTGTCTAAAGACAACTAGCTTTCGAGAGGAATAAAAATAGCCTCTCTACTCTATGGAACATGGTCTTTCATTTAGCTTTGGAATCATTAGGGCCGTAGACAATAACAACCCGCCCCCCCCTCCTATTGCTGCACAATGGGCGCTCTTACAAACCAAAAGACATCATCAATTATTTTAAAATCATCCATTGGGTATAAGAATAAACAAAGCAACCTCAGCAGTATTCAATCTCGCAAATAACACATCACGCCTTTTGTTTTGCCATTTAACATTTACCCGTGATTGCTGTTGCTTGTGCTGTTGCTGTTGCTGTCAGTTACACACAATATTTTGCTGATTTTGGCTGGCTCATGCAACATACAAACGTTAAAGCAAAACTTGTGGCGTAACCACAATGGTGTTGAGGCGGACATTACAACTGGGACCACAATTACATAACCATACATACATACATTCATACGTGCAAACATAGGTAGTTGCACTGATGGATGCGGTTTTAGCAAATAAGCTTGACGTGATGGAAAATTCATATGTACGAATACACAAATACATATGTATGTATGTAAATATGTAAATGCAAATGTAAATAGATGGTTATATAAGCAAGTACTTATGTATGGACCTATATAAAAAGCACATTTAGATACAAGTTCAGCCCACTCGACACGAGCTAACCATGGCCCCAAATATACTTGACCCTAAAGCAACAATAAATTAACAAATGAAGCAAACAACCAAACGAACCTACATTTAGCAACAAATTGAGCGCAATGAGCCAAAAATTAGTTCACGCACGTAATGTTATGTATGTAACTTGTCTAAGGCTACAGCCGCGGCAAATAAAGTAAAGTTTATTTGCGCAAACATGCTTGCATACAAATGTATAAGCGAAAGGCAAAAGTAATAAGCGAAGACAAACAAATAAAATGAAATTTGATAAAAATTTTCAAATGGAAAATTACGTCCTGACTTTAGTTGCGGTTTGTTGGTGGAGGTAAAAGTTATGCTGCGAGTAATTTTGTGGTAGACAAATGCATTGGGAAGAGTAAGCACGTATATTAGAGTGTATCAAAAAAAGAAAATATTTGTAAAAAAAAGATTGGATTTACTACCGCTCATATAGTGTATTTTTAGAAAACGTTTCCGAAATGCTTTTTAGTACTCTGAAAAAAATACCCGTAGTTAAACCAACAACTTTCGGCTGTTGAATCTCCGTCTTTGATTCAACAGCAAAAGTATTTGTTTTTACAGCAAAGTTTTTGATCCAACAATTTATTCAAAAATGGGCGTTGTTGATTCAAAAACTTGCTTGCCTTTAAAAAATTTTTTTGTGAGAAAATATTTTTTTGTAAGAAAACCAACAAAAAAAATAATGATTGAGAGAAGATGAAGAGAAAAATCCAAAAAAAGTTTATTTTTAGCAACAATTTTCTCCCCGTCGTTGATTTAAAGGCAAAAGTATTTGACCCAACAGTTTCCGTTGTAAACAACACTAACGAGAACAATTGTTTTAAATTTTGTTTTTACAATGATTCAAATAATTCATGGATTCCTTTTTAGGAAATGGAAGTATAAATAGGATACTACAATTCAATATAATGTTGAATGTTCCACTATGTGATGATTGGATAGAATTCCAGGTTGATGTCATGGTTCGAATCCGGAGGAATATATAAAAAATAAAGAAGAAAAATCAGAATAAGAAATAAAGATAGCAACCAGTGAATGATAAGAAGGAGAGAAGAATAGGAGAACAAGCGGAGGCTACATAGTTGCAGTTAGGACCCGGGCGGAGAGAAGATGAAGAGTAAAATGCAAACAAAAATTTATTTTTAGATGAAAATTGTTTCCAACAATCTCCGTTATTGACTTAAATCAACAACGCTCGCACCTTTGAAACAACAACGGAGCGTTGTTGGGCACATTTCAACTGCGGAAAGTAGTTGATTTAACAGCGAAAGTCTTTAGATTTACAACGTTTTTTTTTTCAGAGTACCACCCTAGATGTCACATGCTGCATGGTTTAAACTTTAAAGTGTGATACTTCAATGCTTTTTTCTCAAAAAGGAAATTTTTTGCACAGAAACTTATTAACCCTTAAGTGTATTACTGGTGTATTATATGGTTAGTGGTCTCTCATTATATGCTGGAATAATCGTGCTGTCAAAAGTGCTATTGCAAAGTGTTATTACCTGAATATATTACTCATTCGCCATGTCATACTTGTTTGATTTGTAGGTATTTGCACAAATCTCATACTTGTATATTCCATGGGCGCTCTAATGTACACGCATGCATATATACAGATATATGTATATATATACATATACATATGCATAAATACGTCTTCATATTATAAAAGCATTTCATTCACATTCAATTATTTAACTTTCGAGTTGTGCATTTCTTGGCCTTGCAAAAACTTTCGTGGCGTAGAATGTACCGTTTTTTTTTTTACTTTTTTCTGCAAGAAAACTTCTTAGTAGGTTAATTCTTTGGAAAGCGCATTGTTTGATGGCTTTGAATGCATTGCATTCGCACACACAAGTAGTGTTAAGTTAATTGATTTTTCAAAGTAATACAATTGATTTCGAAATAAAATTTTTAGACGGTATACGGGTATTGTATAAATGGGTATGTGTGTTCGTGCGCTATGAAAATTGTAGCAGAAAATTAATTTTAATTTTTAATGAAAATTAAGAAAAAATTTTAAATCTTTAAAAAGGTCGCTGATTTTAATCAAGGCTGCTCAACGAAATGAACAAAATAATTTTGTTTCAAAAAATATCAATAAAAAATATCCAAAAATTATTTTATTTTGCTAATTATCAGAAACAAAATTTTTTCGTTTCAAAAATTATCAATAAGCCTTTAATCAGAATAATTTTGTTTCGTTGATACCAAAAAAAGTAACAAAAATTGTATTTGTTTTTATTCATGTACGTATGTATGTACATACATACCGTCGTACCATACGAAAACTAACATATTTAAAATTTCTGGCGAAAGCTATCAATAAAAAAATTCTGTACGAAAAGTAGAACATTTGACTTTTGGCCGACGAAAAGTAATAAAATCGAGTTTTGGCTGACGAAAAGTAATAAAATCGACTTTTTGCTGACGAAAAGTATCAGTAATTATATACTGTTTTTACATTAAAATTGTTGTTGTTTAAACGAAATTGATAGTTTTCGTCAGCCAAAAGTCGATTTTATTACTTTTCGTCAGCCAAAACTCGATTTTATTACTTTTCGTCGGCCAAAACTTGAACTTTTTACTTTTCGTCAGCCACAAAAAATCTGATGTTAGTTTTCGTATGGTACGACGATACAAACATATCGTTGGCTTCGTGAGCAAATGTGCTAAGTCCATTCGAAGTAACTTTTCAAGAGAGGCAAAAAACCTCCTAACTTTTTTTGTTGTTACTATTTTAAAAATCTGAAAATGCAGTTTTTTTCCTCAGATGGTCGTGCTAAAATACCAGTTATCGGCACATTTTAATATAAAGCTTGTACAAAGTTATGAGCTTGTTTAGGACTTAGCACATTTGCTTTCTATGATTTTGTTTTTTTTAGGTGGACTTAGCACATTTTCTCACAAGTGATTATACTCAGCTGTACGTAGTAAAATTAAAATATTTTGATGAAAGGATGAATTCTAAAAGTTTTATAAGTGATAAATAACTCAGAAACCGTAGTAGATACTTATATAGATGAAATGTGGAAGGCATAATTTACTTGCTAGGGCAAAGGTTTGGACGAAAAATTGTCCAAATCGGTAGACGACCACGCCCACTTTTATATATGGGAACTATAAATGGAGCTAATAAAAACATTTTAAGCGACGTCTTTGTCAAATATGAAGATAATTCATTGAAAGTTTTTGGCATGAGTCCAACTATGGACAAAAACATAAACCATAAATATTCTTGAAAATGGGCGTGGCTTCATGAATCTAAGACATTTCGGAGTCTATAACTCGACAAATAATTGAGATATTACGGCGGAACTTGGTGTTGGTACATAATAATAATAATAATACAATGGCGCTATTATAACTCTGACGAGTTTTATGGCCGAGCTTCTCTCCCAATTCGAGGTGTGCTCCTTTTTGTTTTTCCTACTAATTGGGTGGACCTACAGTTTAAAGCCGGCTCCGAACGGCGAATGCATTTTTTTGTGAGAAGCTTTTTCATGGCAGAAGAACACTCGGAGGGTATGCCGCCCACTGCCGAGAGGTGACCGCTGCTCTTAAAAACCCAATAATTGGATTTTTACTAATTAGAAAAATTGTTTTGGTGTTTTGCTCGGACCGTGGTTTGAACCCGAGACCTCTGGCATAGCAGGCGAGCACTCTACCCACTGCACCACAGCGACCACCAGCGGTGTTGGTACATATGTACTTTTATTACTTGTAGTAAAATTTTGGCAAAATCTGTTTGTAACCACGCCTACTTAAAAAAAATTGTAAAACTCCCTTTGGAAACTGTGACGTGGCATCTTTGTAACTAAAAGTCATAAAGGGATGAAATTTTGCACTAACAAGAATCTTTTAGGCTTGGTCTGATGAGAGATAAAACTGTTGATAATGGGTGTGGCCACGCCCACATTATGCTGTACCCTCTCTATATAAAATAGGTACACCGCGTTTCGATCGAACGCATACAATTATAATAAAAATATAAGAAGTACCGCAAACTAGTTTGCATATCAAATTGGTGGGAAAGCTCGCCACTCCCGCAAATTATTAACGTTTATAGTCCCAAGCCATGCTTATCAAAGCAATGTAGTAATAATTCTATATGATTCTACAAAACAAATTAAAGAAAAACCAATAATTTCTCATTTTCACCTGGACTTAGCACGTAGATTTTTGAAAAAAAATTTTTTTTATGGACTTAGCACATTTGCATAACACTGCATTACACCATGAAAAACAGACACTATGGTAACTTCTTTTTGGCAGACGATGTATTTTTAGTTGTACTATCTTACTGCATTAAAATCTCAGTTTTGATAAAAATTGGATTTAGCACATTTGCTCACGAAGCCAACGATATGTAAAATTTCTTTTCTTCATAGAAAACGAAATTATTGAAAAGTCAATTTTTTTCGTTTAAATTTGAAACTTAATTTTTTTGAAATAATTGTTTTGATAATTATCAAAACAAAAAAATTTTGTTAATTTTTTTTGATAACAGTTGAAACGAAATGGATTTTGTTATGCTTTTTACGTTTATAAAATCGAATATTTCAACAGAAACAATTTTTTTTTTTTTTTGTATATTGTTAAAAATAACGTTATTTTGCAGCCTTGATTTTCATGAAGATTTCTAATATCGAACTCAAAGTTTTCAATAGTTTTATGATAAGAGTTCAACTTTAGGATTTATGTTACATATGCTTAATTTGTGTACATATACACATAAATAAATATACTTATATTTGAAATGATAGTTTCATAGCACATTTCCGAGTTCATATACGTAAGAGTTGCTTTATTTTGGGTTGAGACTTGCTTAACAAATTTTACAAGCCAACGTGTGTGTCAGAATTAATTTATAAGACCATTTCACGTTTATTGCTGTAATTAGACAATAATATGCGCGTGCATAGTGCGTGAAATGTTTTTACTTGTGCGTGACCGTTAATTTCCTGTTTTCTACTAACCCGAAAAAAAAACAATAATAAAGAATTTGTTTCACATTAACAATAAAATGCCAAATTAATTTATAACAATCAAATGAGAATGCTTGTCAACAAAACTTTAGTGCCTTTAGGTGTATTTAATGTTGCTGAGAGAGACAGAAGGAAGCTCATCTAATGGTATGCCCGCACACGTAGAAAATAAAAGAAAATGGATAAAAACAAACACAGAGCTACATACGCACACGCAAATATCAATATACTTTAGTATTTGGGTTCTCTTAATAATGACCACCTGGGCGCTGTTCATGAGCTACGTGTTTATATTTCATTTATTAGCATAACAACCCTGCAGCAAATCGCGCTAGTTCCAGGCTAGTGTAGAAATAGTTAAAAATGAGACAGCGTTGCTTCTCCTTCCAATCCAACGCAATGCTTTCAACTATCCTTTTAAACAAGGCGATATCCTACGAAATGGCAATTATCCACTCCAGTGCAGAACTTTGGAACGGTTCTAAACGATTACCTATAAGGACAGTCCTGGATTAGTTCAAAAATCATTAGTTCGGAGTTAGCTGAAAAGGAGGCACTTTAGGACTGGTTCAAAAATTGTCGGTCTTTTATAAAATTCCAAGTTTTTGAAACTTAACCACACAAAAGTAGGAGTTATCTACATTCATCTACAAAAGTCAAGTAATATTACTTTGGTTATAATATCTACATTTTTTAACCAAGTTCCATTTGGTACTACCAAGCAAAAGACAGCAAAAAGGGGCATTATTGTAAAGTGCATTATTTTGTTGTTGCTCAGCTTAAAAGTAAACTTAAATTTTTCACGAAGTCCCAGTAATAAACTGTCTCGCTCTGCATCGCTTTAGAGCTAGTACTGAACTAGTTGTGAACTATCTAGTTCTAGACTGTCGTTTTTTCGGGTCTGTACCTTATTTAGGGATTTGAGTGTTTGCATGTAGTATATAGTTACGCTTTGAAGAGTTCATCAGTGTTAATGTGAGTTATTTCATTTATTTATCTACAAACATGCACATAAGCCGCAATGAAGGGCAGTTAAAGAATTTGTAGATATTAAGCAGATAATAAGCAGACATTTTGGGTCAATTTCCCTTCACTACACGTGTTGATGCTGCTAGAAAATTCCAATTGTAAGATACAAATTTTTCTTACTTAATGCGACTATTATTAAGGCGGAAATCCTTAGCTTTTTCATTGATACGATTAAGTATTATTTGCTGTTTGAGAAACATAAAGAGTAGCATTAAAGAAAGCAAGAAAGTTGCTATGGCAACTTACGCATTCAGCTTTAATTTATAATTTATGTGCATATGTATTTATTGAGCAACAAGTAGGTAATCGAAATGCCCGTTTTATACGTTGGAAAATGAATAAAACAAAAAATCCTTACCGAATAAACTCAAACAAATGCAAATAAAGCGCATAAGAAGACTCTGTTTTTTTGTGTTGCTATGCATTTACAAAGCAGAAATGTTAAGTGAGTGTGAAAAAGAAAAATTGAATAATAACAACAACAAAAATGAAGCGCCTACGTACCTAAATAAATGCTGTGTATAAGGCGCATTTCTGTCGTACCCAAGCATGAAAAGAATACTCGCTTATTCATAAAATTACCTTCAAAGCAACAACACCAACTCGACTATTTTTAAAATAGTCGAGTTGGTGTTGTTGCTTTGAAGGTAATTTGATGCATAAGCGAGTATTCTTTTCATGCTTGGGTACGACAGAAATGCGCCTATAAAAAGTGTGTGAATGCGCAATTTTACTTGCAAAATTAAATAGAAAATACAGCCAAAAATACTTACACGCCAAACTAATAACAAACACTCAATCGAGCATGTTCCACTTTATATACACACATGCATATATAAACATGTATATAAACATACAAATGTGTATAAACATGTATGTAAGAGAAGGACGACGCTCGTGGCTTTGCAGGTGCCGTTACCATTGCATCTTTTTTTGCTTTTTATTCTCGGTACGTGTATTTATTGAACGATTTTCTCATGTACGTGACTATCAGCGCTGAGGAATTTTGTTGCGTGTATGGAATTGTGAGCTCGCTGCCACATTGGTAGTCCCAGTCACAGTCGCATTCGTTGGAAAGTTGGTCAGTTATCAACAAATGCTATTCCAAATAGCACGTGCCTTGCATACTTGAGCATACTCAAAATTAGGTTGTAATGCTTAGGTGCCAAAAGCAGCGTGAAAAGCCAAAAACAAATAATTAAATGTGCTTTTATTATCATTAAAATGAGATCAGCTTGCCACTTAATGTTAATTTTGTGGTTATAGTCTAGCTGTATTGCTTTGACATTTGCTTTAACGATATGATTTAATTTATTTGATTGTGATTATCATTATAAGATTTTTGGTCTTAGGGAGATATTATTTGATATGTATGTAGGTATATAATCTTAAAGGATTTTTAATCATATAAGTACATGATTAAAGCTGAAGACATGTTTTATAGTAAAACACTATAAAATTAAAATATTGCCAACTACACAGCGTGATCAAAAGTATACGAAGTGTTGCCAATAGCCAGCGCTGCCTCATGTTCTCAACTACTCAAGTTCATACCTGCATCCTTTTGTATCACAATCCCATTTATACATACATTTCTTCTTATAACAATTTTTTTTATATATAAACTATGCATATTAACGCTTTATAACTCGGCAACATTTTCCTTGTTGCTGTTTGCCGCTCAAATTCAATTCGCAATTGCCGTCAACTTACGCTCATCAATCACTCACTCACTTGCGGTGTAGCCAATATGGTCGTACAACAACAACAACAACAACAACACCAACACCGCAGCACTCACTCGGCTGCTTCATTGCTGCGGCGTTGCTTAAACATGCGCTCTTGTCAACATTGTTGACAAGCATGCAATCAACATGGAACATGTTGGAAAAAGAAAGAGAAGAAAAAAACATATTGCAGATAACAAAAATTCGCTTTTATTCGATACTTTTGGTATGCTGTGCGCTGCTACTTTTATATATATATATATAAATATAAAAAATAAACGTATATTGGCTTAAGTTTCATTGTTTATGTGTATGTACGTGTTAGTTCACTTTTTAGCGCGCGCTTATCGTTCAATGTGCTTGTTCTGTTTACTTTGAAAGTGGATAAAAACCACAATGAAAATTGTGTTGTAAGAGAATTCAATTTAAATTCTGTTTGGAGCGGTGCGGCTTTTCAGCGTATACAAGCAGTGTTTTTTTTGCACACTTTTCTTTTCTCTTAATATAATTTATTTCTTTATTCTTGCATGTTATATATGTAAGTAGTTGCAACATCGATGAACTCTGTTTTAATTTATTATTTTAATTTAATTCATATTGCTAGCGTATGCATGTGTTTCATATATATATGTACGTATGTACTATCTATACAGACCCACCAAAAAATCTAAGCCTTATTTAAGAATTAAAACTGCAGACTTAAAGACTTGCGAAATAAGGCCTGAAAGTTATAAGGGTAGCAAATTTGTATGACGGAAGGCTTAAAATAAGGCTGATTTTACTGTGTTGATGTCATCAGGCCATAAGGAGTACTCTCTCTCTCGGAGAACACACCTTATTCTTAAGGTTTATCCGCCATGCGAAATAAGGCCTAGATAAGTAAGTATTATGGAGTTAGGAGCAGACAAATTGAGTGCATAACAGAAGCAGCACTGTCAGCGTACTCCTTTTTTGAACCCGATTTGTCAACAATAAGCAAAACTTTTTTGCAGGGAGATACTATATAAATATTTATATGTATGTACATATGTACATAAATAAATATATTCTTCAAGACAATCATCCATAAAAATATGTACTTATACATAAATATGTACACATTTGTCAGCAAAATCAATAAAGTGTGTACTATGTCACTTACAAAAAAGTGTGTTAACATATCCCTTCATGTACAATTTAATTTGGTTACACATGTTTATGTATACATATATCACTTTTGCTGTTGCTGGTTGCTGGTTGCTGTACCCTACAGCTAATTTAAGGGACAGTGTCGAAAAACAACAGTATAGAACAAGAGAGTTCACAACTAGCGCCTTTATGCCGTCGTTTGCTGGGTAGTACCAAATGGAACTTGGTTAAAAGGACGTTGATTAACCAAAGTAATATTACTTGGAATTTGTAGGTGATTATGTACGATTCCACGTTCTCTATGGTAAAGTTTCAAAAACTTGGTATTTTATAGATAGTATGTTAGAAGTACTGCCGGCTGAGGATAATTTTTGTAAAGCGCGGCCAAAGCGCGACCATTTTTTAACTAGTTCTAAAGTACTAACTTTTGAACTATCTGCGAACAATTTATTTTTGAACTATTCCAAGACTGTCCATATAAAAAATGGTTTAGAACACGTTCCAAAGTTCTGCAGTGGGTGATAATTGCCACTTCGTAGGACATCGCCGTGTCAAAGAATACAGCTGAAAGCATTGCTTTGCGATAGAACGAGAACCAACGCTATCTCTTTTTCGACTAGTTCTGCACCAGCCTATAACTAGCGCGATTTGCTTCAGGTTATATACAAATGTATGAATGCCATATTTATTAACAACATTTACATATGTATTTGTTTTTATGCAGGAATATAAATATTCTCGTAAGCACAAAAATCATATGTCTTTTGGCATGATGTTCGTACATATTACACGATTGATAAGCATACATATTTGCTGCTGGTCGCAGCTGGTGCGCAGGAAATTATTTATAAGCAGGGACCGTAACGGTTATAAGTGATATCCCAAAAGTTCATTTTTAACGATTATTTTCTGAGTTTTATTTTTTGCTGATAAAATAAAAGTTTTCTTGATATATGTATATATACAAGAATTGCTCGTTTAAAGTTATTAGATTTAAGTAAATGCTTCACATACAACAACTTTATTTCTGTCCTACAGAGTTTCTTAATGCTACACATTTATGTACCTACTCACATACATACATAAAATTACATTTTTAATAGTATATATGTGCTCGCGTCACATAAATACGTAAAATTTATAAATAAACTTTTATTATCTGAGCAAAAAAATAAAACTCAAAAAATAACTTTTATTATCTGAGCAAAAAAATAAAACTCAAAAAATTACTTTTATTTTCTGATCGAAAAATAAAACTCAAAAAATAACTTTTATATTCTGATCGAAAAATAAAACTCAAAAAATAACTTTTATATTCTGATCGAAAAATAAAACTCAAAAAATAACTTTTATTTTCTGAGGGAAAAATAAAACTCAAAAAATAACTTTTATATTCTGATCGAAATATAAAAATCAAAAAATAACTTTTATTTGCTGAGGGAAAAATAAAACTCAGAAAATAACGATTAAAAATCAATTTTTTTATAAAAACCGAAAAAATAAAAGTTAATGCACCTAGAGGTAGTCTGCGTTACGGTGATTACATTTGTGTACTTCTTTTGCGTTTAGCGTTTCTCTTTCAGTATGATTTTTTTAGTCAAAATTTAAAAAATAACGATTATTTGCAATCCCTGTTTATAAGTAAATTAACATATACAAATATAAGAATAAACATACGTACATATATGTCTACCTAGTACAAATAAATATAAATGAGTTTTAAGAAATATTTTGCTTTTATTGCTTTTATGATGATATTCATCAATATTTTCTCTTCTTCAACAAATAAACATATCAATTTCCTTAAATAAAAGATATTAAATCAGTTCGCCATTGCGTATGAGTAGCTACATACACACAAATCAGCGTTTATTTGACACACCGTGACAAGCTGTCAATGCTGTAGATTTCAAGCTAAAATGTTGCTTAAAGAAAGCGATGTTTCAACACAAAGTGTTATGGCCATACACTCTTTTAATGCGAATAAAGTGAGAAAGCGTAGCAAAAAAAAAAAGAAAACAAAACACTTTAAGCCAGCAAACGTTGTGTTTTGACAGCTATTTGACTTGTGCATGCATGAATTTCGCTTTCGTGATGTACATATGTATATAAGAGAATTTTCACATGCACACAGAGCATAACATCAATCAATGACCAAAACATGTGCTCAATTTGGTGGTTTTACTTATAGTGAAAATGCAGCAGAGAAAAACTTGTAGAGGTTAAAGTGGTTTACCAAACATGAAATAAGATAAATTTTTTTCAAAGTGTTTGCTTTAAAGCCATGCGAAGTGATGAGCATGAGAGGCGCTTTTGGATTCTTTTCTTTCTTTTTTTTTCTCTTTTAATATAAAGACTAGCGTTAAAAATGCAATTACTTTAATGCTATAAGCAAACGATTGAGTAGTGGACAGGTGATACTTTGTATGTATATAATTAACTGCCACTTTTTCTAGAAAATAAAACTCTTATAGTAATAAATATGCTTTCATATGCTTTTAACAATTTATTAAATTTTTTTAAACACCTCACACTGCGTCTATCTTTGGTATATTCACATTGACACTTTCGGAACTACTATAAAAGCAAGCAGTAAGTAGATAAGTAAAAGTAAGTATATAAGAAGAAGCAGCAGCAAATACTTGATTATGCATGCAAAAAATGTGCATGGCTGGTGAAGTTAAGTTAATTTTCGTGTTGCAAAACTTAAAATTCACATGCCCTGTAGGAAAAATAGTTGTGCCTAAAAAAATATTATTTTTAGCGATGATAAAACTTACAAGTATTCGAGAACTTACCATTTCGATAAAATGCTTTTCTTTGACTAGGGCTAAAAATATAATCCTGTTTTCCGTTCTGGTTGTGCAACTTGAAACAAGATGTGTTTTATTTTAGCTGCTACTGATTTCATATAAAACAAAATGCGTTTTATTTTAGCTGCTACTGATTTGATCTATATACTTACTTCGCAAAAATTTAATAATTTTTGACAACGTTTAATATGCTGTCCTAAAAAAGGGTATACTAGGTTGGTGGCAACTGAGATCTGTGTTGGCGCGCATAGACTAATTTCGTTATTCCCTTTTTTAGGTGATGCTCTAATGTCCGTACAGAAATTGGATACTTTTCACCAAAGGTTCCTAATTGGATATGCATTTTTGTATATTTCTAATTTTAACCCAGACATTTCTTGTTGCATGACTTTTTTTTAACTTTTTTTATACTCAGCTGTACTAGTACACAGAGTATTATAGTTTTAATCACATAACGGTGGATTGTAACAGAATGAAATAATCGAGATAGATATAAACTTATATATATCAAAATGATCAGGGTGAAAAGAGAAATCGATTGAGCCATGTCCGTCCGTCCGTCCGTCTGTCCGTCCATCTGTCCGTCAGTCCGTCTCTAAACACTCTAACTCGCGCAAAAATTGAGATATTTTGATGAAATTTGAAATGAAAGTTGGTATCGAGACTGGGACGGTTGGTATTGAAAATGGGCGAAATCGGACCATGACCACGCCCACTTTTCCTATATAGAAAAAATCGTAAATTTGGTATCTCAATCACTAATATAGCTGGAGCGATGAAATTTTACCCACGTGTTGAGCTCAGGCCCCTATGAAGAAATTTGATGAAACTTTGGAAAATGGGCGGTGCTACGCCCACTTATTAAGGGTCAAACATGGAAAGTTTTATATGTCATAACTCAGAAACCATTGAAGATATATCGATGAAATTTGGTATGCGTGATATACTTACTTAGGCAAATATTTGGACTAAAAATTGCCATAATCGGTTGACGACCACGCCCACTTTTATATATGGGAACTATAAAGGGGCCTAATAAAAACTTTTTAAGCGATATCTTTGTCAAATATAAAGATAATTCATTGAAATTTTGTGGCATGAGCTCCACAATAGACCGGAAACAAAAAATAGAAGAATTTTGGAAGATGGGCGTGGCACCGCCTCTTTTTAGACAAAGGAATATACGAGATTTCTTAGCCTATAACTCGACAAATAATTAAGATATTATAACGAAACTTGGTTTATACACTTTTATAACTTGTGTTAATAGACACGCAAAAATTTATTCAAATCGGTTTATGACTACGCCTACTTTTTAACAAATATATTTCTGGAACACCCTTTGGGAATTTGTAACGTGACATCTTTGTAACTAGAAGTCATAAAGGAATGAAATTTTGCACAAAGAATAATATTCATATGCTTAGTTGGACGACTGATAAAAATGTTGCAAATGGGTGTGGCTACGCCCACTTTATGCGGCACTCGCTTTATATAAAATACGCCGTGTTTCCATCAAACAAACAATGAAAACATACAGCTGAGTATCTAATGTTCGATTCCACTCAAACTTAGGCTTCCTTACTTGTTTGTATTTTGTTTGTCTATCATGTGTTATTGTTTTTCCAGGAAGATTATAACCCGAAGATGCGGAGAGCTCTTGGCTTTTATATTTGAACACAAGCACATAAGACAAATCTATTCACTTGAGTGCACAAAGCGTGACTAGAATTTGCGCAGCAGTTCACTTTATATGGGAAAAAAGGATAATTACACTCAAAAAAAGATTTCTCTCGACCAAAGACATAATTTTCCTTATTTTGAACACGCGTCCCAATACAAAATTTTCTTTGTTTTGTGTAAATTTTCTCAAAAATATGGAAAAACATAAAAAAACATTCAAACAAATTCGTTGCCATGGGGATTTGTATGGGAATTTAATTTCTCAAAATTAAAGAAATCAAGTCTTCAAAACAAGGAAAGTTGGGAATGGAATGGCGCTTAAAGAATTTTTCATTATTTTAATGTATGAATTTTTTCAAAACAAGTATATGAAACCATAGTAACGCATGTAACAACAATATTTTATAAACCTTTTAACATGTTTTAAGGAAAATTTACTCAAAACAAAGAAAGTAGTGTTCAAAATAGGTAAACAATTTCTTTGACCCCTCCATATATTTTTTTTCTCTCAGTGTAGGTTATTTAAATGGCAAAGGTTGAATTTTTATGCAGTAAAAATGTGTATAATCAAAGAATTAGAAGGCCAAGATTTGAAACCCAAATTCCACTGATTCAATACTAGATTCATTTGATTCAACGCTAAACTATTTCTGACAGTAAATTGTATAGTTAGTAATGAATTTTCCTTGCTTTGCAGTTACTCTGTAGAATCTTTCAATATCCTATTCTAAACCTATAAAGTAGCAATCAGCCTGTCTGTCACAGAATCGAGATTTATTGCAGTGAAGTATCTCACTGGCTCGACAGACTTTATAATGTTATTTATTCGCATCAAAGCTAGTAACATAAAAGTCAGCTTGAATATTTTGGAATTCAATTAGTTTGTGACTATCTATAATATATGCAATCGCTCTATAATATATGCATTCGCTCGAAACAGCCGATACTCTGCTTGTCATCCAATTAACTTAAACTAGGTATATTAGATGGGCACTACTTTAACACTAGAGTGATGAAAGTGACAGAAATAACGCATGTGACAATGTGCGGCAGTCACAAATAATTCCAAAGCCGAATGAAGAACAAAACCCTATATATGTAGTAAGAACTCAAAATCATTTTAAGTGTTTTGAGCAATTTTTTTGCTCTTGGCCGTTTTAAATTTGAAACGTTTTGTCCGATTTTTTTTATTTAAATAAATGGAAAATAGTTTTAAGATATCCTAGCGAAATATTTTTAAGGCGCATATGGGAAATTTTATCAGTAATAACCTTGTAAAACATTTTAATCCATCACTCCGCTTATCAAATGGTTGTCTAGGCTAGCTTTTGTGCAGAGTCAGAACAAAGTGCTATTTTAAAAGTCATTAAGGGTTTAAATATTTCCATTACTATGGCAAATGTCAGATAAAATCTTTTTACAAATAACACTGTGCAACAGCGCTTTTGGTGGCAGAGTAATTCCCACACAGAACAAAACGTAACTATCTATATAGCAAAGCCACCAAATCGTTTTACCCTCTGAAGCCAAATTTTTTTTATTGATATTTTTAATTAGCAAAATTTTGTCTGACTGATTTTTAAATAAACGAAAAAAGGGTTAAAATACATATCGTATAAAAATATGTTCTTAGGTAAAATATAGTAAAATTGCACGAGCTTTAATTTCGTAGAATACCTTAAACCTCTAACACCACAAGGAAGAGGTCGTTTTGACCCCCTTTTTATAAAGTGTGAAAAAAATATTATTTTGAAGATTGCTAAAGGGTTAAAACATACAAGAAAATTATTCGCCATAAAATTTCACTAGGGGTATGCTCAGACAAAATCTTTGCACCAAGAACGCAAACGACCACAGAAAGCAGAGTGACAAGTGGTCTTTCGTTCTATGTGGAAAATATTCCACCCCAGACAGCAATCCAGAATTTGTGTCACAGTGCAATTTGTAAGCGTAAAGTAGTAAATACAGTCTAAATAAAAAATTATATCTATTAACTTCTCAACAAATGTCATTTACACCAATCATTGCAGTGTTAACATCAAATGCAGCGCGACATATTTGCTTACCCGCTTACACTTACACACATATGTACGTACTTCGACAAATTTTGCAAAACGCAAGTCAACTGCATAAATGAGGTTATGCAAAGCTGAGATGAAATGTGAGAGAGGGACATTGCAAACTTTATAAGCAAATGATAGCTTTAAATGTGTGCTTGTTTATATGTGCACATCTAGTTATGTAAATATGAACAGAAGCCCCCAAACGTAACACAATGGGTGATTGCGGCCAAAAATAAATTCAAAATTAAAGTATGAGTAAAACAATTTTTTTAAATAGAGATCGACAGATATATCAAATTGTAATAAAAAAGCTTATATAAAAATTTTTTAGTCTCTTTTCGTTTAGCCGTACAGGGTGCCCAAAGTTGAGCAAAAAATAGGTTCTTTTTTTTCTCAATGAACACACCTCATACAAAATGCTCTATCTCATTTAATTGTTAACATACGAACTCGAGTGATACATCATTACATAGATAATGATTTTCTCTTTCAGAAATTATAACGTAGTTGTAAATACCGTTCACTATTGAATTTATATGAATTTTCAAATATTGACAAAAAATGTCGATAAGAAAAAAATTTTGCTCGACTTTGAATAAAAAAATTAAAAAAACAAAAAATATGACCTCAAATTTTTTTATGCTTTGAAATAATATATTCTTAATCAAACTACATTTTCATTTTAAAAATCCACTTCCTCCATTTGCTTTTATAATTTTTTTCCCATTGGCCTAAAACTGCGTTTTTGTAAACGCATTAATTATGTTAGTTTTGACATTATGAAAAACGTTTATATTTAGCGAATAATCGAATATTTCTTTATCGTCTTGCAGTAAATGGTGCATACTTTCAAATTATGAGATAATCTTTTTTATCAGCGTTAATTCATATCTTTGACAGCTTTTTTCTTTTGGAATATAAAAAAAAATGTGTAAAAATTGTGAAACTTTAAAATGAAATTCAAAAAAAAAATAAAAAATATGACCTCCTCAATTTTTTAATATTTCATAGTCCTAAATGTCTTTTATACACAGGAGAAAAAATCGTAAAAATTCGTTTGCTCCATTTTGTTTTATGAACATTTTTATGGAAGGTGTTTTTTGAGTTTTCGTCCATTTTTCCCATACAAAATGCCCAGAAGTATGCTTCAAAAAGTTTAAATTTTTCTGTATGGGGAATATTTGTCAAAATGGTGAAACTTAAATATCGATATTTCCAATTCTAATTAAGATATTCGAAGAAACTAAACGCTGTTTTCAAGGGCAATGATTGTGCTTTCAACTGGTTTAATCGAATTTGAGTGGAAAGTAATTACATAAAAGATATTAAGCAGAGAATAGAGCCAAAAAACGTGTTTTTTGCCTATTTGAGCATGAATATCTCAGAAACTAGAATCAATTTGGAAAATCTGACTCCAGATTCAGGTTTAGCACACTGAAATCCTTTAGAAAAGTGTAATTTCATTTCTGGTATAAAATTTTTTTGAAATGCGATTTTTTTGTATGAAAGTTTTATGATAAATGCTTATAACATACTTAAAAGTGCATATATTTTTAATTTAAAAACGGTGAAGTGCTTTACCCCTTTTCCAAAATGATTACTGCATTTGATTTATATTTCAAAAAAATGTATGCACTAATCAAAATGGAGCATTTTAGCTATAATAGTTAGGAAAATGCTGAAATTTCAAAAATACCGTTATATGGGAGGTGGGCGTATTTGTGGGTGGATTTTGTTCAAATTTTCACAGTTTACTAACTTCAACCAAAAAAGCTTAAGTTCAGAGTTTCAAGATTCTAGCTTAATTATTACTATTTTTGGCCGCGTTTGTATGGAGGTGCCCCCACTGTGCGTAAGAAGATATGCAAACCAATAAAGCGAAAAGAAATAAAACAAAAACAAAAACAACAACAACAAACAAATGTGTTAGCATGCATAATATTTAGAGTAAACCACCTTCAACAGGCAACACTTACAATTTTCACACTTTCAACTTGCACGATTCCCTTTACACAGCAGCAAATTCTAAGCGTTTTCGTGTTGTTTGCTTTTGTTGTTATGTAGCCCAAAAGATGCCGCCAACTATCGTCGTTGTCAGCAGACACAGACAACTGCGGACTGTTGTTACTATGTTGGCTATGTGAGCAATGACAGTTGTGAGCTGTGAATTGTGAGCGACTCTGCGACTGCCATTGCAATTTGCGCCCCCCCATTCAGTCAACAACCAAAGCACATTAGGCATTTATGATATTCAACACATGCTCATATATTATTTCGGTGCTGGGATGTTGTGTTGCTTCCTGGTTGGTGTTGCCAAAGATTGCCAAACATTCAGGCTGACAGTGAAGCATGCGGGCAAGTGGCATGGAGAAAGTGAGGCAAGAAGCAAGAAAGTGAAGCATAGAAGGCAGGCTTGTAGAAAAGAAGCCAACGAGCACATGAAAATGCCTCAACAAAATCCTTGCGGTATTTTGAATTGCAGTGTTGACATAGCAATGCATTTTTAGTAGGTAACTTGTACGTATGTATAACAAAAATATAAGACAAAAGCAAGTAAATAAATGTTTTATATGAACAGATGTATGTATGTATGCACGAGTATGTATAACGAGTTGTCATAAATTCAGTTGCACACTCAAAAAAAAATTTCTCTCGATCAAAGACATAATTTTCCTTATTTTGAACACGCGTCCTTTCTTTGTTTTGTGTAAATTTTCTCAAAAATGTGGAAAAAACATAAAAAAACATTCAAACAAATTCGTTGCCATGGGGATTTGTATGGGAATTTAATTTCTCAAAATTAAAGAAATCAAGTCTTCAAAACAAGGAAAGTTGGGAATGGAATGGCGCTTAAAGAATTTTTCATTATTTTAATGTATGAATTTTTTCAAAACAAGTATATGAAACCATGGTAACGCATGTAACAACAATATTTTATAAACCTTTTAACATGTTTTAAGGAAAATTTACTCAAAACAAAGAAAGTAGTGTTCAAAATAGGTAAACAATTTCTTTGACCCCTCCATATATTTTTTTTCTCTCAGTGCATGTAAGTAAAAGAGAGAGTCTGCTTCAAAATTGTTGTAATATGAATATGATCAACTGCGACAGCAACGACAGAGCGCGCATTTACATAAAGTGGCAATTGAATTGGAAATTTTATTCGAAATGTGGCATAGCATAGATTTGACCTGATTCGCTGTTGAAATGCTTTTCAGTGCTTGCTGTTTTTTTTTTTGTAGGGAAAAGGTGGCAAGCATATAATTAATGTGCATAAATAGTGACAGAATTAAAATGTATGTAACTGGAGAAAAGAAACTGAAGGACATTTGAGAGGCCAAATTTTAGAGAGGAAGGTAGCAGAAGGAATTTTTATGCCTGCCGGCACCTATGGCATCACAGCTGAACACTCTACCCACTAGGATTTATCAGTTTTTGGATTTCTTCGTCTTTCAGCTTTACTTTTGCATGCATTTATCGGTATTTTGGATTACTTTCATCGAGATTTCTAGTTTGTATTTGTTTCAGCAAAGCGAGAATGGATATTTACAATAATCTTAACCTGTTCTCCCCTACTGGGAATATGCGTCCCAGTAATGCTGCATTCATTATTTTCCTTCAATATTTTGACATATAAGATATCACAATAAAGTTTTAGATAATTCTAACTAAAAAAATGTGGCGAAAACTTTGATAATGTAAGAATTTAGGAAATTTTTTTTGGCAATGGGACATATTGTCCCAATAAGAATTTTGGGAGAGGGATATATTATCCCTATATAACGTTAATTCAATAAATAATTTTTTTGTGGGTTTAAAGAGGGAAACCCCTTATTGGGATTATATATCCCAGGATAACCTAAAACGATCCGGCATTTTTATAATGCCGAACATCTTATATTTTTGTTATTACGGTATGTGTCATCAAAAAAAACTCCGACGGTTTGGAAAAAAAATTATTGCGGGGGCAAAAGGATTAAGGTATATGACTCCAGAAATATGGATACATTATGCTTGATAAATATCTACGAGCATTGAAGAACATTTGGCAGCAAATTAGTTAGCACATGTAACAAAACCACATATCTCGTCAAAGTAGACTCCCAAGTCCTTGGTCCCCTTTAGCATGCCTAGAAATGTACACTGCTATAAATATTGCAATATTTTTTAAACTTTGATTTGGTTTGAAAGGAATTTAAAACTATTTTTGGGTTAAATTTTGAACCTTCGAAAGTTTAAAAGTTTCTTATTCTTTTTACAAGCTTTTATTTAACTTCACTTTTTGTATGTATGTCGTGGAATTTTGCAACGAACATTTAAGATACTTCTAGTTGAGCTAGGTACTTGAAATTTGGAACATAGTTCAGGACCCGAAGACAATGCAATGTGAAATAAAAAAAAATCCGATAGATGGCGCTGGTGTCGAGATATTTGTAAAATTCGTATTTACCGCCCGAATTTGTTCATATTCGGTATATATATTGCCTATGAGAAAGTAAATACATCCGAGGAAAAAAATCGCCGCTAGGTGGCGCTGGTGTCAAGATATTTGTAAAATTCGTATTTACCGACCGAATTTGTTCATATTCGGTATATATATTGCCTATGAGAAAGTAAATACATCTGTGGAAAAAAATCGCCGCTAGGTGGCGCTGGTGTCAAGATATTTGTAAAATTCGTATTTACCGACCGAATTTGTTCATATTCGGTATATATATTGCCTATGAGAAAGTAAATACATCCGAGGAAAAAAATCGCCGCTAGGTGGCGCTGGTGTCAAGATATTTGTAAAATTCGTATTTACCGACCGAATTTGTTCATATTCGGTATATATATTGCCTATGAGAAAGTAAATATATCCGTGGAAATAAATCGCCGCTAGGTGGCGCTAGTGTCAAGATATTTAGAAAATTAGTATTTATGAACCAGATTTGTTCCTATTTTGAACACGTATTACGAAGTAATCTATTCACAAAAGAGTATAGTAAAACCAGATATTAGATGTAATATGCATTGTAAAACTAAAAAGGCAAAAATAAAACAAAGTAAAAAAATTTTTTTAAAAAAGCTTTTATTTAATATTAATATAACAATTTACTAAAAAGGAAAAAAATAATTTTTTTATATTTTTGAACAAGATTTATATTAGTCCTTAGTTCATTTGGATCTTAATTTCAATCTAAACATACATTTAACGTATTTCTTCAAAGCATTTCTGTATATGTATCAACATAAATAAAAGCGCGGGTACTCATTACATATTCATGTTATAAAACCGTATTGGCGAAATGGAAGGAAGCGATAAAAACTTTAAATTTCAATTACGTAAGATATGCATTACGTAAAGAGCACCCGCGCTTTTATTTATGTTGATACATATACAGAAATGCTTTGAAGAAATACGTTAAATGTATGTTTAGATTGAAATTAAGATCCAAATGAACTAAGGACTAATATAAATCTTGTTCAAAAATATAAAAAAATTATTTTTTTCCTTTTTAGTAAATTGTTATATTAATATTAAATAAAAGCTTTTTTAAAAAAATTTTTTTACTTTGTTTTTTGGTTTAAAATTCAAACTTACAAAAGTTTAAATATTTCTAAGTATTTTTTGGCAGCTGTGGTGCAGTGGGTAGAGTGCTCGTCTGCTATGCCAGATGTCTCGGGTTCAAACCACGCTCCGAGCAAACACCAAAAATTTTTCTAATTAGTAAAAATCCAATTATTGGGTTTTTTTAAGAGCAGCGGTCACCTCTCGGCATTGGGCGGCATACCCGCCGAGAGTATTTCTGCCATGAAAAAGCTTCTCAAAAAAAATGCATTTGCCGTTCGGAGCGCGCTTAAAACTGTAGGTCCACCCAATTAGTAGGAAAAACAAAAAGGAGCACACCTCGAATTGGGAGAGAAGCTCGGCCATAAAACACGTCAGAGTTATAATAGCGCCATTGTATTATTATTATTAAGTATTTTTTGGAACAAATTTTATACTTTTTTGATAACGTTTCCTCATATAAACCTTTAAGGTTTAAATCAGGGCTGCTCAACGCTCTTGTATTGAAAGTAAAAAGCTCAATACATCTACAAATTTTGTATATGCACTGAAAAATTTTTTTGCTCATTTAAATTTTTTTATGAATTCCAATAAAATATTATTTTAGAATTTATTTTCAAATGGTAGTATCACATGCATACAAATTTTTTTTATTTTTTATATGAAAATTTTTTGAATACTATTTTTTACAGTGTTTTCGTTTTTTGAATTTTTTTTCATTACACATTTGTTATTGTAAATTTCGATTTGTTACGGCAGTGCTCGAGCTCCTATACAAAGTGCCTTTGCTCTGCATATTCAATATGAATCATAGGCACATACATATAAAATTTTTTTATATCTCAGTGCTTATGGCAGTGCAAAGAAAATTTTATTTTCATATTTGAAGTGAAAATATGTATCTGTGCCTATGATTCGGTACAAAAAAAAAAACAATTGTGCTTTGAGTGCCTATGAGGTGAGCAGCCCTGGTTTAGATTTTAAACTTTCATTGGTCGTAGATTTTATTTCAACCAAAAAAATTTGAATTTTTGATTTGAAATTCCAACTTGCTTTTTCGAAAAATGAACAATATAAAGGGCTCATTTATAGTTATTAGATAATCTGAATGAACGACTGTGTGGCGTTGTTTGAATGGAGAAACAAACAAACACAAAATAATTAGGGAAACAGATAAAATGAAGAAGGAGGAAAAGGAGATAAAGAGGATAGGAAAAATATGCAATATGGAAAAGGATGAGGGGGATGTTGGGGGGAGAACAATATGGAAGAAAAGGAGAAAAGACAGTAGGAAAGAAGATACAATGGGGAAAAGCATGAAGAGGATTTGCGAGCAGACTTTTTTTAATTTAAACCTAAAAAAGGTTTAAATTTTAAACTTTTGAAAGTCCTAAAATAAATCTTAATTTAGAATAAAATCTAAACCTTAAATGTTTAAAAATCTTTTAAACTTTTCAAAGTTTAAATTTTAATAATTTTTCGGTTGTGTCCTATATATCGACCAAAAAAGTTAAAATTTATACCAAAATTTATTTCAGTGTAGAGGGGTACGATAAGACGAATCGAGGCGTTTGCTATCAAAACCAGCTCATTCCATATCTTTCTGAAACCTGACGTAGGGATATACATAGCTTAAATCAAGCACATTCCAATCCAAATTTAGAAGAGAAGCGTTTAAAACAAGTAAGGAAGCCTAAGTTCGAGTGGAATCGAACATTAGATACTCAGCTTTATGCTTTCATTGTTTGTTTGCGTTTGATGGAAAAATTTCTATCAGTCATCCAACTAAGCATATGAATATTATTCTTTGTGCAAAATTTCATTTCTTTATGACTTCTAGTTACAAAGATGTCACGTTACAAATTCCCGAAGGGTGTTCCAGAAATATCTTTGTTAAAAAGTAGGCGTGGTCATAAACCGATTTCAATAAATTTTTGCGTGTCTATTAACACAAGTTATAAAAGTGTATAAACCAAGTTTCGTCATAATATCTCAATTATTTGTCGAGTTATGGGCTAAGATTCCTTTGTTTAAAAAGAGGCGGTGCCACGCCCATTTTCCGTATTTATTATATTTTTTGTTTCCGGCCTATTGTGGAACTCATGCCACAAAATTTCTATGAATTATCTCTATATTTGACAGAGATATCGCTTAAAATGTTTTTATTAGGTCACTTTATAATACCCATATATAAAAGTGGGCGTGGCCGTCAACCGATTTTGGAAAGTTTTCGTCCAAACATTTGCCTAAGTAAGTACATAACGCGTACCGAATTTCATCGATATATCTTCAAGGGTTTCTGAATTATGACTCATAAAACTTTCAATATTTGCCCCTTAATAAGTGGGCGTGTCACCGCCCATTTTCAACAATTTTTGTGTTTTTTGTTTTATGTCCATAGTTGGACTCATGCGACAAAATTTCAATGACAGATCTTTATATTTGTCAGAGATATCGCTTAAAATGTTTTTATTAGGTCACTTTATAATATACATATATAAAAGTGGGCGTGGCCGTCAACAGATTTTAACTATTTTCCGTCCAAACGTTTGCCTAGGTAAGTAAACCACGCGTACCAAATTTCATCGATATATCTTCAACGGTTTCTGAGTTATGACATATAAAACTTTCAATGTTTGACCCTTAATAAGTGGGCGTGGCACCGCCCATTTTCCAAAACGTCATCAAATTTCTTCATAAGGGCCTGAGCTCAACACGTGGGTAAAATTTCATCGCTCCAGCTATATTAGTGACTGAGATACCAAATTTCCGATTTTTTCTATATAGGAAAAGTGGGCGTGGTCATGGTCCGATTTCGCCCATTTTCAATACCAACCGTCCCAGTCTCGATACCAACTTGCATTTCAAATTTCATCAAAAAATATCTCAATTTTTGCGCGAGTTAGAGTGTTTACAGACGGACGGACAGACGGACGGACAGACGGACGGACAGACGGACGGACGGACGGACGGACGGACATGGCTCAATGGATTTCTCTTTTCACCCTGATCATTTTGATATATATAAGTCTATATCTATCTCGATTATTTCATTCTGTTACAATCCACCGTTATGTGATTAAAACTATAATACTCTGTGTACTAGTACAGCTGAGCATAAAAATTATCTTCACAACTGTGGACGTGAGAAGTTTTTTTATCTCTCCTATAAAATTTACAAAAAATGAATGAGCTGGTTTTGACAGCAAACGCCTTAATTTTTAAGAGATAAACGGTTCTTCAAGTAACAGAGATTTAACTCATTAATTTACTACTGAAGAACCCACGAATCGCCTCGGTTACGAACGGTGAATGATTTTTTTGAGAGAAACTTTTTCATGGCAGAAATATTTTCGAAGGGTTATGCCACCCATTGTAGAGTGGTAATCGTTTTTTTTAGGCAATTATAAATATATTAAAATAATAAATGTTTAAAGTGAAAGTTCAAGGTCAACAGGAAAAGCTAACAACATGAGATGCTTCCTTTTTGCTTTTCCTTTATACATAACGCATGCATCTATGTACACAGATTGCTATTTTATAAACTCAATCAAACAAATTAACATTTTCCTGCCACAAAGCGTTCACATTCGTATGTAAAGTACCTACATATGTTTGAACTCATCTACATTTGTATGTACGCATGTAAGTAAAATGAGACATGCTATAAAACTGTGCCAAGCAGTTATGTCAATGAAACTTTGCTGATGACTTCGTTAAAAAATTTTTGTGATACTTCCGCTCCTAATAACTGCTGCTGGACGGAAAGAGAAATACATAGCAGCTTTCTACTGCTAATACTCGGGAGTTTACAAGGGCTTATTTTGTATTTTAAAAGCTTGAAAATATTTTTTTTTTCGCCAATTCATATACCGAAATTAAACTGACTTTTATTGTGATAAGCCCTCATAACCCACAAAACTTTTAACTTTTTATTTACTAAGTACAAATGGAAATTTCGACTGAATCCAATGAAAGGTTTCACAAGTGAAAAGCTAACCCCAGTAAGTACATAGATACATATTTGCATAGAAAGGCGAAGAGTTGTTAACACTTTTATCAAATAAATAGTACAACTAATGCGACTGGTGTCGAAGTTGTTATCATAAAATTGACTTGCTGCTAACTTTTCAAAGCGATTTGTGAGTATTATAAATATAAATAGTATATGGAGATGAATAGATGGGCAAGCAATCAGACAAATATACCCTGCAGTAAAAATCCGTAATCAATCCTTAATGAATCACTGATAAAATTCACCTATGAAGAGGAGGCATCAGTGAATATATTCATATAACGACTGCTGAATTTTTCATATAAATGGTTAGCTTTCCTCAGAAAAAAAAAACAAAAAAATAAAAATTGTACTCAGTGATGAATATTCAACAAGGAATCATCAATGATCATTCAGCAGTGAAACAAATTTACTGCAGGGTACGTATGTATATACATAGAGACATACATATGTATGTATTTATAAGCACACTTTCCCTGCAGTAAAAATCCGCAATGAATCCTTAATGAATCACTGATGCAATTCACCTATGACGAGGAGGCATCAGTGAATACTTTCATATAAAGACTGATGAATTTTTCATATAAATGGTTTGCTTTCCTCAGAAAAAAAAACAAAAACAAATAAAAATATACTAAGTTATGACGACAGTGATGAATATTCAACAAAGAATCATCACTGATCCTTCAGCAGTGAAACAAATTTACTGCAGGGTTACAGTCAGTCTTGAACAAATATCAAAAGCGGAAATGAAAACTTTGCATGTTTAGAAGGCGCATATTCCGTTTAGAAAGAGAGATGACAGCATTGTATGATGTGACATGAGTGGCATATGTAAATATAGATGTAGATATGTGTATGTAATTGATACATACTTATATGCATACAAGTACTTACTATTGTACATTCATTACCAGCAGGCCCAAAATTACTACAAATCATCAATGCATTCCTCCTAACATTTCAGTTAGGGAGCAAAACAACTTCCATGACTATGCCCCATGACTATCGCACGCCGATTGCCGCCTTCGCATGAATGACTTTGTATAGTAAAAAAAGCAATGAACTGAAAATTTTTCGTAAGCGTCATTCCTCCATTTCAAACCGCATGCTTTTTCCTGTGGTCGTTATGATACTCTTGTTAGATATCCAGCATGAACGGTAGCATTATTGTAGTGCTGAACAGTAAAGCTGCCTACCATCTAACTTTCTTATGTATCTACTTCATGTGTATAAATTTTTCTGTGTCGGTTCACTCTTCTTAACTCCAACTTTAGTCAGTGGACAAGTTATCTGTGCTCAATTTGTACCTCACTGACTGTTAACATACTTTAGGAATACCCGCCGTATATCTAACAAAAGCAAGTATCCTGACATCAATAACAATCGCATCGCCTTACAAATGTGTCCAGTGTGTTCCTAAAGCAAAACAATATCCAACATAATATTTGTTAGCATAAAAATTAAATTATTTTCCACAAAACATACAATATGAATGAATCTTTGCACTTTTATGTACGTAACCTTAAAATATAAACCGACTGGTGTGCCACTTGCAGCGAATAGCAACAACAAGTATAACAAAATATATATAGCATTTATCATCAGCAGCTTTTGTGAGGTTAGATTTTGTGAAGAGTGTCACAATTGACAACTGCTCAAGTGTTGCAAAGAGGGTAGAATGAAATGAGGTTATGTTATATATAAAATATATGTGCATATGTGTATTAGGCCACCCACCACAGAATGTATTTATGTGAAAATTTGAAAAAGTAAAAATAAACAAAAAACACGAAAAATTCACTGGGTCTCAAAATATAATAACCTTAAAAAAGCACTTGTCGGTTAATTACTTATATGAAGGCTTTATTTGTGACTTCTTTTTACATAAAATACTTTATACTATTTTCTTTCCTTAAATTGGGAACTTGTTTAGCAGGTAATAGAGCCATTAAAGCCATAGATCACAACATTGGACTTTTATGCCAACAAATTTCCAGATTTTTGATGTGTAAACATCTTTGCTGTAGCTACGAGTAATTTCGAAAAAAAGGTAAAGTTTACGCGTAAACATGTAAATGCGTAAACGAGTAAACATGTAAATGCGTAAACCGTAAATGACCTTGGCATTGTCAGTGGTAGGTAGGTAGCTAGGCATGTACTTACAAATGCTTGCATGCATAGTCGTGCAAATGCAAATATCAGCAACAACAGCAACGAAGCGAAGCGAACAACAATGCGACAAATAGGCAAAATAAAAAGGGCCAACCTGTTTGAACATGTATGGATATGGATACCTACATCTACCTATCTAATTTTCTGAGCAATATTGGTATCAAATGAAAGGTTTTGAGCAGGACTTCGATATGAAGCTCTTTTCATTGGGACCCTAGGCCGGTTCTCCAGATATGGGTCAAAACGATGACCCTGATGATCCTGGAATGTTTCTGAGCAAAATTGCTATCAAATGAAAGGTTTTGAGCAGATCTTCTACACGGAGCTCTTCTCTTTATGATTCCTATGTCGGGTCCCGAGATATGGGGAAAGACGAGGACCTGGATGATCCTTGAATGTTTCTGAGCAATATTGGTATCAAATGAAAGGTTTTGAGCAGGGATACTACATGGATGTCTATTCTTTATGATGTCTAGGTCGGGTCCCGAGATATGGGCCAGAATGAGGACCGGATGATCCTTGAATGTTTCTGAGCAATATTGGTATCAAATGAAAAGTGTTGAGCAGGACTTCTATACGGAGCTCTACTCTTTATGATTCCTAGGCCGGGTCTCCAGATATGGGTCAAACGTGGACTCTGATGATCTTGTATGTTTCTGAGTAATACAAAACAAAAGAAAATAAAATATCAAAATTTAAAAACCAAAATCCAAAACAAACAAAAACAACAAAATAGTAGCAGTCACAATGACGACAAAAATTACAAAAACGATAGTCGCATTTTAATCCATAGAAAACCAGGAAAAAAAGGAATAAGGAAAAGGGAATAAATATCAGATTTCGAAACTGTTTACACGTCAATGTTCATGAATACTCGTTATTCACCCTTTAATTTTTTTTTTTCTACAATCTTGTATTTTAATATCTAATCTCTAAGTGGTAATCTTCTAAATACATACTTTAAATTTTTGGGTAGTCTAATATATGTTCGTGTGGCCGCTGTGGTGCAGTGGGTAGAGTGCTCGCCTGCTATGCCAGAGGTCTCGGGTTCAAACCACGGCCCGAGCCAAACAAATTTTTCTAATTAGTAAAAATCCAATTATTGGGTTTTTTAAGAGCAGCGGTCACCTCTCGGCAGTGGGCGGCATACCCTCCGAGAGTATTTCTGCCATGAAAAAGCTTCTCACATAAAATGCATTCGCCGTTCGGAGCCGGCATAAAACAGTAGGTCCACCCAATTAGTAGGAAAAACAAAAAGGAGCACACCTCGAATTGGGAGAGAAGCTCGGCCATAAAACTCGTCAGAGTTATAATAGCGCCATTGTATTATATTATTATTAATATATGTTCGTACATGAATTTATGCAAAATTTTGCTTTACACACCTTTTGTATGACTTCAACTGCTCTCTTGGCAGTCATCACACATGCAAAACAAAATCAAAATCAAAGTCAGAAGTGTTATCAATTGCATACACAGCATCATCATTGCTGCCATTAGAGAGTTTTCGTGTTTCCGGTGTGACACTCAACGAAATGCAAAATAATATCAGAATAAGCTTATGTGTAGATATGTAGGTATAGCCAGATATAAATATGTGCATGTTGAGCATACAGGAAATTATGAACACTTGACTATGTATGTTTACATACATACATATATGCACATTGTCACTAATACATGATAGAGGAAGTATGTGCGAGCAGACGAGATATCATCTATTCAAACTATTGGATACCAAAGAATCAGCAGAACTGACGTGCTGGGGTTAGCATAAGTTCATGTTGAGAACGTTTACCTCGCTCAAAGTTATCTATATAAAATCAGAAGAAACTTGGTGCAATTGTGTATAAGATTTCCTTTTAGTTGTTTGTTTTTTTCGACAGGGTTGGCTTGCTATTATTGTGAAACGAGTTTCCGTTATTCTTTGTCAAGTTTGATTTGCTTATAAATCGGTTTCGGCAAAGTGCCATCTTCGCACGATACTAGATACTGGAGATGGCACAATGCAGAAAGCGGTTTATAACCAAATCAAACTTGACAAAGAATGACGGATATTCCTTCCGAAATACATTACGAGTAAGAGCTATTTTTAGTGATAGGACATGTCGCGCTGCAAAATCATGACAAAATATTTTTGGCAACGCCATGGGCCAATTGTTTATATCTGTGTGGAAAACTTAGATTTATTTAATTTAATCTTAATTGAAGGTTGATGGCTTAAACTATGTATTCTATTATGCCTATATGACACTACATTTTTTCTCTGGTTTTTTGATTTTGAAAACCCACCGAAAGTCAAAATACAAAAACAATTCTTCTATAGGTTGAAAAGAGACAAATACTCCCTCAAAAATAATTTGATTGACATTAAACTTCAAACTAAATGAAAATAATATTTATTTCAAAAATTATTTTTTTTTTGAAAATTTGATTTAAATTACTGAAATAAAAAAGTTATGAAACCCAAAGGGCAGGATAGCTTTGTATTCCGTGTTATAAAGGGAAGCCAGTACGCAATATAATTTTTCTTGCGGACTTCTTCTTTACCCTTACGGCCAAGGCAGAAGCTTACAAGAGGCAAATTTAAAATTTGTATTTCCATATATTTTTTTATTTTAAATATAATTTATTTTATGGTTGTCAAATTGGAAAAATTGTCAGAAAAAATGACCGAATGCCAAAAAACTTACCGAAATACAAGCTGGCTCGCTGGTTTTTAATCGCCTAGATGGTATTTTGTTTGGTTTTTTTTCAATATAGCTTGCTCGCTTACACCAACGCAAAACTGTATTTGACCATTCACACAAAAAACCTGGTATAATACCAGAAAAAAAACGTAGTGTCATATGGGCTTTAGTAAAGTTGCATAAAGATTACAACAGATATCTCATATCCATAATTATCTGATTTTAATACATTTCAGGGACGTAACGGTTATAACAGAAATGGGGTAAGAGTCATGTTTAACCATTATCATGAGAAAAAAAAATTTTTGTTCCTTAATAACCATTATAAAAACCAAAAAACCGTTTTGGGCCTGAATAACCGTTTTGGCAACCAAAAAAGTGTTTTGGGCTTGAATAACCGTTATGGCAACCAAAAAACTGTTTTGGGCCTGAATAACCATTATTCAGATTTTTATTTTTTTTTGGTCAGCTATAAAAATCAAGCCTATTTATTTGTCAATATTTCTGGACGATATTGGTATCAAATGAAAGGTGTTGAGCAGGGATTGTAACTGTGATTACCTCTTTTCATTTTATACCAATATTGCTTAAAACATTCCAGGGCATCCGGGTCCACTTTTTACCCATAACTGGGAACCAGACCTACGAATCTTAACAAATACACTTCTATGTAAAAGCCCTGCTCAACACCTTTCATTTGATACCAATATCGTCAAGAAATATTGACAAATAAATAGGCTTGATTTTTATAGCTGACCAAAAAAAAAAAAATAAAAATCTGAATAACGGTTATTCAGGCCCAAAACAGTTTTTTGGTTGGCATAACGGTTATTCAAGTCCAAAACACTTTTTTGGTTGTCATAACGGTTATTAAGGACCAAAAGGAGATAAAGGTTATTTTTGCGTAACCTTTTCACCACACTAGAAAAGATAACCGTTATTTTCGGTCCCTGATACATTTACTCACACTCAAAAAAAAAAACTAACTCAGATTATGTTTTGATGTACAATTTTCTTCATATCATGGAATAAAAACCACGTTTTAAAAAAAATTGTACATCAAAACAACGAAATTTATCTTTACCGCTGAATCATTCCCACTTTTCCATAATCTGAGTAGTTTTTTTTTTTTTGAGGGCAGGTAGATTGGAGAGCGCATCTACAAACTTTCTATCATCATTCGCATCCTTAGCTATCTGCAAAAAAAACTTTTAGAAATTCGTCGTTATGTTAGCAACATCAGGGTATAAAATAAAATCTTTTCTCACTTCAAAATTATTCACAATTCTGTTATTTTTTTAGTTTGTATATTTTGAACACTTTTGCTGTAATCGCCCTGAGAACGTCAAACACCATTAGCTTGTTGCTGCCAGAATTGCAGCTGTAAGTCTTCAACTTGATTCTTGGATACTAAAAAACACATTCGTATATACATTAAGCCGTATCACGAAAATAAAATTTGCGTGTGTCAGTTTTATTTGAACACTTATGTCGAAAAAATATTTTTGGTGTACAAATTTTTTTTTTAGGCCCGAGTTAAAAACAGCTAAATTGGCTTTTTTTGTAATAACTTCCTTATTTGATGTCGGATCTCTATCATCTTAATGTCGCTGAAAAGGTCTCGCCCAGCACTATATTTGGCCCATATAAAGTTTCGACCTCAAAGGTTGTTCTGAGTTTTACCTTTAAAAATTTTGGAGTTACTATCCTTAGATTTTTTTATTTTTATCACTAATACAAAGCTCTCAAAAAACCATGAGGATACCGCTAAAAAAGTTGTAGCCTTTATTCACAAACAAAAAAGTTATACCGCTTTAAAATCAGGTAACCTGTGTTTTTTGAAAAATTATCCCAAGTTCTTATTTATATGAGGCAGTAACGCCATATAGTATGAGTTTTTGATTAAAAAGCATTCTAAGTCCCCGATGTAACAGATACCAATACTTAACACATAATATGCAATAAATTATTGATGATTAGACTATTCGTGCTGATCAACGTTATTTATATTGAATGATAATGGCTGTAGTGAAAATTTGGCAAGTATTCAAGGGACCTCTAAGCACGGCGCGCTGGTTTACAACGGCTTCACGATTTCTGCATCCGTGCATATCGTAAAATCATCCAAGTTATTTAGAAAACTTCTAGAGTTCGTTGTAAAATTATACGCGCCTAAAGAGACAACGGAAGTCTAAATGTGTTATCAATACTTGCGCTGGATGCGTCGTGTGCCCCTAGAAATGCAGTTAATTATTCAGCCTACAACTGAAAACAACACATTTTACTTAAATCCCGAAAACATCTTCTTGCCTATGATAACCGAGACCGAAAATGACGATAAATGGGAACTAATCCGGATTTTCTAAAAACGCGATCGTAATCTGGAGCCAAAAATTAAGCTGACGTGTTTCGCCGTTTCTCTGTGGTATTTTTGCCTCCCTACTGTGTAATTTTTTATAAAAAAAACAAGTGTTTCATTTTACAATGTTATAACTTTTTTGTTTGTGAATAAAGGCTAGATTTTTTTTGGGGGATTCCTCATGGTCTTTTGATAGCTTTGTATTAGTGGTTAAAAAGAAAAAATCTAGGGATAGTAACTTCAAAATTTTTAAAGGTAAAAATCAGAACAACCTTTGAGGTCGAAACTTTATATGGGCGAAATATAGTGCTGGGCGAGACCTTTTCAGCGACATTAAGATGATCGAGATCCGACATCAAATAAGGAAGTTATTACAAAAAACGCGATTTAGCTGTTTTTAACGCGGGCCTAAAAAAATTTGTTTACACCAAAAATATTTTTTCGACATAAGTGTTCAAATAAAACTGACACACACTAAACTTTTTTTTTGTCCATATAACGTGATACGGCTTAATATACATATCGCTAGCTTAGAGTGCAAACTGTGTAAGTCCATTTTTATGAAAAAGTATATTTTTATGTAGAAAAATCGAATACGCAGTACGCTAAACAAGTCTGTGATACTTGTCATATTTCTACTCGTTGTTATTCAGTGATACGCAAATTGTGTAAGTCCAAAAAACGAAGAAAAATGTGTAAGTCCAAAACTTTACATCAGGGCTGCTCACCTCATAGGCACTCAAAGCACAATTGTTTTTGTTTTGTTCCGAATCATAGGCACAGATACATATTTGCACTTGAAATATGAAAATAAAATTTTCTGTGCACTCCCATAAGCACTTAGATATCAAAAAAATATTTATATGTATGTGCCTATGATTCATATTGAATGTGCAGAGCAAAAGCACTTTGTATAGGAGCTCGAGCACTGCCGTAAGAAATCGAAATTTACAATAACAAATGTGTAATGAAAAAAAAATTCAAAAAATGAAAGCACTGTAAAAAATTTGTATTCAAAAAATTTTCATATAAAAAATTAAAAAAATTTGTATGTATGTGATACTTTCATTTGAAACTAAATTCTAAAATAATATTTTATTGGAATTGATAAAAAAATTTAAATGAGCAAAAAAAAATTTCAGTGCATATACAAAATTTGTAGGATGTATTGAGTTTTGTACTTTCAATACGAGAGCGTTGAGCAGCCCTGCTTTACATGAACAGAATTTTTTTTTCATTTCTAAATTTTTTTTATTTTTTGTTTTTTGTCTCTCCTACAAAGTTTGAAAAAAGGACTTACACAATTTGCACTCTAAGCCAGCGATATGTATACCAACAGTTATAAATATAGGTATATATAGAGGTGGATATTTACTGCTTCAAGATTCCTTGAGTTTGTTAGTCCGTTCAATGCTTTCTTGTTGTCTGATGACGTTACCATCATCTTATAAAAAGCAGCAATTTGTTAAGGCTGCAAACCTACAAATACAACAAAAAGCTTTCGGTTTCTTGTTGCCGCAAGTGTCTGCTTTTGTATATAGCAATTTTTTTTTGTAGAAACGATATACTTAGCACATATCTACATAGTTGTATGAGAAAAATCCTGCCAATAAACACAACGGATTCTCTGATTACCTATATCATCGCGGCGATACTTCGCGAAGATATATCGGCGAATCCGTATATCCAGGACAGTCACCTAAAATTAGCGATTCGCGCATTTATATATTCTAGGATCATTGGCAATATATTATTTTATATTCTGTGGACCTACAAATTTCTTATACAAAGATTCTGTCTGAGAAAACCCATAGCAAAATTCGACGAAGAATAATTTTCTAGAACATTTTAACCCTCTAGCGACCTTCAAAATGCCTCCTTATTGTGACTATTCAAAAAACGGTACGCAACCACACTTTCGTGTGGAAGTTAATGGGTTAAAATTTTCCATAACCTTCTTTTTTCATCAGATTTTACTCTGTGCAACTAAACAACAATTATCATCACGATGTAGGTATATTTTAACCCCGTTTTGCATTTTCTCTAGGGAGCAACGCAAATTAAAATGGTAACAGCAAAAAAACTTGAACAAAGTATATAAAATGCGATTTTGAGAATTTACTGCATACATTTAAGTCATTCCACATCCACAGACAATTGCCCACAAATTGTTGCACTGTGTTATTTCTGCCAACAGCATTAGATATGTACATACATACATACATATATATGTACGTGCTTTGACACATGCGAATGAGTATGTACATAAGCAAAAAAAGTTGCTGCACTTCTAATCTTGCCACTTGAAATTTATCCATTCATTCGCACCATAATTTCTTCAACATATTTCTCTAAATACATACATATGTACAAACATATTTGCTTGTTGCATGCGCCTCGACTGTTGCAACATAGACAATATTTGTTTTCAACACACTAATAAAAATGGTTTAACCAAATGCCAACAAATAAGTACGACTATGTGGTGTGTGTGATGGCTGACGTCAAAATGATGTTGGCAATATGTGGCTTGTAACAACAATAAAAATGAAACAACTACAACAAAGTAACTACAAGAAGAGCAACTCCAACAGCAACAACAATTGCCAGCATTTTCTATAGCTGCTGTTGGCAAGCTGTTGACGCTTTTGGCTTCGCTGAGAATGAGAACGACAACGCCTCAGTCAGTCAGTAATCAATGTGGGAGCGATAAGCGCATGAGCATGACTGACATTCGTTTGTGTGCACATACATACATAGATTCATATACATATACACACACACACACATGCATAGAAAAATTTGTGAAAAGGCGACAAAGCGACGTGATACTCGCTCGCTTGTTAGCTTCAAGTGTTTCTTGTCACCCGCTGCCTCTGTCATCGCTCCACCACTGCTGCTGCCACAAGTGTAGTGTGTGCGGCGAAAGTGAAGAAATGTTGCAAACATACAATATTTGCTACAAAAAAAGGATATGCTGCAATTTCCTTTTCTTCCTATTTATTTTGATGAGATCTTGCGGGAATTGTTTTTTTTTTTTTTTCAATTTTCTAGCGCTTTGTTGCTGCTTTTTCTTGTGTATTTATTCTTGAATTTGCCTTTTTGCTTATTCATTTCTTTGTTTGTTTTTTATTTGTCTATTATAATATAATGTGTTCAATTTGTTGTTACTATAAACGCCTTTTCTTTTTGCTTGTTTTTACTTTTATTTCCTTGTTTTTGTTGTTGTTTGTCTTGCGCACATGTCGTTGTCATAATGAATCTAATTTGTTTCTCGCCCATATTAACATGGACACTGACAATGTTGGCAACTCATCAACATCATCAGCGCTAGAAATGTTGTATGTGTTGTTGGTACGGGCAAAGCTTCACTGCAAAACTATAAATGCTTTGCTACACTGTGCATCAAATTTGAGGATTATTGTCTGCTAGGAAGCAGTGATTAAAACTAACACGTGTTGCCCCTTTTTAACTCATTATCATGACTTTGACAGCTGTTACAATACAAGCAAGATAATATTTGTATCAACATACTTGACCCTTAATTTGAAAAATGTTCGTAGGTTATAAAATGGAAGATTATAAGAAAATTAATATTATAAATCCTTTTGTCAGCCGCCAGACAAATGTCAACGAAACCATCTATGGCATTTCGTTTAAAATGAAAACTAAATCATTCCTTCGAGTAGTTTTGTGTTCAGCAAAAACTTATGTAAAGCTAAAAAGCAATATTATTTCTCAAAAAATGTCAATTACATACTACATATCACATTGGGCTCTACTTACACTAAAAACAAAAAAATAAATTTACTCAGGTTATGGAAAAATAGGAATGATTACGCGCTAAAAACATATGTTCATGATGTATTGTGGAAAAATTTTCCGTCAGTCCTTGTCAAGTTTCGTTTGGAGACAAACAGGTTCTGAAAACGAAAAAAGACACTAAAGATGGCGCATATTAGCCGAAACCGGTTTGTTTTCAAACCAATCTTGACAAGGAATGGCGGAGAATCGTTCCACAATACATCGTACACACTCCTACCCTTTCAGAAAATCAAGCAACCAAAGTGTAATATATATTTTCATTGTTTTTAATACAATTTTCTTTAAAACGTGGTTTTTGTTTCTTGATTTGAAGAAAATTGTAAATCAAAACAATGAAAATAGGTAAGTATGAATGTCTTTAGCTCCGAATCCTTCCCACACAGAGCCAAAAGACCACCTAAAATGCCCTGTAAATCAGAACAAAGTTTAGCGGATTTCTCTACGCTTTCTCTCCAATAAGATGCCCGTCTTATTATGACTGGATATCTCATTTTAATAAAACTAAGTAGATATATTGTAAAACTAATATGAAAACCTTTTCAATATTATTAAGAAGATAACCCGTGGAATTTAGACGAAATCATTTTCAGTAAAATTTAATGGATAACCTATAAAACTAAGATGAAAACCTCTTATGTAAAATTAAGAAGATGACTCCTAGAATAAACATGGAAACCTTTTCACATAAATTTAGCAGACAACCTGTAAAATTAAGAAGAAACCCTGTTTAATATTATTAAGAAGAGAATCTTGATTTTCATCCGAAAACATAATTAGTCAAATAGTATTTTCCTAGGACTTATTCAGACAAAGGGCAACATTTCATTTCATATAAGTGCAGATGAACATAATAAACTCTTTATACCAAGTGCTTCACGAATCGTTTGAGAATTGTAGAAATGTGCAAAGCCGTAGTGAAATTGACGAACGGAGGAAACACATAAGAGCTCTTTTAAAAATAAAAAAATTCTCCCTTTTAATTTCTTGAACATGTTATTGCACACATACAAAAAAGTGGCTGATGCAATAACAGTTATGCACACATATTTCTAGTATGTACGAGTATATCCATACATGTACGTATGTTAAGACGTTTATAGCAAAATTTTAATTAATAAGGGCTCTTTTAAAAATAAAAAGTTTTCCTTTTTAATAAATTCAAAAAGGTTCTAGTAAAAATTAGAGGATGCCCTTATTGATTTGCTTTATAAATTTTTTTTCATAAAAACAAGCAGATTTCTTCTAACAATTTAATTTTTTTGACAAAATGACATAAAAAGTTAATAAATAAGAAGTTATCTCCTCGTTTTCAGACGGTATCCTTTTCAATAAATTTAAGAAGAAATTCAAGCTAAAATCTAGAAGATTTTCTAGCAAAAATTTCTTCAATTTTGTCTCCTCTCGCTCTCCTTGGCCAAACAGCTTTTTTAGATGGCAGTCTCTTTGATTATAGGTGAACTTTTTGGCTCTGTGCACTTTCCATAATCTGAGTAAGTTGTTTTTTCAGAGTATGTGCTGTCCAGTGAGGGT
Source organism: Urophora cardui (assembly GCA_960531455.1). Lineage (NCBI taxonomy): Eukaryota > Metazoa > Arthropoda > Insecta > Diptera > Tephritidae > Urophora > Urophora cardui. The sequence continues at coordinate 151,842,285 of OY482672.1, read as the reverse complement.
TTTTAAATCTATGTAAAGAAATGTTACTTTTGTATGAGTTTTTAAATATTTAATATGCGAAAAAGGTGTATGTAAGAGTGTGTGAAAACGATTATCAGTGTTAACCTAGAAAACGCGGGCAATTTTATTTTATTTATTAAATATTTTTAGTTTGTATGCAAACGGCTGGTTTTAATTAGTTTGCTGCTTATGGTGTATGATCTTTATCTTAGTCTTGTGCGAGTTATAATATTTTTATTTTTCTTTATATTTTTCAAATGGGTAACTAGTAGCAGACATGGGCACACTCAATTACATTTTGTAATTGATTACACGCAACAATCACAATTACTTGTAATTGTAATTGATATTTTTCAATTACAATTACAAGTAATTGTTGATATTTTTCAATTACAATTACAAGTAATTGTAATGGAAAATTTTCCAATTAAATTTTTGCAATTGTAATTGAAATGCTGCTATTAAAATAACTCAGTAGTATTCAATTACATGTAATTGTTACCGAATAGTGTTCAATTACATGTAATTGAACAGTGAATTAGTTAATTTTTTTGGGTGCTGGCGCATCTCTAAGCTAATACATACCTACATCTAAGAGCATACATAGTTATTTTGAGCATAATAAATAATAGCTTAAAAAACTAAAAAACACGCTTTAATCTTAAAAATCATACTAAAAATTGAGAAATAATTTAATTAGAAACAAAATGATGAACGAAAATATAAGTATTTAAGGAAAAGCGTGGGGTGCTCAGTAAGCCAAAAAATATTTAAAATCGGTGTTTTTTACTAATAATTTTATTTTGACTTTTTTGAGATTTCATAAATCGTACTCTTTAATTTCGCAACTAGGTATATTTTTGTACTAGTTGTACGAATCGAATATTTTCATGTTCAAATATTATTGAGCACCCCCACGCTTTTCCTTAAATACTTATATTTTCGTTCATCATTTTGTTTCTAATTAAATTATTTATCAATTTTTAGTACGATTTTTAAGATTAAAGCGTGTTTTTTAGTTTTTTAAGCTATTATTTATTTTTGACTTTTTAGTGAAATTGTTCATTAAAGGATGTTTTATGCGGACGCAAGAATAAAAGTAAAAAGAAGTCTGATGGGATGTGGTGTTCTCCGAAATAGATCTACATACATATGTATATATAACATCTACCAAAAATCCCAATATGCAGTGAAGTAAACTAGCTTATTATGCAATATTTTCCAAACCCTTTTATTCAAGGTTTTCCAAACTAGTTTGGAAATACAAAATTTCCCAAACGTTTTGTTATATTTTACAATCAGAAAGTGAAGAGAAGTTGAGGTGAAGCATTTGAAAAGAACAAAAAAAAAAAGAAACCTGATTGAATAAATTCGAATTTAGACCACAAAGTTCCGAATACGATTGTAGCGTAATGGTGAGGTATGCTGCCTACGGACCAAACAGCTCAGGTTCGAGTCCCGAGTGGCGCATTTTTTTTTTTTTTATTTTTATTTTTTATTTTTTTATTTTTAGAGAAATTTTTTTCACCTCACGTTTACAAAACATTGTATAAAAATGTAATTAGGGTTCCTTTTCGTTGATTCAGCACTTACTATTAAATGAATTACAAACAAAACCAGTTCTTGCTTTGCATACATATGTATGTACATGCGATTGTTTTTATTGCAAACACAACAATGACAAAACAGAATGTTGTTACACAAAACACAAAACCAGTTCTTGCTCTGCATACGTATGTATATACATTGTACATGCGTTTGATTTCATTGCAAATACAACAAACCCAAAAACAGAAAGCTTCAAGCTTTATTTTTGAGTGAATTTATGCATTGAGTTTATCGCCATCGCTATGACTCATAGCCTATGAGCGATCGCTGGCTGTTGTGCGTTAGTTCGCTCGCTATTTGAGTGGTTATACGTTTTTCTCTGAACATTTGTTTGTGATTTGAGAAGAATGTAATTTTGAGCGTTCGTGAGTGAGTTTTTCCGCACCCTGCAATCTTGTTACTTATTGACTTGTATACGGGAGTGAATTGAAATTCATAGAGGCTATTTTGAAGAGAGGTAACATAAAAGCCGCAATGAAGCATAAAATATAATGTTGAATGTCCTACTATATGATGCCGTTGGGCTGTTGATGTCATATTTCGAATCCGGAGGAGAATAGAAATAATAGAGAGAACACAAAAAAGTGAATGTTTGAAAGATAAAATATTTAGTTTTTAGGATGGGATGAAGTTACATACATACATACATACATACATACATACATACATACAGGTGAAGCTAATAAAAGCGTGTTAATAATAAAGAGAACACAAAAAAGTGAATGTTTGAAAGATATAATAATTTAGTTAATTTAGTTAAATGTTTACAACTTTTAGGATGGGATGAAGTTACATACATACATACATACATACATACATACAGGTGAAACTAATAAAAGCGTGTTAAAAATCAATCAAAGTGGGTGGGTCATAACAGCAGACTTACATGTAATTGATGCATTTCATTCACAATTACTTGTAATTGATACCTTTTCGATGACAATTACATGTAATTGTATCTGAAGTTTTTACTTGTAATTGTAATTGGAAATTTTTAAATTACAATTACAAGTAATTGTAATTGAAAAATTTTGTAATTGCAGATGCCCATGTCTGACCAGTAGCATATTAATATATCCTTTTTTAATTTTTATTATTTCTGTTATATTTTTGTTACAAAAATTTTTCAAAGTGATTTACTAAACAACAAAACTCACTATCACACGCAGTCGATCTTAAGTACCGCAATAGCTCATATTTATGAACGTCCGGTCAAGTTAAATTGCCCCTAAAGTAATTTATTAATTCTATTACAGCGTTGTCATCACAACAACAAAAACAACAACATGCATATCCCTGCAAAAAATGCGATCACTCCGGGATACATCCGGGACAACTCGCAAGGGAGCATGCGATTACTACCCATTTGTATCTCTTTATATGGGTTGAAGTGTTCTCTTTTGTTTGAGCATGTCCTATGAAGAGACTAATTGTACCCAGTTTGTACCCGAACGGGTAGCAAAAGCGCACAATTGTACCCGTTTTGTACCCGTACAGGTAGCAAATGCGACACATCCATTTGTGCGACTAATTGTACCCGTTTGATACCCTTTCGGGTACAATTCGTCTACAATTAGTATACATATGTACCCGTTCGGGTACAATTGGGAACAATTGTAGACTAATTGTACCCGAAAGAGAGCGCTCCCGGACAAATCTTTTTAGAGACTCGTCGCACACTTTTTTACAGGGATTACTATGAGATGATGCTAAAATCCAAAAGCAAGTAAAGAAAATGTGCTTCGGAAATGATTTAGTAATGTGATTTAAGCAGCATCGCCTTTTCAAAAGATATAATATTTTAAAATAAGAATTAATAAAAAAAAAACAAAATAATTTATTGAGAAATGGAAAGATATTGATCTATACATATTTTATTTTTTTCAGTCGAAGCAATGCTTTTGGCCCTGTTGCCTTCTCTACCCATCGATATGCTTCAGTGATTCATTTCATTTTTTTTGTGTGATCTGCATTACAATTGCGGAATTAAAACAAATTCGTAGAACTTTTTAACACGAAATTATTTTATTTATTATTGCGTATGAATTTCAATATAAACGCTTTCTATTATTTTCCCGTGGTTTTTTATTCATAAATAAAAATGGTGGCAATTAAAAACAATACCGGTGTGCATCTGTGAATTATTTATGCGAGTATACAATCGAAAAGAAATCAAAGATATACTTACACATAATTGTGATTTCAGACTCGAGTTGTAATCACTTCATTGAAGCTGAATTTTTCATGTCATGTATGTAGATTTAATGAAAATTAAAATATACATACACATATAATTTTTAAAAATGATATGATAGTGAGTTAAATTTAAACATGTGCGTATGTATATTTAAATTTCTGTCACATATATCCGCATAATAAATATGCATATGAAACTTCAATGGATTTTAATTAAAAAAAAAAAAAAAAAATCGAAAATAAAAAATTCTGCAATGTACATCAAATACCAACGAGCTTATATGTTGTATGTACATACCTATGTTATACAAACATATAATCAGTTGGATGATAAAATAATATGACAGTGCTGGAAAGGTGGCGATTTGGAATTGATGCAAAAATAATGGGTTTGGCGGTCTACCAGGCGTTTTTGTAGAGGCGCATACGAGAGGCATGTATGCCCATGAGATAGTGACGTATTTGAAGCCCCAACAGTGGACTTTTGGAGAGCCTGTTCACTTGTAATACCGATTGAGATCTCCCCTCTTGCGAACTAGGCAAGATTTGCTTGGAAGTTACACAAGTTGACTAGATACTTGGCCCATCTAGTGCTAGCCTCTTCAATGAAGCGAGGGCTCAACCAGCACTTGCATTCAAGGGGGTTGCCATCCAACCCGCATTTGTGATTTCCTGCAATCCTCCTTTGCTAACTCATCCGCAATACAGTTTACCTGGATGTCACTATAGCCTGGTATACAAATGTCGTTTAGGTCACAACTTTCAGCTAGTTTCTTTAAAGATTCCCTACATTTAATTGCTATTATAGAAGTAGCGTTCGCTACTCCGTAAGGATTTCATGACAGAAGGTCGTGATTGAGTTAATGTTACACAGATCAGTCCGGCGACGAGTTGCTTTCCATACAGCTACTAGTTAAGCCAGATAGACTGATCAGATAGACGAAAACTTACTTGGAGGTGAAGCTTCGCACAACAAAATCCACTTAAAAATTTGCTGTTCAATATGGAGCCGGTTTCTGTAAAGGTGGAGTATATTAGGTTTGTTGGGATCCTCCAAGTTATTCATCTCGCTTCTCTTCGCAAAAGAAAAATTCTACGGAATATTTATTGACCTTTACGCATTGCCCATGGCGAGTATTGAATAAGTTTTAATGATGAGTTATATGAGATTTTTCATATACGAAGGTTTTTTTTCATATAAGCACGCAGGTAATATTAAAATTTAATACATCTGGGTGAAAGCTCAATAATTTTATTGCTACATACCAATGTTCAAATAAGAGCAAAATATTTACTTACCTTTAAGTTTCACATGTTTTGTGTATATAAGCACATAATTAAGTACATGCATAAGTCCATCAAACATGCTTCATTTCATACAACAGAGAAATATCGTTAGCACGCAATTTAATCTAGGTAAATGCGTACTTTTGCCAACCAGTACAGCAAAACCTTGGTTAATTATAAAATTTACTGCTATCGCATTTCAAGCACAACAACAACAAAAAAAAAACAAAAATAATCCTGCCTACTTACTTCTCTTTTTTTACAAAAAATATTTATAGCATTTGCTGCGGCATTATTTTACTTCACCTTTCGCAATTTAGCCTTCGCATAACACATAACGCAATTTCTCTTATTTTATTAAATATTTCCCTCCAACAACTGCCGATCAACACACATTTTTTGCCGTATCAAAAGCTCAATGATTCATTATTATAAATTTGCGCATTGCAAACGTTTTTCTTTTTTGCAGCGATTATTACGTGGGCTACCTGGTGATTGTTAGCTCGAATTTTTGATGTGTAAACATCTTTGCTGTAGCTACGAGTGATTTCGAAAAACAGGTAAAGTTTACGCGTAAACGAGTAAGCCGTAAGTGCGTAAAGCGTAAATGACCTTTGTGTTAGTGCGCTGCTGTGTCCGTGTGAATCGCTTGGCATTATCAGTGGTTGGTACACATGTAGTTACAAATGCCTTCATGTATAACCGTGGAAATGCAAATATCAATTTCGCTTCGCTTCGTTGCTGTTGTTGTTGTTGTTGTTTTCTGCAACAATGCGACAAATAGGCAAAACAAAAAGGACCAACCTGTTTGAACATTTATGCAAATGTATGGATATGCATACCTACATCTACCTATCTAATTTTCTGTGCAATATTGGTATCAAATGAAAGGTTTTGAGCAGGACTTTGATATGAAGCTCTTTTAATTGTGACCCCTAGGCCGGGTCTCCAAGTATGGGTCAAAACGAAGACGCGGTTGATCCTTGAATGTTTCTGAGCAAAATTGGTATCAAAAGAAAGGTCTTGAACAGGCCTTCTACAGGGAGCTCTATTCTTTATGATTCCTAGGTCGGGTCCCGAAATATGGGTGAAAACGAGCACCCGGAAGATCTTGCATGTTTCTGAGCAATATTGGTATCAAACGAAAGGCTTTGAGCAGGGATTCTACAGGGAGCCCTATTCTTTATGATTCCTACTACTACTATACTACTCTACTCTTTATGATTCCTTGGCCGGGTGTCTCCAGATATCCCACCATGCAAAGCTCGAGAAATAGGCAATAATCGTCAATGGCAACAAATTGGCGACTCGCCGATTTATTGCCTTTGTGAGAAATCGGCAAAATTTCTAATTTATTGCAGCAACGTATCGATTTCTTATTACAAAAAATCAGAAACATTTGTTTCCCCTTCTCTCTATAAAAAATTGGAAATAATTATTTGTTTTTACTTGGCGATGAGAAATGAAAATATAAGAAAGCCTTGAAACGAATCGTTAAGGTAATAAGAAACCGAATCATTGAGGTAATCAGAAAGCGAGTCGACTATGCGAGTTGCTTTCGGTGGACGTTTTAGTCCGAGTAGTAATAAAAAATCGGTAAGATTTCGATATTGCTGGCAATATATTTATGTTCAAAACGACTCGTTTTTATTGCCGGCAACAAAAAATGTTTTGTGGAATGGGTTAAATGTGGACTCGGACGATCTTGCATGTTTCTGAGTAATACAAAACAAAACAAAATAAAAAATCAAAAGTCAAAAACCAAAAACCAAAACAAACAAAACAACAAAATAGTAGCAGTCACAATGACAACATAAAATTAAAAAAAAAAAAAACGATTGTCACCTTTCAATCCATAGAAAACCAGGAAAAAAAGGAATAAGGAAAAGGGAATAAATATTCACGCTTTAATTTTTTTTTGTATGAGTGTGTGTGTGTGCGTTTGTATGTGTGTTAATTTGCTTGTGTATTGCTCTGTTGTTATTGTAATATTGCGCCATAAAGCATGCACCGTCGACCTAAAGCGATTACAAATCTCATTATTGGCAATTAAAGCGCACACGTACATACGCACACAGACATTCGCAAAAATATTCGCGTTGTTGGCGATTTCTATAGAAAATGAAATTTCTCTGGTCTTCCTACATTTACATACCTACAAATAATTGTACTCATATTGATTTATATGCCATTTTTATACGAGTAAGTAAGTATATGCACTTGTTATTACTTTTGCTGCAGAAAAAATGTTAACAGTTGTTCGCGGTTGTGGTGTGCGAAGGCATATTTCAAGTTATTTGAATTGTTGGCAAGTTATTTACGAGTTAAGTATTTATCGTAGAGTGCCACACACCACAAATAACCAGTTAAGTAGATGGCTAAAATGCGTAATTGATGTGGGCTTAATGGATTTGTGAACTGTTGCGCAAACCTAGCGAAATAAAAAAGCATAATTTATGTGTATGTATGTATGTATACCCTGCAGGGAACTCAATAACTAGTGAGCAAAATTTCTAGTTCCGAACTAGCGAAAAGGTGTCAAAAGGGAACTAGATCAATTGTATTTAGACCCTCACCAGTTCAGAAGGAGTGAATTGAGTGACCATTATAGGACACACTTGGATTTGTATGCAAATCCGAAGTGACAAAAATTCTATGAAAATTTTTCGTTGGTTCAATTGCCGTCGGCTTTGTATATTTCTACAATTCTCAGATATTTAGTGAAGCATTTTATATAAAGAGTTTTCTATTTGCATCCTAATTATGCTTTTCCGATCCCTCAGGCTTATTTTTTAATTTTTTTTTTATTTTATTACTTTTTAAATATTATTGTAAATTTTTATTAAATAAATAAATAACAAAATATTAGTTAAAAAAATATAAAAAAAAATTATCATTCACCTTGACACCGACAGGATTCGAACCCGCGCCCCTCAGATTGAAAGGCACATGCGTTAGCCAGTCGGCCATCGCGCCACTTGCATGAAGTTTATCAAAGGCTGCACTTAAGCGGCAGATGTAAAACTGTAGAATTTGTAGGTACTTGTAGCTAGTTCAGAACTATCGAAATTGTGCCAATAAACGAACTAGTGTAAACTGTAGAATTTAGTACTAGTTCGGAACTATCGAAAATGTAGTGCAGAGAGGGACAATTGACACCGCCTAGGACATCGCCAGTTGATAACATGCAAAAGAGATTTAGCTCGCACTAGTAGTGTCGAAAAATGCACTAGAAGCGACCTAGTTCGGTACTTGAGATTTTCATTACAGGGTATGCATATAAATACAAGTTTGTAGATATGTATGCATAGCTCAAGCAAAATGTTCAATAAATTCAATGCTTCAAAGGATGAAAGCTGAAAAATATATGGGTTGGTCCTAAGGGAATGCTGCTACTAAAAGAGTTTTCTCAGATTTGTATGTTTTTTTTTCAAGATAATTTAAATTAAGCAGTTTTAAGTTAACTTTTTTCTGTTCTTCTGCATCTCCTTTTCGTTTCAAAAGTGGTTAAAAGAATAGTCAGAAAATGTGTAAGAATTGCATAAAGAAATGGTTAAACGCGTGATCGAAATGTGATTGCAATAAATTGGTTGAAACAGTGTTGAGGAAGTAGTTGAAAAGCTAATAGAAAAATGGATAAAAGATTGTATGCGAAGTGCTTAAAAAAGCGGTTAAAAAACGGGTTCAAAATTTATTGAAAGTTGATGTAAAAACTGATAAAATAAGTGGTTAAAGAAATTATTAAAAAAATATGTTAAAAACTTTGTTAAAATTTGGTATAAAAGGTGTTTAAAAATGTGATTAAAATAATATTTAAGGCTGATGAAATAAGGGGTAAAAAAGTAGTTAAACATGAATTAAAACTGGTCTAAAATGCCGGCAAAAACTAGTTAGAGATATATTGAAAGGTGTTTCCAAAAGTGAAAAAAATATAAATAAGTGGATAAATTTTTATTTACCAATATAGATCTCATCCTGGAGATTCAATGTGGATGAGAGAGCCAGAAAACACTCTGCGACTGTACGTGTATATGCATCTAAAAACATGCTGGGATGCAAATGGGATCTCTTTTCTTCCCTTACACATTTGGATGTTGACGGCAGTAGTTAAGCAAATCCTATTCTATGGAATAAGTACTTGTATTGTGGACAACCAGGCAGAGATAAACTTACCTTAAGGTACTAGAGGAAGTGATTAGGCTATTCATGATATGTATAACGGAAGCTTTATGAACCAATCGCCCTTATGAACTTAGCGCTATTCTGCAGCTGTCACCTATGCACCTAGCGGCCAAGAACATGGCTTTAGCGAGATTTGAGGGCCTGCGGAAGGGTGCAGATATGAAAGTGAAGTAATTCATGTATACACGGATGGATCTATGACAACATAAAGAGTAGAAGCTGCTGTTTATTACAGTGAACTGAATATCAGCATTTTTATCAGGCTGTTGGATCACTATAGTGTCTTTCATGCAAAAGTAATGGCTGCAAAGAGTGCAGCAGAGTTGATAGAATGTAATTCCTCACAAAGGGAATGTATTAATTTTTACATATGTATGCGTAGATAGTCAGGCGACTATAAAGTTGATTCTGTTATATACCAGCTCATTTAAGAGTGTGGCGGACTTTAAGGAAGCCTTAAGAGCTGTACTGAATACCAGGCCACAAGTGGATGGATGGGATTGAGAAAGCTGATAAGCTGGCGAAGAAGGATGCAGATCTCGAATTGGAACACTATATGTTGCGATGCTTGATATTTGACAAAGAGGCGGACTTGTACTTCAGTTTTAGTACAGGCATTTAATGTAGAGTGTGATCATAGTCAAGAACTACGAACTTACGCAGTGTATGTTAGGCCATTAATGACCAGCCAATTTAACTTAACCTAACTTATCTCATTTTCCATTAATAAAGTATCAAATACATCCCAACAGACCAAGAAGTAAGCGAAATGTAATAGGACTTGAGAACAAGCTTATAACAATTGTCCATTGTAAGCTTATTGCAATACAGTTTTTATAAGCTTAATTGTAAGCTTATTCACAAGCATGATTGTAATAACTGAGGAACATTTACTTTATGTAAGCCTTTCTCAATACTCCATATGTTAAAAAGCTTGAAAACAATATTACAATAAGCTTACTTTACACTTGCAATGAAAGCTTGAAAAAATGTTAATAATAACATTGTTGTAAGCTTACTGTAAAATTTTTTTAAATTTTGGGTTTACAATGATTCATATAATTCATTGATTCCTTCTTCGAAAAGGGAAGTATAAAAGCCTCAATAATGTTCAATATAATGTTGAATGTACCACTATATGATACCGTTGGATTGAATTTCAGGTTGATGTTATGGTCCGAAACAGGAGGAGAATATAAAATAAAGAACATTGCAGCAAAGGTGAAGAAGGAAAGAAAAAGAAAAAAAATGCAAATAAAAATTAATTTTTTTCTTTTTTCTACTATTTATACATACAATTATATTTATAAGCTTTCACAAGTAATATTTTTCTACAATTACATTTGTAAGCTTATAAAAAGGGTGCCGTTTTTCTACAATTGTTCTTAAGACTTTTTGAATACTTTACACAAGCTTTCCTCAAGCTTAACGCTTATATTTGTAAGCTTGTTATAATATTATTCTCAAGCCCTTTGGTCTATTGGGATGTTTTACAGTTCAAATTTCAATACAAAAAAGAAAGATTTGGGTAGTTGAGTATTAAACAAAAAAAATTTTAAAATCACCACAAAAAATTTTGAATGAAACGGCCTCAAAGCAAGCTTCAATTTAATTTTTTTTCTTTCCAAGATTTCAATTAAATATTTCTACCACCGATGAGTCACATCAATCTTCATAAAAAGTGCAAAAAAAAAAAAAAAAAAGAAATTGCCTCTTGAGTAAAGCCAATTAGCACTTTTTTGGCCTAAAGCAGACTTATTAAAATGCTTTCGTTGTGGTTCATTAATTGCTGGGCGAAGTAGCAGCAGTTGAGTTGCCCTAAATTGCACTTCAAACCTTTTTTTTTTCTATTCCAACCATTTTACGCAAACAATTTGTTCACACAAATAAGCTTACAATCGCTTTTAGCTAACGATTGCCCTACCAAAACAAAATTAACAAAGTCTATTTTAAAAAAGTTTTTTTTTAGATTTTTTTATTACGTTTTTTTAAGAATTTTGTCCAATTTTACATTTTGTTTTCCATCTTTCACCCACAGAGCGCTTTAAAAACTCGAATTTTTCTTTCATTGTTTTCTTATTTTTTTTTTTATTTGAATTTTCCTTTTTTTAATTTCATTTCCTCTGTATAATTTTTACGCCAAATTTAATTGCGACATTTCCGTTCGACGATTCAACTCCACAGCCGACAGCCGACAGCCGACAGCCGTCAACCGTCAGTGTTGTGCGGGCATTATTTTATTTGCGACTTCGGACAGTTGAAAAGCGGACAGCAATTTCTGGTAGACGAAATTTCAACAGAAAAAAAGAATGAGAATGAAAATGAAATAACTGCTAACAAGTGCAATTAATTGGCTAGGAATTTCAAAAGAGTTGAACAGAAAGAAAAAGACAAGAGGAAAGGAAAATTAAATACAGACATACAAAAGTGAGCATATTTTTAGTTAGTTAAGTGTACACACGGACATACTATGTATATACTCGTACTCGCTTGCTGCTTTGTCGGCTTTCAATTAGTAGAATTGTGTGTGTGTTTTGTGTGTAATTTAATCAAGAGCCAATTCAATGAACATTTTTGCTGTTGCTAATTTGCTGTACATTTTTCTGTTGAAGCATTAGAATTTGCTTTGAATTAATTTTCCAAAAGCTTACTTTTTTCTGAAGGGGTTTTGGTACTCAAAACTTAGCGTACAGCCAGAATTTTTCACTTTCTGAAAGTACTTTCTTGCGTTGTCTGGCTCTGCCCTTATGTATATTTCAATGCTCAAAAAACTGGTCAAAATTGAAAAGTAGTTAAAAGTTGGTTAAATAAAAATAGGTAAAAAAACTTTTTAAGTTAAACGGTTTTATGTTAAACATACATTGCAAAGTTTAAGATTAAATGGCGTATAATAATAAGATTTAAATTTAGAGCCCTAAATGAATTAAACAGAATGCGAAATAAAAACTAAAAACTAGAAAATAAAAATAGGTAAAAAAACTTTTTAAGTTAAACGGTTTTATGTTATACATACATTGCAATGTTTAAGATAAATGTACTAAAAACCAAAAAATAATAAAATAGATACAGTCGTGAGAATTATAAACATTTGCATAGACTAGACTAAAATAAAACCGGGGGGTACGTCAATTGTCTACAAATTATCGACTTAATGTGCGATAGAAGAATCGTTTAATTCGTCGTTAGGCAGTTGGCCCGCAGACGGTGAGGAAATTACTTACTATTTTCTTGCTCATGAAAATTCCAATAGTTATACATCCATGTTAATAAAAGAGATGTTTCAACTAGTTTATCGTTGGACATTCACACGAGGAATCGTTTCACTGCTCGTAGTTTGTCTTTAATCGACAAAACATATGATAAAATTACTACTCGCTCACCACTATGAAACCCTAAAACTCGCTTATAATCGAGCTTGCTAGCTTTTTCCACATTCTAGCCCTACTTATCACACGTCCATCGTTGTCGGTTGAACAACTGCCTAATTATAGTGTAACATTACAAAACAAACATTTTAATCAACGATTGTAGACAATTGACGTGCCCCACGGTTTTATTTTAGTCTAGTCTATGCAAATGTTTATAATTCCCACGACTGTATCTATATTATTATTTTTTCGTTTTTAGTACATTTATCTTAAACATTGCAATGTATGTATAACATAAAACCGTTTAACTTAAAAAGTTTTTTTACCTATTTTTATTTTCTAGTTTTTAGTTTTTATTTCGCATTCTGTTTAATTCATTTAGTGCTTCATTATTGCAAGGTTTCTTGCCCGTTAGTTTATTGCAGTCCAACGCCTCTATACGTAGTCCCTGCAAATAGGATTTTCAGTTTTAATTACCCCGATCTCAGCTCCACCTAGCGGAATTTTTTTTTAAGAAAATATTTCTTTTCAAGGTAGTAATACGTGTTCCGAATTTCAGCCAAATCGGACCATAAATGCGATTTTTGTAAATATAGCGACCCACGCGCCACTTATCGGAAGTTTTTTTAGGAAAATATTTCCTTTCAAGGTAGTAATACATGTTCCGAATTTCAGCGAAATCGGACCATAAATGCGATTTTTGTAAATATAGCGACCCACGCGCCACCTAGCGGAATTTTTTTTTTAAGAAAATATTTCTTTTCAAGGTAGTAATACATGTTCCGAATTTCAGCCAAATCGGACCATAAATGCGATTTTTGTAAATATAGCGACCCACGCGCCACCTAGCGGAATTTTTTTTAAGAAAATATTTCTTTTCAAGGTAGTAATACATGTTCCGAATTTCAGCCAAATCGGACCATAAATGCGATTTTTGTAAATATAGCGACCCACGCGCCACCTAGCGGAATTTTTTTTTAAAGTAAATATTTCTTTTCAAGGTAGTAATACATGTTCCGAATTTCAGCCAAATCGGACCATAAATGCGATTTTTGTAAATATAGCGACCCACGCGCCACCTATCGGAATTTTTTTTTCATAATATTGCATTGTCATCGGGGTTATACATGCGTACAAAATTTCAGATTAATCGGTTGACAGGAAGAGGGTGAAATTTGAATTACTAAATTTGACCCAAGAATAAAACAAACGGGGTGAGCTAAATAAAACCGTTTAAAAAGTGAAGAAAAACGCAGTTGAAAAAATTATCAGAAGTTTATTAAGGAGAGTTAATAAATTAATATCAAAACGCACAGAGAAAAACTATTGTATGATCAACTTAGAATCGCATAAACCCAACATAAAACTTAGTCATAATTTACTTACTAATTTTTTTCGTCATCCTAACGAAAATAATTTAGTAAAAAAATTAGCAACTTCGTTAAAAAATAAACCGAGACTTATTTTAAAATTCAAAGTGCATAAAAGTGCTTTAGTTAGTAGAATAAAAAACAAACAAAAAATAAACTAAAAAAAGAAACTAAATGCAAAAAGTTTTAATTTCATAAATGTTAAGCCATAATTTCATAACCCGCCAGGCCACTTCGTTTAAGTGCTTGTACCGCTTGCCGTTTTATGGTTTTACATTGAAAGTTACTTTGGCTATAAAATACTGAAATTTGTTACAACGCTTGCGTCCATTTACATTGCACACTAGAAAGCCATATTTATTTGTCGAACACGCAATAAGCGCAATAACCAAAGTGGCGGGGGCGTATACGTAACATTTTGGATAGAGGTTTAGCTTTTTTGCTTGCCATTGAGTTTTCATTTGGTTTTTTGTATAACAATTTCTTTTGTTTATTTATATATTTATTTATTTATTTATTTATTTATTTATTTATTTATTTATTTATTTATTTATTTATTTATTTATTTATTTATTTATTTATTTATTTATTTATTTATTTATTTATGTATTTATTTATTTATTTATTTATTTATTTATTTTTTATTTATTTATTTATTAATTAATTAATTTATTAATTAATTAATTTATTTATTTATTTATTTATTTATTTATTTACCTTTAATCATGATTAAATTAAATTATTTGTTAACTTTTAAGTAATTTATTTAAAATAGTAGCACTACATATTTACGTAACACTTTTATTTACACTTCTGCTTTTTTTAGTGGCACAAGCACAAAATTACTTAAACCGATCAACAAACGGTTGACCAGCATGCAAAGCTGACAACAACGTGCATGCATAAATACTTACATACTACTATTTATATAGGTAAATAAATAACTGCAACCATAAAACTCACTATTAATATTTCAATATCCATCATGGGCAGCAGCAGCGGCGTGAAAGTAAATAAAAGTGAAAAATATACCGATTTTTTCTATTTTTTTATGAAGCCTTGTAACAAACCGCGAATTTGCTGCAGTTCAATAGAATTTTTCTTTTTGTATTTTTTATAAAATTTTTATTTAAAAAAGTTTTCTGCATAGCCTTTTGTATGTGTTTTCATCGTTATACATGCCACATGAAACGGTGTTAAAAAAAGGTTATGAAAAATGTCGCACAGCCAATAAATAACCAAACCAAATTCTTTAATAACATAAAAAGCGCACCCGCTGAGTGGGCTGTCGCCGCATAGAGCCAGCAGTTTTATTTAGCAAAAAAAAAAGCTTTTATATAAAAATATGTATGTTTGTAAGTGCATAAGGCCAGCGTTCAATTTAAACAAAAAGGCAACAGGTTGCGTATTCGTAAAATTTTCAGATGAAGTGCCACAGTTTGAGATTTTTTATTTTTTTTCCTTCTTTTTTGGCTATTTGTTGTTGGCTGCGCAATGTTTTACACACTAAAAGTGAGATTTTCACTGTAACGCTTATTTTATAACCAAAGTCATGGCAAATACCGCGAATACGTGCTGTTGGCTTGAATATTCGCGGCATATTTACGCAAATATTAATGCCAACCAATATCCATGGAGAGCAAGAGAAACATGCTTTAAAGTCGACATTTTTGTGTGCGTGTAACAGCAAACGCATTTTTTTTAAATACAATTAAAAAGAGTAAAGAAAAGAGAGAAGCTAAAAGCTAATTAATAGCAAATACTTGGCGATGCGTAAACTGAGTAGATGTGTATGTGGTAGGAGAAGTTGCAAATTTCAACTTATATTACGTATACGCCATGCTGATTTAAGTTTATGAAAAACATGAAAATTTCACTAGATATTTATTTATACTCAAAGATTTCTAATTTATTTATTTATTTAATAATTTCAAACACAAAAATCATAAGTTCACATAAATACCTAAGTATCTGTGATATTAATATGAATAAAGAAAAATTTACCTACTGAAGTGAGGTGTTTTGAATAAAAGATAAAATAGCACAATTCTTATGTGTATTTAGATGAATGCTGTCAAATATCAAAGTAAGGAATGAGCATAACAATAGAATAGTCCTTTACAAAATAGAAACACGCGTGGCTTTGCAGGAAATGAAATTTCGCTTCCTTTAACCCGTCAGATGTGACAGTTGGATTTTTCTGACAAGATTCGATAAGTGGGGGCGTCAGTCACAACTTAAGCGTAAAATCGCTGCTTAACATGATTTTATAACTTTCTTTTTTTCATTTGATTGTTCATGAGTAATATTTTTCTAAGAAACTAAATACAAGAAATTACTGCGAAATAAATAAAATAAATAAATAATTTAACATTTTCAACACTCACGCACAGAAATATTCTGAAGTTTACTAAACTAAACATGTATCAGCCGGGTTAAGGCAAAAAATTTAAAGTAACAGCTTTTGTTTTTTTTTTTTTTTTGCTCTCCCTTTCGCGTTGCAGCAAGTGTTATTGTGTCATCGTCCAAAATTTCAAAAAAAATTTTCTCGAATTTTCAGAATTTTTGTATAAGCTTTTAAACATTTGTAATCGGAAAATTACGTATATTTTTAGGAGAAATTAGCAAACTAATTTTATCTAGTAAATTAATTGTATGCATCTGGAGCATTTTGTCCATTCTTTAATAGAATTGGGATACCTTCAAATAAAGGACTAGGTTTATAATCTTTTGCAGTCTTACTTCTGTACCAGAAAGGCAACTTTCTACAGGTAGAGCAATAATGATTTCAAAAAAAGCCCAATTCACTCCGCCCTAATGTATATGCATGTATAAAAATAATGCAAATTGAATGTTAATTAATATTATCCACCTGCCTGTTGTCTTTTGCTCACTTATGTTGTATACTTTCATTGTACATACATCAGTATGTATTCATTGTGTACAAAAAAATGTTAACAAGTACTTAGATATATAAAATTTTAAAACATTCAACAATCTCAACTAACTTCGCATCCAACACAGCTGTGCGTTAAATTATTGAATAAGTTAAACTTGCGCTGTCGGCCAACAAAAAAAAACACAACTCACCACTGGCACAGCCATTAATTATGGCTAGGCCAAGAACACCTGCATTTATACATATATCTACATACTTGTGTGGGGTTGTGGCATGAGCAATGTACATTAGGGTAGTCAAAAAAAGATTAAGAAAATTGAGAACAATAAATTTAGTAGATGAGTTATTCACTATTGCTATACGAAAAGGTTCATATAGCGATTCTCCTATTATATATATCCTATATATAGCGCTTATTGTGTATCTGAGATGATTTTCTTTCAGATTTTAAACTAAAATTTTGTTATAATAAAAAGGAAATTTTTACAAGGAAAAACGAAAACCAGGGACTGCAAATAATTGTTATTTTTTAAATTTTGACTAAAAAAATCATACTGAAGGAGAAATGCTAAACGCAAAATAAGTACACAGATGTAATCACCGTAACGCAGACTATCTCTAGGTGCATTAACTTTTGATGTGTAAACATCTTTGCTGTAGCTACGAGTAATTTCGAAAAACAGGTAAAGTTTACGCGTAAAGTTACGCGTAAACGTAAACCGTAAATGACCTTTGTGTTAGTGCGCTGCTGTGTCCGTGTGAATCGCTTGGCATTGTCAGTGGTAGGTACACATGTACTTACAAATGCTTGCATGTATAACCGTGGAAATGCAAATATCAATTTCGCTTCGCTTCGTTGCTGTTGTTGTTGTTGTTTTCTGCAACAATGCGACAAATAGGCAAAACAAAAAGGATCAACCTATTTGAACATGTATGCAAATGTATGGATATGAATACCTACATCTACCTATCTAATTTCTGAGCAATATGGGTATCAAATGAAAGGTTTTGAGCAGGACTTCGATATGAAGCTCTTTTAATTGTGACCTCTAGGCCGGGTCTCCAGATATGCGTCAAAACGAGGACCCGGATAATCCTTGAATGTTTCTGAGCAATATTGGTATCAAATGAAAGGTTTTGAGCAGGCCTTCTACAGGGAGCTCTATTCTTCATGGTTCCTAGGTCGGGTCCGGAGATATGGGTCAATACGAGGACCCGGATGATCTTGCAGGTTTCTGAGCAATATTGTTATCAAATGAAATGTTCTGAGCATGGATTCTACACGAATATCTACTCTTTATGATTACTATGTCGGGTCCCGAGATATGGGGCAATACGAGGACCTGGATGATCCTTGAATATTTCTGAGCAATATTGATATCAAACGAAAGGCTTTGAGCAGGGATTCTACAGAGAGCCCTATTCTTTATGATTCCTAGGTCCTGTCCCGAGATATGGGTCAAAACGAGAACCCGGATGATCCTTGAATGTTTCTGAGCAATGTTGGTATCAAATGAAAGGTGTTGAGCAGGACTTCTACACGGAGCTCTACTCTTTATGATTCCTAGGCCGGGTCTCCAGATATGGGTCAAACGTGGACTCGGATGATCTTGCATGTTTCTGAGCAATACAAAACAAAACAAAATAAAAAATTTAAAGTCAAAAACCAAAAACCAAAACAAACAAAAACAACAAAATAGTTGCAGTCACAATGACAGCAAAAAATTACAAAAAGATAGTCGCCTTTTAATCCATAGAAAACCAGGAAAAAAGGAATAAGGAAAAGGGAATAAATACCCGATTTCAAAACTGTTTACACATCAATATTCATGAATATCCGTTATTCACGCTTTAATTTTTTTATTTTTACGATTTTTATAAAAAAATTGATTTTTAATCATTATTTTCTGAGTTTTATTTTCTGCTCAGAAATCTACAATTGCAGCCAAAATTGAACTGAACAACTTTTATTCTCTGAGCAAAAAAATAAAACTCAGAAAATAACTTTTATTTTCTTATCGAAAAATAAAACTCAAATAATAACTTTTATTTTCTGAGGGAAAAATAAAACTCAAAAAATAACTTTTATTTTCTGATCGAAAAATAAAACTCAAAAAATAACTTTTATTTTCTGAGGGAAAAATAAAACTCAAGAAATAACTTTTATTTTCTGGGGGAAAAATAAAACTCAAAAAATAACTTTTATTTTCTGATGGAAAAATAAAACTCAAGAAATAACTTTTATTTTCTGAGGGATAAATAAAACTCAAGAAATAACTTTTATTTTGTGAGCAGAAAAATAAAACTCAAGAAATAACTATTATTTTGTGAGCAGAAAATAAAACTCAGCAAATAATGATTAAAAATCAACTTTTTGGATATAACTCATAACCGTTACAGTCCCTGACGAAAACTATAAGGTATGCCTTATCTGAACATATAAGTTAACTTTCTGCACAAAAAATTACTTTTAATGAATTGCAAATTCACTTGACGCCTACCACAGTTTCACAAAAAAACAAAAGTAAAGGAAGCATGAAAAAATACTAGTAAAAACCGGCACTTATAGATAAACAAAAAGCTTCTGTAGCTGTCTAGCTTCACAGCCAAATACAAACATACCTGCATACGTACATGTTCCCTGCCACTCAGTGCGGTTAAGGCATGAGAAATCAGTTGCATGTGAAGTAAATGTTGGCTAAAAGTAACATGGACAGTTGTGAGGCAGATAGGCAAGCTTCTATTTACATGCTCTTGTTACATACATACATTTAAACACATACATATACATATATAAGTATAGATACACAACCCTGCAAAAAATTGTGCGATAAATCCCGAAAGCGATTTGTCCTCGATTGATCTCTTTCGAGAACAATCGGTCCACAATTAGTCCCCGATTGTTCCCGTACGGGTATAAATGTAGACTAATTGTAGACCAATTGTTCCCGAACGGGTATAAATGTAGACTAATTGTAGACCAATTGTTCCCTAACGGGTATAAATGTAGACTAATTGTAGACCAATTGTTCCCTAACGGGTATAAATGTAGATTAATCGCTTTCATTCCGAACGGGTACAAATCTAGATTCCCTAAATGTAGAAATTTTACAAAAATGTGCAATGTATTAAAAAATTGTAGAACAACCGGTAAAACGAATTGAACATCCTTTTTTAATAACAATTTTAACAAAATGTTGCCTAAAATATCCTATGAAAAAATCCTTTACATTACGCTCATATAATGCATACTCAAAACTTACAATTTTTTAAATTTATTTATTGAGATTTTTTTACAAAAGTAAAACATTATTTAAATATCCATGAACATTTACAATTTTTAAGGAAAAATCTACATTCGTAACCGTTCGGTATGTTAGTGATTAATCTACATTTGTACCCGTTGGGGATGAAAGCGATTAATCTACATTTGTACCCGTTCGGTATGTTAGTGATTAATCTACATTGGTACCCGTTCGGTTATACAAGTTGAACAATTAGTCTCTTCATAGGACATGCTCGAACAAATGCGATCATTTCACTCCATATAAAGAGATGTAAAATTGTACTAGTCGCATGCTCCCTTGCGATTGATCCCGGACACGTCCCGGATTAATCGCATTTTTTGCAGGGAATGTATGGTCACATTGTAGCAATCTTTCAAGTTGAAGTCAAGCCGTATGCGTTTATAGTTAACATGTTTACATACATTTTGCTATTGCCAGCATACAGCCATAAAAAGGAGAATGCTAACATAACCATTATGTGTGTGTGTGTGTTAATGCCGGATTGTCAAGAGCTAAAGCATAAAAACTGATTTCAATTAAGGCCTAAGAAGGTGAATTCAAAACTGATTTGGAAACTACTTTAGACTTTAGTACAAATTGGATATCAATAAGAAATATGTATGTCTTCTATTTATCTAACAAGATTTTTGTAGTGAACTCATGCTGTCAAATTGCCCACACACTTGGTGGCATTTGGTGAATAAAATATTTTCAGCGTTAGCTCTTTCGCCTTCTATGACAATAATATAATTTTAGTTGCATCTTGAGCATATAAGGCATCTCCCCTTAATGGCTGCTACTAATGGATCATCAAAATAAAAAGCAAAAAAAGCACAAACGAATTTAAAGCTCAAGCCATTAGCATTAGTTTAAATTGCTGATTTCTTACTAGACATTTCACTCCATGTATTACAGAAACAAAAAGATTAACAAACTAACTATTTAACATCAAAGAAAAGAAAAGATCGTTACAGCCACTCATTCCTATATATGTTATACTATATGTATGTACATTAGGGTGTTACCCAAATGTATGGAGACAAATTGTATATCATATTTCGTGACCCTCGCCCCTAGGTCGATGCTAATATAGTCGAAGATATCAAATATAAATTTTGGTCCCAACCGGAGACGGTTAAGTGGATCAAAGTTCATATTACCATATGTGAGCCCGAAAAAATTGTTAATTTGATTTTAAGCAACATCCTACTATCCCTACATAAAACCTCTTTACTAACCTTTCCTGCAGTTTACAACACACATTTCTATGCTTCGATTAAAAAAGAAAAAACGTAAAAAAAATATTTACGTTTGTTTTTACGTTTGTTTTTAAAAAAAAAAATATTAATTGTAAAGCGCATTCTTTATTTAAATCTTTTTTTTCTTCTTTTAACTCTCTACCTTTTATGTCCTTTAATTTGTTGTATGTATCGTCTCTTCTCCGCCTCTTCATTGTTTTTCCTCTATCTCTTCTCATTAAACTCTTTTTGCTCTGTGGCATGTCGGCCGAAAGAAAAATGCAATTAAAAGACAAACGCTTTGTCTGCGTCCAACAACATGGAGACAATTAATTGTTGTTGTTTTTATTTTGTTGTTGTTTTTTCTTTTGTTGAGCGCTCATCACAACAAGAATTAGATACTTTTGCTAGCCTGTGACAACAATATGGGCCAAGCGCGTTTTGCAAAATAATGGCAACTGAACACTTACAAACGAGGGGCATCTTGGCAGTGAATGTGCTATTTTTCTTTAAGTTTATATTAGCAATTGTCTATATTTTTCTTGTTCTGATATTGTCTGTTATTAAGCGGGTTAAATATATTTTTCATTTTTAAATTATATTAGCTTTTTTTTAAATATTGCAAGGAAAATTAGTGAGTTTAATTTAAAAATAAAAAATAAAAATAAAATAAATAAATTTCTAAAAAGGTGTCTACGATATCATATAAAAGAGAGTCACCACGCCCTTTGTACTAAAAAGACTTTCGAAAGAGGCTTCAGCATTACAATTTTAGTTGGAGAAAAGCAATGACAACAACAAAAGAGTACTTAAATAAATTTAAAATTCCCTGAAAGCACATAAAAACATATTCGCATGTCTGCATTGGCATTTTAGCGCGCAGAGCTTTCCTGGCCACGTCAAAGCATAGCAGCGTAGGCCACACATTAAATGCCACAAAGTATGTTTGTATGGATGTCCGTATGTATTAAAAAAAACGTTGTGACGCACACGGATTGTGCGCCTGTCTGTGCCACAAGCGATTTGAGGTGAGTGTGAGAAAGGGAAAACGAAAAGCTAAAGCAACAAAATATGCCCTACAAAAATTGCGACTAACGCGGGCTGTGTTCGGGATCACTCGCAAGCAGGGACCGTAACGATTATCATTTTTATAAAAAAAATCATTTTTAATCGTTATAATTTGATTTTTATTTTTTCGATGAAATTTGATCGATATTTTATGATTTTTATTTTTTCGATCAAAAATAATTTTTATTACTGGATTTAAATTTTTCCTATGAAACTTGATCGATATTTTATGTTTTTTATTTTTTCGATCAAAAATTATTTTTATTATTGGATTTAAATTTTTCCGATCATAATAAACTCTAAAAACTTGTTTTTTTTTTTTGCAAATTTTGTTCTCAAATGGAACTGCGCCAATGTTGGCACAATCGTCAACTTCAAGCCATCAAATATAGGATTCACTAACGTTTGAAAAAGTTTACTATGATCGCAGAAAAAATAAAAAAATATTTATTAAAGTTGATCGGAAAAATTTAAATCCAATTATAACAATTATTTTTGATCGAAAAAATAAAAATCATAAAATATCGATCAAGTTTCATCGGAAAAATTTAAATTCAATAATAAAAATTATTTTTGATCGAAAATAATGGTTATTTAAAAATTTAAAAAATAAAAATCTTTAGAATAAAGATGAGCTCATATTTGGATAGAATATGCTAAAATCATTATGTCGGTATACTTGCATTTTATTGTTAAAGAAGTTTTCATAATGATTTTTTTCATCCGAAGAAATGAAAATAACAATTAAAATCGGGAGCATGAGACTAATACAACTTGTGGTCTATTTTTTATGTAATGAAGTGCTCCCTTTTGTTTGAGCATGCCCTATGGGGAGACTAATTTTACCTTTTATATCTGAACGAGTACGAAGGTAGACTATCCACTTTGATGTCAATCGTATATCGAATGGAAGTTTTACCCTTTTATAACTGACGAAAAGCATATTTCGAAGTTCGATTAAAATCTTTTGAGTACAGTTGTCAACAATTAGTCTACACTTTTACCTTTCCGGGAACAATAGAGGAGTAGTTGTAGACCAAATGTACCCCAAAGAGAGGAATCCCGGACAAACCTCCTTCGAGATTAATCGCACAATTTTTTACAGGGTGTCTATGCTTTCATGTACATACATATACATCGGTATATACATATATATTTCTGTGAAAAGTACATATTATTGCGCATAAGTTTATGATTAAAAATACACCGCGTTGGCAACGCGTTTCACGAATTTTTAATTACGTGGAAAGTGTTGCATAACAAAATGTACGTAGGCTTTGAAACCGAAAGAATTTATAAAGACCAAACTGCTACTGTGAACGCTGCTGAGCACAAGGAACGCAAACATAGATGCAAACATTTATAATTAATACAATATACATACATAATGTGGACTTATAAACCACATTGCAGTTAAGCTGAAAAGGCATTATTTGGCGCACCTTGATTTTTACTCTTTCGTCGAGAAAAAAAATTAAAAACGATGTAAAGCAAACCAAAGTTATTAAAATTTTGTGAAATTCCACACGCACACACGCAACAACAACAAACAAACAAACAAAAAAGCTGACAATTGTGAACATTTTACGCAAACCCTTTGGCAGCCCGTGGCTAATTTTTAATTTTTCATTTGCAGCAGCTGTTGCTGTGGCAAGCAAACAAACAAGCTAACACCTCAGCCCAATTACTTATTTATAAACGAACTTTTAAGTAAAGTTTTTTTTCGCTTCCGTCGCCGATGCACGCACCCGGCGCATCCGGTTTAATTCCTGAGCTCCTTACCACTTCCGGCACACGCCAACATTGTCTTCAGCGTTCATCGTAAGCACGCCATTTAATTTAATTTAAAATATTTTCATAAATTCGCGCATGAAATTTCTTGTTTTTTCACAATTGGCTTGATTTTTGATTTGGTGCGTAATTAGTGTGGATTTTTACTTCTACTCATTTACTTTGTCGTCTCTGTTTCGCAATTTTTATGCCCTTCATGAACATGAAATGAAAATGTTATAATTTTGTGGCAAAACACGATTTTTCTGTGTACCAGAAGAAGAAGGATAGACCCACTAAAATATCTACCGATATAAACTGAATCATGAGCTGAGTTTAATCAGGTCGATATGAGTCTGCTTGTACGTCCATCTATTTGTACCCAAACTAGTGCCTCATTTTTTGAGATATCTATCGGTATGTGGGTGAATCTCTACATAATGTTGATCATTTCTTGGAAACAAAACACTGTACTCAGCCATCGGATGCTTCGAAGATTGATCTAGTCATTTGGTGGCGGCTCTGAATGAGATTTGCAATATTTCGCCCATTGATCTCTTCGTCAAGGAAAGGGCAATCTCAAGTTACCCTAAGGTTGTGGGAGTTGGGACACTAGAAGGAGCGCACATACGGGCATGGTCGTATTCTGCTCAGCGTTTTCGACTGCGACATCAATGCGAAAACAAATTATATCTGTCCTGTAACAGTCTTCGATACAAACTGAGTGGCCCCGATTGTGATTGGATCATAAAAACTCTATGACGCAGTTGTAATATCCTCGTGGAGCGGAGAAGACGGTGGTACACCTGCTATGCAAGTGTTCTTCGCACTGCCAAAGGTAGTATGACAACCTATCGAAACTCAAGAACGTCAGTCCCGAGGGGCTTCTTAGACACCTAAACTCAAGGGGATAGATATAGGGGTAGGACTTGCCCTGGTTTCCGAATTAATATTCTCCTCTACTCTATTCTTGAGGTTCCTTAGTAACGAGTCTTCGTATCAAAACGGCGCGGCCGCGCTAATTGGAGTCCATGGGAATCGCCAAACTAACCAGCGAACCAACCAACCTCTTGGTGATAGTGGCTTACATGAAGAGATAGCAGGTAGACATGTGCTCCGCCCGTATCCTGCGTTTGCTAGGCTGCGGCTTCAGCTGCTAATGACCTTGAATCAGTAACCAAAAGAGGGACCTTCGAGGGTGAATTTTCCAAAAATGTAATTTTTTTTACACACTTTTAACCCGACTGCCGAGATATGGGTCTAACCATGGACCCGGTTGATCCTCGAATATTTCTGAGCGATATTGGTATAAAATTAAAGGTCTTGGTGAGGATTTCGATGTAGGACAAAACTTGGATGACCTCGAAAAGTGGTCGATGTAATGCTCAAGCTGGATTCCTGGGAAAAGGGGAGATGAAAAAATAAACAAAAGTCGAATGGAATGGAAATGGAAAAGGGAGGGAAAAAGAGAGGGGAAAAGAAACGAGAATAGTATGGAGAGGGAAGAGGAGAGAGACCTTTGGAAAGGCAAAATCAATACGAGTGGGGAAGAAAAGTAGGGGTTAGGTTGAGCGATAGGGAAAGGATAGGGAAAAGTTAAAGAAAAAGGAAACGGAGATGAAGGATAAAGCAAAAAAAAATAGAGGAAAAGGGTGTCGAAGTCTAAGACAATGAAGCAAGGGAGAAGGACATGCAGAGGTAGAGGTATCGCGGCGAAGCGAGATGGATTTACATTAGTTCTGTGTCTCACAAAAGGCCTCAAAGATTTTCATGAAATTTAGTACGTACTTACTTACATATAAAAAGTTTAAGTTTTCCACTCATTTTTTTGTTTTTGAACTTTTTATTTCGCTTCTGAAGGACTGCTACAAAAATGACAGCCCGAAATAAGCTCGCTCATCCAGGTACTACTGAATAATTCACAAAAATCTTCCAGTTTTGATATTTCCAGCAATTTTGTTGAATATATTGTGCATTTTTTAAATTGCAATTACTTAAATACTACTGAACCGATTTCGAATACTTCCACACCACTCGATAGATATTTTGATTCCCTTTAATTTGATATACAGTTTATGTCGGTTCCATAACACCCCCCTTGCGGGGGTCAACCCCCTTTTACCCCCCTTACTTTTCATATATAAAATGTATATCAAAGTAAAGAGAATCAAAATACCCATCGAATGGTACAAAAATATTCGAAATCGGTTCAGTAGTTTTTAAGTAATTTCATTTCATTTATTCATTTATTCATTGATTTCAAACATGTGCAACTAAGAGTAAACATCTTTTATATGCACATCAACTTAAGACATAATGTAACACATCTAATATTCTTAACAATGTATTTACGTAGCTTAGAACTATACATATACGTATACATAAAACTTAAAATTACTACTAAAGGAAATAAAGAGAAGTTAAAAGAAAGGACGAAGGAAAATTGTTGGCAGGATTAGCTGTGGTCACATTGCGGTGGATAAGTCAACGCTACTGAAGTTTTTAAGTAGGACATTCTTAAAATTGTTTCTATTCAGCCCAGCTTTTATTGATTCAGGAATAGAGTTCCATAGTCTAACAGTGCCAATGAAAAACAGTCGGCTGGAGGATAAATACTTGAACTTCGGCACGACCAGTTTATTATTTCTTTCAGATTTGGTTAGTTGTAACTTGTCATAGAGATATTTCGGAACTTTGCATACCAAGAGTTTATACATATACATGCAGTTTCGTGCAGCTAAATAATTTAGTATGCCGCATCCAAGTAGTTTGCCACTCCATGGTGATATATGATCATATCTACCAACACCATATACATACCTAGATACATTGTTGAATGCTACATTGATTTTTTTGGATGATTCAGAGTCAATTTTGCAGTATACTAACTCAAAGTATGTAAAGTGAGGCAGAATTAGTTGCAATGCAAGCTTACGGCGAGTTTCCTGTGGGGTGTATGTAGCTGATACTCGCAAGTTTCGCAATATAGAGTAAACAGTACTGACTACTTTATTTATATGTGGTGAACAAGATAACTTATTGTTTAGTACAAAACCTAAATTTTTAACGTTGTCCGTAAACTTTAAAGCTTGTGAACCGATCTTCAATGAAGGAATACTATCCGTGTCAACATAATTTTTATAAATTGGCATAACATAAGATTTGGAGACATTTAGACATAAACCATTATTCTTCGCCCAACATAGAATGGCAGATAGATCATGATTAACTTTATAACATAAATCTTCGACAAGACCAATTCTGTTTGATAGATATAACTGAATATCGTCCGCATACGCATGCACATTTACATATTTACATACAGAGAACACATCATTAATAAACATACTAAATAAGAGGGGACCAAGAACTGATCCCTGAGGGACGCCAGATTTAATAAGTTTGAACTGCGACATATCTGTCTCTCCTCTGACGCTTTGTTCTCTATCTTGAAGGTAACTTGTTAAGACTTTTATACAGCTATTTGAAAAACCAAACATGTTTCGGAGCTTCCAACACAGTAGGTTATGGTTGACTGAGTCAAATGCTTTTGAAAAGTCTAACAAGGAAAGAAGTGTTAGTTCTCCTTCATCAAATGGTATTCTAATATCATCCACGATTTTTACCATAGCAGTGGCGCAACTGTGTTTTGGCCTATAGGCTGACTGCAGCGGAGAGAGTAATTCACTTTTTTGAATAAAACATAAGATTTGCTCAGCCATTAAGGTTTCACATACTTTAGAAAATGATGATACAATGCTTATAGGTCTGTAGTCAGAGGGGACAGTCGGGAGAGGCTTCTTTGGTACTGGCACAACCACTGTTTTCTTCCAAGCACTAGGAAAACAACCACTTGTAAAACAGTGGTTAATTATATGGGTAAGCGGATTTAGGATGAAAGGAAGCACAATCTTAACAAATCTTAATGAAATCCCATCATTACCCACCGCGTTCGATTTTATTTTCATTAGAGACCTAGCCACATCACACTCACTAATTCCATGAAATTCAAAGGAGTCATTAATGCCAATATAATCCACAGGTAACGGCGGTACGGAGTCTGAGACATTGCCTGAGTCGATAAAGTAATTATTTAAGATATTGGGTTCAATCGTGCATAACTCTTTATTTTTCCCACAAACCTTTAGATTTTTTAGGTTACGCCAAAGCTCTTTCGATGGAAGAGAAGGGTTCAATTTGTTTTTCATAAATTTTATTTTAGCCTGTCTTATTATCAGTGTAGCTCTATTGCGAGCAGATTTGTAAACATTCCACGATATTTCAGTTTGTAATCTTCTCCATTTAGAGTGACACATATTACGCTTTTTTATTGCACAATATACTTTTTCAGAAAACCAAGGACAAGATTTACTTACAGCACTAACAGTACGAGTAGGGACATGGCGATCAAACAAGAGGGTTAAGTTCTTGTTAAGGTGGTCAAGTTTTTTGTCTACCGAATCTAAATACCAACAGTCACTCCAGGGTATACGTGC
Source organism: Urophora cardui (assembly GCA_960531455.1). NCBI lineage: Eukaryota > Metazoa > Arthropoda > Insecta > Diptera > Tephritidae > Urophora > Urophora cardui. The sequence continues at coordinate 151,813,516 of OY482672.1, read as the reverse complement.
ACAATCACAGAGTAGCGCATTTATATCCAAAGAACGAAAATCACGGTACACGAACATGTGTGGTACAGAGCGATTAAGTATAACATCAACAGTACAAAATATCAAATAAAAATTAACAAAAAAATTTTGTTTTGTTGAATATCAAATAAAAATTATTGAAATTATTTCGTTTCGTTCATTATCAAAAAAAAATTATCAAAATTATTTCGTTTCGTTTTGAATCAAAAACAAAATAATAATAAAAAATTGTTTCGGGCGTACGGCTTCATTTTACTTTGAATTTTTATTAACGTTATTTTTTTTGATAATTTTTTTTGTTGGCTACCGAAACAAAATTTTTTCAATATTTGTTTTTTGATAATCAACAAAACGAAATTATTTTTGATATTTTCTTTTGATAACACTGGATCACAAAATGAAATTTTTTGTCTGTACTTTGGACGTGACTATCCTATCTATATGTAAAATCGGTCGCTGATTCCGAAAATCGGGTTCATTTTTAATTCTATGGGAAGGTTTTTGAGATATCGGAAATTTACCGTTATTTGGCCAATGGGTACACTTAATCCAGTATAACTCTTTAACACAGTGAGTTATATTCCTTAGGGTGACACCAAACGAAAGAAAATTAAATTTCCTTTTCATGGCTCCTATAACATTTTTCTCTAACTCTTATAGTTTCTGAAATATTGACGATTAAATTTTAATTTTTTCGATTTTTTACGATTTTTTGAAGAAAAAATTGACTTTGTCAGACAATATCTTTAAAACCAATGTCTTCACCTTCGGTTTTAATCTTTTACGTGAAGCTCCATTCCATTAGCAAAAAAATAAGCTATCAACGAAGAAAATCCATGGTAAAATGGAAAAGTTATAGGCGATCAAGTAAATACAGCCAAGTCGCACAATGCCTCTACACGGGTATATTTTATGCATGTTATACCCGTAAATGGGCTTGTATCTACTGCGCTGCCAATGTGCTGCTATTGCAGATGTGTAGGTATTGGTACAATATGCATAGAATGTACGCGTGCAGAGGCATTGCGCGACCTGGCTGTATTTACTTGATCGCCTATAACTTTTCCATTTTACAATGGATTTTCATCGTTGATAGCTTATTTTTTTGGTAATAGAATAGAGCTTCATGAAAAGGAGTAAAACCGAAGGTAAAAGTATTGGTTTTAAAGATATTGCCTGACAAAGTCAATTTTTTCTTCAAAAAATCGTAAAAAATCGAAAAAATTAAAAAAAAATTTAATCGTCAATATTTCAGAAACTATAAGAGTTAGAGAAAAATGTTATAGGAGCCGTGAAAAGGAAATTTAATTTTCTTTCGTTTGGTGTCACCCTAAGGAATATAACTCACTGTGTTAAAGAGATATACAGGATTAAGTGGACACATTGGCCAAATAACGGTAAATTGCCGATATCTCAAAAACCTTCCCATACTTGTAGAATTAAAAATGAACCCGATTTTCGGAATCAGCGACCGATTTTACATATAGAAAGGATGGTTGCGTTCAGAGTATTTTTTGGCTGTAGAGCAGTGTAATTATCAAAACATTACTTTTTCGTTCAGCATTTAACGTTAAAATTTTAATTGAAAACAAAATTTTTTTCCGGTTATTGATAAAAAATAACGTTAATGTGCAGCCCTGATTTCCAGCATTCATAAAAATTATGAAGTCTTGGGCATAGAGGAAGCCAGCTGTGGTTTTTCGTCTTTGTTATTAAATTTTTTTCATGTTTTTTTTTGTTTTTTTTTTTTTTGCTTATTGATTTTGTCAAAACCTAAGCCTACTTATGTATTTGATTTTAATATCCAATTAAAATGTGCTTATTTTTTATTGCTTACAGCATTATCTTTCCTTTTTTTATACATATACCGCTTTTGTGTGGAGTTCTTCTCGGTATTTGGATCAATTTTGTTTCAAATATGCTTTTAATGATACAATTATATGCGACTAATATGTCAGCTGTGTTTTTGGTTTTTTTTTTTTCGTTTAGACTTATTTAGTTCTTTGGTTTTTTTTTGTTTCTCTTACATTCAAAGAAGCATATTAACGTACCAAATCAAATAATATATGTACATTGTACATACATATCGAGGTTAGTGACCTTTTAATTTAATTAGGTATTTTTAAGCCCAAGTCATCAATCATACTGAACAACATAATAACAGAGAGATTTAAAATAATATATGCTCTTAAGAGCAACTAACACTACCCGACAAAAAAAATATCCTCGACATTTGATACATGATTCCTATGTAGAATTTTCTGCTGATTCCAAATATGTAATCAGATGGTTCAAAAGTAGAACAGTTTTCGAGATATTTTGAAAAAGTATGATTACTCATCTGTCAATATCTCCGCCATTACCGTCTCGATTTTTACGTTATTTAATTTTGTTTTGAGAGGATGAAATTTCTTTCCAACAAAGCCAAAATTATTAAAATCGCCGTTAAAGTGACGGAATTATGGCGAACAAAAGATTTTTTGTTATGAAAATTTTCAGGTTTTTTTCGAAATTCATCTTCTATTTTGTAATTTTTTTTAAGAAATATTAAATATCCTCCTGGTTTCACATTTTGAGTCAATAACCTATTTCTTAGTGAACATTTTGGCACTTTCCGGATTATAATCTGTGGGAAAATGGCAAAGTTATAAGAGATTAAGTGAAGAAACCTATATTTATATTTTCATTGAACTTCCAAATCTGGCAAATGTAAACCACTATAACATTAACACTAGTTTACAGCAAAAAATACCAAGAAATCGGGGTATAGGTGAAAATTGGCATGGGCCCCGTGAGCTCAAAACTATTTAGTTTTAATTCAATTTTTAATTGTTGGGGTAAGTGGAAAAAAAAAAATTCAACAACTATTTACAGCGAAGGTTGAGTGTATAGCTATTTCACGAAAAACCATTTTCGATCATCAGCACTCTTTTCGGAAGTGGAAGAGGATTCACCGGGGATTGAACCCGAGTCCATTCCATCTTCAGCCGCAATGACCCAACGCTTAACACACTCGGCCATTGAGACTCTGTGCAAGCTGTTGGATTTTCACCACTTTTGCCTTTTTCATTTTCAACATTTAACGTTAGTGTGTATATGCTTTTGCATATATTCTACCCAAACGTGCTGAATTTTTTGTTGGCAGTTCGCAATGAACATTTGTTGTTGGTATGTATTTTTATATACCAACAACGTTAACAATTTTACTTGAAAGAGTTTTTAGTGCTTAGCACGAAATTTTTATTTTAATTCAATTTTTAATTGTTGGGGTAAGTGGAAAAAAAATTCAACAACTATTTACAGCGAAGGTTGAGTGTATAGCTATTTCACGAAAAACCATTTTCGATCATCAGCACTCTTTTCGGAAGTGGAAGAGGATTCACCGGGGATTGAACCCGAGTCCATTCCATCTTCAGCCGCAATGACCCAACGCTTAACACACTCGGCCATTGAGACTATGCAAGCTGTTGGATTTTCACCACTTTTGCCTTTTTCATTTTCAACATTTAACGTTAGTGTGTATATGCTTTTGCATATATTCTACCCAAACGTGCTGAATTTTTTGTTGGCAGTTCGGGTTCAATCCCCGGTGAATCCTCTTCCACTTCCGAAAAGAGTGCTGATGATCGAAAATGGTTTTTCGTGAAATAGCTATACACTCAACCTTCGCTGTAAATAGTTGTTGAATTTTTTTCCACTTACCCCAACAATTAAAAATTGAATTAAAATAAAAATTTCGTGCTAAGCACTAAAAACTCCTTCAAGTAAAATTGTTAACGTTGTTGGTATATAAAAATACATACCAACAACAAATGTTCATTGCGAACTGCCAACAAAAAATTCAGCACGTTTGGGTAGAATATATGCAAAAGCATATACACACTAACGTTAAATGTTGAAAATGAAAAAGGCAAAAGTGGTGAAAATCCAACAGCTTGCACAGAGTCTCAATGGCCGAGTGTGTTAAGCGTTGGGTCATTGCGGCTGAAGATGGAATGGACTCGGGTTCAATCCCCGGTGAATCCTCTTCCACTTCCGAAAAGAGTGCTGATGATCGAAAATGGTTTTTCGTGAAATAGCTATACACTCAACCTTCGCTGTAAATAGTTGTTGAATTTTTTTTTCCACTTACCCCAACAATTAAAAATTGAATTAAAATAAAAATTTCGTGCTAAGCACTAAAAACTCTTTCAAGTAAAATTGTTAACGTTGTTGGTATATAAAAATACATACCAACAACCAATGTTCATTGCGAACTGCCAACAATAAATTCAGCACGTTTGGGTAGAATATATGCAAAAGCATATACACACTAACGTTAAATGTTGAAAATGAAAAAGGCAAAAGTGGTGAAAATCCAACAGCTTGCACAGAGTCTCAATGGCCGAGTGTGTTAAGCGTTGGGTCATTGCGGCTGAAGATGGAATGGACTCGGGTTCAATCCCCGGTGAATCCTCTTCCACTTCCGAAAAGAGTGCTGATGATCGAAAATGGTTTTTCGTGAAATAGCTATACACTCAACCTTCGCTGTAAATAGTTGTTGAATTTTTTTTCCACTTACCCCAACAATTAAAAATTGAATTAAAATAAAAATTTCGTGCTAAGCACTAAAAACTCTTTCAAGTAAAATTGTTAACGTTGTTGGTATATAAAAATACATACCAACAACAAATGTTCATTGCGAACTGCCAACAAAAAATTCAGCACGTTTGGGTAGAATATATGCAAAAGCATATACACACTAACGTTAAATGTTGAAAATGAAAAAGGCAAAAGTGGTGAAAATCCAACAGCTTGCACAGAGTCTCAATGGCCGAGTGTGTTAAGCGTTGGGTCATTGCGGCTGAAGATGGAATGGACTCGGGTTCAATCCCCGGTGAATCCTCTTCCACTTCCGAAAAGAGTGCTGATGATCGAAAATGGTTTTTCGTGAAATAGCTATACACTCAACCTTCGCTGTAAATAGTTGTTGAATTTTTTTTTCCACTTACCCCAACAATTAAAAATTGAATTAAAATAAAAATTTCGTGCTAAGCACTAAAAACTCTTTCAAGTAAAATTGTTAACGTTGTTGGTATATAAAAATACATACCAACAACCAATGTTCATTGCGAACTGCCAACAATAAATTCAGCACGTTTGGGTAGAATATATGCAAAAGCATATACACACTAACGTTAAATGTTGAAAATGAAAAAGGCAAAAGTGGTGAAAATCCAACAGCTTGCACAGAGTCTCAATGGCCGAGTGTGTTAAGCGTTGGGTCATTGCGGCTGAAGATGGAATGGACTCGGGTTCAATCCCCGGTGAATCCTCTTCCACTTCCGAAAAGAGTGCTGATGATCGAAAATGGTTTTTCGTGAAATAGCTATACACTCAACCTTCGCTGTAAATAGTTGTTGAATTTTTTTTTCCACTTACCCCAACAATTAAAAATTGAATTAAAATAAAAATTTCGTGCTAAGCACTAAAAACTCCTTCAAGTAAAATTGTTAACGTTGTTGGTATATAAAAATACATACCAACAACAAATGTTCATTGCGAACTGCCAACAAAAAATTCAGCACGTTTGGGTAGAATATATGCAAAAGCATATACACACTAACGTTAAATGTTGAAAATGAAAAAGGCAAAAGTGGTGAAAATCCAACAGCTTGCACAGAGTCTCAATGGCCGAGTGTGTTAAGCGTTGGGTCATTGCGGCTGAAGATGGAATGGACTCGGGTTCAATCCCCGGTGAATCCTCTTCCACTTCCGAAAAGAGTGCTGATGATCGAAAATGGTTTTTCGTGAAATAGCTATACACTCAACCTTCGCTGTAAATAGTTGTTGAATTTTTTTTTCCACTTACCCCAACAATTAAAAATTGAATTAAAATAAAAATTTCGTGCTAAGCACTAAAAACTCTTTCAAGTAAAATTGTTAACGTTGTTGGTATATAAAAATACATACCAACAACCAATGTTCATTGCGAACTGCCAACAATAAATTCAGCACGTTTGGGTAGAATATATGCAAAAGCATATACACACTAACGTTAAATGTTGAAAATGAAAAAGGCAAAAGTGGTGAAAATCCAACAGCTTGCACAGAGTCTCAATGGCCGAGTGTGTTAAGCGTTGGGTCATTGCGGCTGAAGATGGAATGGACTCGGGTTCAATCCCCGGTGAATCCTCTTCCACTTCCGAAAAGAGTGCTGATGATCGAAAATGGTTTTTCGTGAAATAGCTATACACTCAACCTTCGCTGTAAATAGTTGTTGAATTTTTTTTTCCACTTACCCCAACAATTAAAAATTGAATTAAAATAAAAATTTCGTGCTAAGCACTAAAAACTCCTTCAAGTAAAATTGTTAACGTTGTTGGTATATAAAAATACATACCAACAACAAATGTTCATTGCGAACTGCCAACAAAAAATTCAGCACGTTTGGGTAGAATATATGCAAAAGCATATACACACTAACGTTAAATGTTGAAAATGAAAAAGGCAAAAGTGGTGAAAATCCAACAGCTTGCACAGAGTCTCAATGGCCGAGTGTGTTAAGCGTTGGGTCATTGCGGCTGAAGATGGAATGGACTCGGGTTCAATCCCCGGTGAATCCTCTTCCACTTCCGAAAAGAGTGCTGATGATCGAAAATGGTTTTTCGTGAAATAGCTATACACTCAACCTTCGCTGTAAATAGTTGTTGAATTTTTTTTCCACTTACCCCAACAATTAAAAATTGAATTAAAATAAAAATTTCGTGCTAAGCACTAAAAACTCCTTCAAGTAAAATTGTTAACGTTGTTGGTATATAAAAATACATACCAACAACAAATGTTCATTGCGAACTGCCAACAAAAAATTCAGCACGTTTGGGTAGAATATATGCAAAAGCATATACACACTAACGTTAAATGTTGAAAATGAAAAAGGCAAAAGTGGTGAAAATCCAACAGCTTGCACAGAGTCTCAATGGCCGAGTGTGTTAAGCGTTGGGTCATTGCGGCTGAAGATGGAATGGACTCGGGTTCAATCCCCGGTGAATCCTCTTCCACTTCCGAAAAGAGTGCTGATGATCGAAAATGGTTTTTCGTGAAATAGCTATACACTCAACCTTCGCTGTAAATAGTTGTTGAATTTTTTTTTCCACTTACCCCAACAATTAAAAATTGAATTAAAATAAAAATTTCGTGCTAAGCACTAAAAACTCTTTCAAGTAAAATTGTTAACGTTGTTGGTATATAAAAATACATACCAACAACCAATGTTCATTGCGAACTGCCAACAATAAATTCAGCACGTTTGGGTAGAATATATGCAAAAGCATATACACACTAACGTTAAATGTTGAAAATGAAAAAGGCAAAAGTGGTGAAAATCCAACAGCTTGCACAGAGTCTCAATGGCCGAGTGTGTTAAGCGTTGGGTCATTGCGGCTGAAGATGGAATGGACTCGGGTTCAATCCCCGGTGAATCCTCTTCCACTTCCGAAAAGAGTGCTGATGATCGAAAATGGTTTTTCGTGAAATAGCTATACACTCAACCTTCGCTGTAAATAGTTGTTGAATTTTTTTTCCACTTACCCCAACAATTAAAAATTGAATTAAAATAAAAATTTCGTGCTAAGCACTAAAAACTCTTTCACTATTTAGTTTTATTTTTTGCACGGTTAGGCTTTTGAGATAACGGTAATTTTGTGTTTTTTGGTTATCACTTCATTCAAAAATATTTTTCGCTAAAGTTACATGTGCGATAACAGCTAAACGTAATTAAAATACGCTTTTAATGACATACAACTTGTGGTGGTTGAGTAAAAACTCACTGAGCCATAGCTGGTCAAAGTCAAAATTTTGTGGATTTTTTGCAATTTTTCTTAATTTTGATTTTGAAAATAGGATTTTTATAAGAAGTTGGGAAAATCAGCAAAACATTTATTTTTAAAAATTAGCCTATTAAATTGCAAATACTTTAAGCGTAATATTACCAAGATCCCATTAGTACTTTATTTTTAGCGATTTTTTTCAGGTGAAACGAAAAGGATATTTTATAGACGAAAAACTTGGTTAGGTGACCCAACTATGTGAAAACGACTTCAAAGCTCAAAAGGACATTAGAGCGATATATAGACCTCCACCAGACTAAAATAATGACATATCAATTTTACAAATCGGATGTCAAATAAAAAAGTTGCAAAAAAAAAAAATTTTTTTTCGCGGTATTTCGTGGTGTAGAAAAAATTGTCCCGAAACCCTCTCAACATAATCTTCATATATGATGACTTTTACAACGGTGAGCGTTCTCACGGAGAAATAAAAAAAAAAACATGGGATTGCAATACCAAGGCCATTGGAATGTCAGGGACATTGAATGATGAGCCATTTTTGCTGGTTCCTTCTTCGAGAAGAACAAAATGTACCAAAACTGCGAAAACTATCAACATTTAAACACTTTTAATATACATAAAAATAAAAAAAATGGAGGTTAAGTACAAGATTGTGATAAAAAATAAACATAGGTTTGTTCATTAAATCTCTTATAGCATTGTAATTTTTCAACGGATTATAATCCGGAAAGTGCCAAAATGTTCACTAAGAAATAGGCTGTTGACTCAAAGTGTGAAATCAGGAGGATATTTAATATTTCTTTAAAAAAAATTACAAAAAAGTATATGAATGTCGGAAAAAAAACTGAAAATTTTCATAAAAATAAATCTATTGATCGCTATAACTCCGTCAATTTAACGTCGATTTTTTGGCTTTGTTGGAAAGGGTATTTCATCCTCTCAAAACAAAATTAAATAACGTAAAAATCGAGACGGTAATGGCGGAGATATTGACTAAAAAGTAATCCTACTTTTTTTTCTTATCTCAAAAACTGAAATTTCAAAATATCTCGATAACTGCTCTACTTTTGAACCATCTGATTACATATTTGGAATCAGCAGAAAATTCTACATAGGAATCATGTATCAAATGTCGAGGATATGAAAATTTTTGAAATTTTGTCGGGTAGTGTAATTAGTAGCTACTTATAAAAATTGAGAAATTTCGTAGAAGTTGAGTGAACTTAATGGCAGCCTACAGCCTAATTATATTGAAAGTAAAACAATTTATAAGCATATCAATATGTAAGTAGGTATTAAATATACTTGAACTATAAAACATTTCAAATATAATGATAATGACTTTGTACAGCAATTTCAGAGTTAGTTGAACTAGAACTTACGCTAGTTGGCAATTTCGTACAGTGGCATCAATATTTTAGGCAACAAAATAAATGTTGCTGGCATATGAAGTCGTAATGTTGCCAGCAACATGTTGGTCGGTGCTTTTACTACATATTTTGAAAGGATTCGTGTATTTATAGCGCACATTTTTTGTAAAAATTAGTAAACAGAATGCATCACATTGACTGAAAAAAATATACTTCTATAAATGTATGTATGTATATATTTTTAGATAATGCTTAATACTTGAGCGCAAATAAAAAAGGAGCTCTGACGTGCTGGAATATAAGGAAATGACTTGGACAACGTGCTCTGTCCTGAAAACAGCGTGTTTACTCTATTACAAAAATGGCGTTGCGCAGCACGTCGAGTTCTGGAGAAGCCTATTGCCGTTTGCCTTGTGTTTTTGTGCACAAATTTTGTTGGACACAACATAAAAACTGCCAATAAAGAAGAAGTTAAAGTTGAAGCGTGTGTTTTTGCTTGTTTAGTGCTTAAGAGTGTCTATTGTGACATCATAATGCTGATTAAATTTGATTGGCTTTTAAATTCTTTTTGGCTTTTTTTGTGCTTGGCACACACTTGCGTACAAATATATATTTATATAAACACATACAATAAATGTTTTGTTAAATATTGTGCCCTGTTAAGTGCATAGGCAATTGAACATGCTTGAAAAAGTTTTTAATTTAGCTTGTTGGGATTTTCTAGGAAATCCGCTTTTAAAATTTTTATACACTTGCTTAGACAAAACATTTTAGTAACACAATAGCGTTAGCTCTCAATGTAAATAATTACAAAGAAAGCCAAAGCAAACAGCCAAAGCAAGACAAAAGAAAATAAGGAAATGGAAGTTTTCCAAAAAACCACAACTTTTCGCGTTTGAAGGAGATTGAGCAGATTAAGGAGATTGATTGCGGTTTACGGTGGTGCGCGTTGAGGAAAATTGGCTGCTTTTAGTTTGAGAACTAAGAAGAAGTGGAATAACAATACATTCCTAAAGTGTTAACTCAACACGAACAATTATGAAAGGGCATGTCTCCTAGAACAAATTTGCTGCATAAAGTTCAAGTCCACAGAGTCTCAGCTTACTTTTTTATAGTGGATATCTTAATTTTTTTGACCAGAGTAATTTAGTGAAAATATCTTTTATAAAATGGATAAAGCTGTTGCTAAAAAATTTCACATAAATTCATACAAAAACACATGCACGTTTACTGATAAGCATTGCAGCAAATTAACATGTAGAGAAAGTGAAAGCTTTACTAGCATAAATGAAATATGAAACAAAACAATTTGCTTGAAATTTAGTTGAATTTAGGCATAAAAGAGTTTACAAATACGCAAACAAATATGGTTGACTATAACACACCCACAACCGCAATATACACACACAAACTAGCTTTATCTGTGTGCATGTAACTTCATTTTGTTAGAAGCTGCATTGGACAAGCATTCATGCTACATTATTTCAATTTTCGTTTGATATTTAGAATGCGCATACAGACGCATTTGCTTAATTTGCAAATGGCACACATGATAGCAAACCTGAGCTTGCGCAAACTAGTCGCTTAAGTAACAAAATAGGGACTAGTCTTTAGGTTATGCACTTGGGCATTAATTATGTACGAGACACAGATGTAGACAGCTTAGCTGAAGGCCTCAGATGGCGAATCTTTTCACTATTTGAAGCACAGTTGTTACACATTTCGCACATCTAATCTATTTATGTAGTTTGTCTAAAAGAAAATCTATAAAAATTGTGTTTGGAAAACTTTATTTCCATTGCGAAACACTTGCTACTTGCTAAAACAAAATTCGGCTTTCATTCCAGACTAAAAACACTTTTACTGCTTATGCATATCTACATACATTTTAGCGTATCTACACACTTTCATTCGACATTCGAATTTGTGTCAGCAGTGGCATGAACATGTTCAATTTGTTGGCGAAAATTAAGCAATGGCGTGTGTTGATGAAAAAGCAACAAATAAAGCAATTTTTATGTTATGTACGTGTGCATATGCAGTAAATTTATGTATACATATAAAGGCATATGTTCGATGTTTTATGTATTCGTACAAATATATGGAGATATATGTACATATTTATGTATGTATGTGTGTTTATACGCGCGTTATCAAGCAATCTAGATTGGGTAAAAAAATATCGCAAATGGAGTAAAAACACAGATAAAATTTGGGGAAATCAATGTGATGCACAGAGCGAGAGAGAGAAAGTGTTGAAAAATGCTGGATTGTATATCGTCGCTCCCAACGAAGACTAGCACGAATCGTTGTCCGCGTGGAGGACTAACATGCTTCATTTCTTGAAGGGGTATTACACCATATATTTTTATACCTTTCATGGGAATGAAATGGTATTATAACTTTGTGCCGAAACACGAATGGTGAAAGTACCAGAAGGAGGCGTGGCAGACCTACCAAAGTATATACCAATATGATCAGGATCATGAGCTGAGTCGATTAAGCCATGTCCGTCTGTCTGTCTGTCTGTCTGTCTGTCTGTCTGTCTGTTTGATCGCAAACTAGTCCCTCAATTTTTGAGATATCTGCTTGAAATTCGGAATGTGAATGTATATTTAGGAGAAGCTGATCATTTGTCGGAATCGGCCGAATCGGACCACTATAACATATAGCTGCCATACAACCGATTGTTCAGATATGGACATTTTGGGGTATAACTTCTCCATTTGAACAGCTGCGGGAATGAAACTTTGAAGTATTTGTACGCATATGGACCTAAATAATGTCACCGAAATTTGTCAAGATCGGACCACTATAACATATAGCTGCCATACAACCGATGGTTCAGATATGGACATTTTTGTGTATATTTTCTCCATTTAAAGAGCTAAGGACATGAAACTTTATAGTATTTGTACTGATATTGACTTTAATAATTTTACTGAAAATTGTCAAGATCGGGCGACTATAACATATAGCTCCCATACAACCGATTGTTCAGATATGGACATTTTGGGGTATAGTTTCTCCATTTAAAGAGCTAAGGACATAAAACTTTGTAGTATTTGTACTCATGTTGACGTTAATAATGTAACCGAGAATTGTCAAGATAGGACCACTATAATATATAGCTCCCATACAACCGATTGTTCAGATATGGACATTTTGGGGTATAACTTCTCTATTTTAACAGCTGAGAGAATGAAACTTTGAAGTATTTTTACACATATGGACCTAAATAATATCACCGAATTTCGTCGAGATCGGACCTATACAACATATAGCTCCCATACAACCGATTGTTCAGATACGGACATTTTGGGTTATAAATTCTCCATTGAAATCATGAAACTTTTTTCTACTGAATCTTTGCATAAATAACTCACAGAATTGAAAGTATACATTAAACAATTTCCGACTATGCAATTTTTCATTTCTCCATTCCTGAAAGGTATGAAGTCTTCGGTACGGCCGAAGACTGCCGCGCTCTTACTTGTTTCAGATGTATATGCCACTTTTTTGTATGGATACAGAATCAAACCGTGTAAACACCAAAGAGAAATGTCAAATCCAATGTACGAACATAAGCAATAGAGTGGTTTCTATTTCCATCTGACATAGAGTGTAAACGCAAAGTAAATTATGTGCTTAACCCCTAAGCTTATTTCTAACAAACAGAAGTATGTTAGTTTCCACCCAAACAGGTGAAGTATGTTAGTCTTCCACGCGAACAACGAACCGTGCTAGTCTTCCACGCTAACTGAACCATGCTAGTCTTCGTTGCGAGCCACGATATGTATTTAAAACAGTTTTTATATCAACATATATATACATACATATGTAGGTAGTTTTTTGTTAAGACTTATGGTGGCACATTTTCGTAGAATTTTATGATTGTATAAAAATATTAATGGAAATGAGCCCGAGGGAAAGAGAGTGGCACTATGCAAACAAATGAATTGAAAGCAATTAAAATTGTTGGCTTTTGACTTAAAAATGTAAATTTATCAGTTTTGAATTTCTTTAATATTCCAAAGAAACATAAAAATATTTTGGTTTACTACGAACTATAAAACTGCCACAACAATAGGTTTGTTTCTTATTAAACTGGCAGCTAGCTGTCAAGTGAGCAAAACGGAAAGAATTGCGCTCATAAAGAGCGAAACGAACAGAAACTCAAGAAACGGAATAATAGTAAAAATTAGCGATTAGTAATTTGAATGCTATTTTTGACTGTTAATGGTTATTTTTTCTAAAAAAAACATTTAATTTTCTTTATTTCTATTTCAACAATTCAGAAAATTTCAAAAGTAATAAAATCAAAAGTATTCGCTTGTTTATTTTTTCAACAGCTGTTTCTTACTTTGGCAACAAATAATTTCAGCTAGGGAAAATTTTACTAGCTGAAATTTGGAGCTGTCAATGGGTCTCTTCTGCTATTTTTTTTTTACTCAAGAAACGATTTGCCAGCCGAAACTTGGCTAACTATTCATAACTAGCTAATAATAAACGGACCTAATGATAGATTCTCAAATAAAAACAAGTAAAAGCGCGGCTGTCTTCGGCCGTACCGAAGACTTCATACCTTTCATGAGTGGAGAAATGAAAAGTTACCTATGTATGTACACAGCCTAATTTAGTTTTATAATTTCAATTCTGTGGGTTATTTATGGAAGGATTTATTAGAAAAAATGGTGCCTGGGCTATTTAAATGGAGAAGTTATACACCAAAATGTCCATATCTGAACAATCGGTTGTATGGGAGCTATATGTTATAGTGGTCCGATGTTGACAATTTTCGGTAACCCCGTTTGGGTCCATATGGGTAGAAATACTTTAAAATTTCACGCCGTTAGCTGTTAAAATGGAGGAGTTATACACCAAAATGTCTATATCTGAACAATCGGTTGTATGGGAGCTATATGTTATAGCGGTGAGATCTTAACAATTTTCGGTAATCCCGTTTGGGCCCATATGGGTACAAATACTTCAAAATTTCACGCCGTTAGCTGGTAAAATGGAGGAGTTATACACCAATATGTATGTATGTATGTATATCTGAATAATCGGATGTTGTGGAACTATATGTTATAGTGGTTCGATCTTGACAATTTTCGGTAACCTTGTTTGGGCCAAAATGGTTACGTCTACTTCAAAGTTTCATGTCCTTAGCTGTTTAAATGGGGAAGTTATGGACAAATTACATCCAAAAATTTCATGTATATCTGAATAATCGGTTGTTTTCTATATGTTATAGTGGTCCGATTCGGCCGGTTCCGACAAATGATCAGCTGCATATAACAACATACCTGTATTCCGAATTTCATTCAGATATCTCAAAAACTGAGGGACTAGTTTGCGTTCACACAGACGGACGGACGGACAGACGGACATGGCTTAATCGACTCAACTCGTGATTCTGGCCATATCGGTTTATATTTTGGTGGGTCCCCCACGCTTCCTTCTGGTACTTTCGACAAAAATTTTTTGGCACTAAGTTATAATACCATTTCATTCTCATGAAAGGTATAAAAAAATTAACACGTAAACTAAATAAAACAGAAAAGCCAATAACATGCATGAAATATGAGTGAATTAGGATAGATTTTAATGTCAAGTAAGTTAAACTCTAACATTTTTAGTAAGGCAATAATCTATAACTAAAAAAATTTAGTATAAAGAACTCGCTGTGAGCTAAAAGAAGTTCGATGGAATTAAAACAAATAAAACCGCCATTGTCCGGCCAAAACTTCATACCCTGCATAAGTAGAAATATCAGTTAGAAGCTGCAAACTAACAGAGACTAGTATGAGTTCTATGGACAGATAGGCAGAGAGAAAGACAGATGCATAAACAGAGAGAAAGACAGATGTATAGACAGACGTATATATGCTTAAACGGACTTCGCCCATAATTTTGATTATATTGATATGTATTTTGTTGGGTTTAACAAATCTCCTTCTGATATCTAATTACAAGAATCGTATTTTAAACCAAAATTGTAAAATCATGTCACGTTCATGAATGCTATACTAACACGTTACTCTTTCTCTGCAAAGCAATCCATCGAATTTTTGTTAATCTCCCCGCACATGAATTCTCTGTAAACACACATACGATAGTAAATATCAAAATCAATTTGCCATTTATTGCCAAATACAATGGAATAAAATGCTATTTATTGCTGGTTGCTTAGCAATAAAGCAATATGTTTACAATTCTGCGCTGTTGTTGTAATGGCGTGGAATTTATGTCAATATAACGGTGACAGGTAACAAGGTCAACGGAAATAATGTCAATTGACCTTATTTCCCACCCGGTTGGGAAATAAGGTCAACGAAAATTTGGAAATAAAATAATTGACCTTATTTCCCAATCCAAATGGAAATAATGTCAACTATGCTTAAAACTTGTTCATTCATGAAAATATTTGCTGAGTTCTTCTGCAAACCCGTTATGACTGACGAAAATCTTTTTGCGGATTGTGATGCAAGTATGTCAGACCCAAGCGGGGAGGAAGACAATTATGAAGTCATCCATTTCAGCCAGACAAATGCCATTTTAAATTGTATCCTCTGTACCGAAACCCCTCGCGATACGGTATTATTTCCATGCAGCCATTTTAAGCTTTGTGCCGAATGCTATTCAAAAATTGCGCAAAATGCCGCTCGTGTAAAGTGCCCTGTTCTCTTTCCCTACTGCAGATAAGTTGTTGCCAACACAGCAAAATTATTTCAATAAATTATATAATAATGTAAAGTATGTTAAATATCTAGTTATACAAAAATTTAAATAAAAATGTATATAAAAACTATGTCTACTTGCCTTATCCTGCGGCATGGCAAAAAAGTAGGAAAATGAAAATTTAAAATTAAAAATCGCGCGATTTTTTATTCCAAATTTTCGCCTGCGGCGCTTTTCTTTTTTCATAAAAAGCAGTTTAGGAAAATGAAAATTTGGAATTAAAAATCGCGTGATTTTTTATTGCAAATTTTCGCCTGCAGCGCTTTTCTTTTCTCATAAAAAGCAGTTTAGAAAAATGAAAATTTGGAATTAAAAATCGCGCGATTTTTTATTCCAAATTTTCGCCTGCAGCGCTTTTTGTTTCTCATAAAAAGCAGTTTAGAAAAATGAAAATTTGGAATTAAAAATCGCGCGATTTTTTATTCCAAATTTTCGCGTGCGGCGCTTAACTTTTCTAATAACAGCAGCGACGCGAACCGACACGGACCGATGCGAAGCTAAATGCTCGAAAACGCAATAAAGTTAATTGACTTTATTGCGTTTTCCAAAAACGCAATAATGTCAATTGACCTTATTTCCCAACCGGGTGGAAAATGAAAAATTTGGAATTGTTACAAAATGTGTCAACAGTTAACAGAAAATTGGAAATTATTGGAAAAAATGGTCATTATACTTATTGCTTATTTTGTCACCTTTTTAACTTCTTTACGGCTTTCATTTATTTTTGGAGAAAATCAGAAAACGAAATAAATGAAATAAGTAAGTTATATCAAATAACTGATTGCAGACTTAACGAGCACAAACCATTGAAAGTGAAGCGTGCTGGCATTAAATACTTGTATCATTGCACCTTCGTTTCACACATCATAGATTTAAATCTACTAAAGTGCTGTAGTAACAAGCTTTAGAAGCTGGAGTATCAATACCAAGTTATTTTATACTCATTGGGGCTAAATACTCATATCTATGTTATAAGCATGTATGTATGTAGTTGCATAGGGCATGTCTACCAAATTTTCTTATTCAATTTAAGTCACCATATGTATGTACCTCTATAATACTTATGACCTTCCAGAACTTTAATTTTTTATCTGCTTCATTCCTTTTTTCCTTCTGACCATTATAAGAGACGCCACTGCGTATGAGCAACACTAAACCTATTTGTATACAATAATACAATATGAAATGAATAAATTAATATTTAGTACATATCGCACGTTTTATTCAATAGGGATTTAATTTATTTATTTTTTTTTTTGGGAAAACGCAAACAAACTTTTATAATTTCAAAAAGTTTCCTTCTACGGCTAACTACAAAATCACTTTTATTTCCGCCATTTTTATCGTTTTGAGTATTTTATAAGACTAGACTCAAAGGCATGACCCAGTTATTGAAATATATGGCAAAATCCCAAAAATCGAAAATTTCGAGTTAAATCCTTATTGCATAAAACGTGCGATATGTATGTCCTTATTTACATATAAATCATTATAATTAGGTGCGAATTGACTTTTTTGGACATAAGCAAAAAAAAAAAACAATCAATTTCACAAAAAACAGCAATAATAATTTGAGTTATGCGCATAGCTTGAGTGGAGATAAAGCAACAATTGTAGCAATGCTAGACATGATAAAAGCAAAACAGAAATGTGAACAAAGCGAGCATATTTTTTTTTGATAAATGTATGTATATACCTAGGCATGTTTGTACATTTATGGCAAATAGAATAAACTATGAAAATAAGCAAACCGCACAATCTAATATTTTTTAGCCACAATTGGCAATAATAATAAATCTACGTTTATGATGACATGATAACAACATAACAAAAATTATACAAGCATGTATTTCTACAAGCGCATAAATAATTGTTTTTATTTTTTTTTTAGCAAAAATTGCTTGTTTATAATAGAAATATTTATTAAAAAATTTATTAAACAAGTAAGGAAGCCTAAGTTTGAGTAGAATCGAACATTAGATACTCAGCCGTATGCTTTCATTGTTTGTTTGCGTTTGACGGAAACACGGTGTACTTATATAAAGCAAGTGCTGCATAAAGTGGGCGTAACTACGCCCATTTTCAACATTTTTATCAGTCATCCAACTAAGCATATGAATATTATTCTTTGTGCAAAATTTTATTCCTTTATGACTTCTAGTTACAAAGATGTCACGTTACAAATTCCCAAAGGGTGTTCCAGAAATATCTTTGTTCAAAATGTAGGCGTGGTCATAACCGATTTCAATAAATTTTTGCGTGTCTATTAACAAAAGTTATAAAAGTGTATAAACCAAGTTTCGTTATAATATCTCAATTATTTGTCGAGTTATAGGCTAAGAAATCTCGTATATTCCTTTGTGTAAAAAGAGGCGGTGCCACGCCCATTTTCCAAAATTTTTATATTTTTTGTTTCCGGTCTATTGTGGAACTCATGCCACAAAACTTCTATGAATTATCTCTATATTTGACAAAGATATCGCTTAAAATGTTTTTATTAGGTCACTTTATGATACCCATATATAAAAGTGGGCGTGGTCGTCAACCGATTTCGCTAAAATTTTGAACATGTATTACCACAAGTAGTAAAAGTGTATACACCAAGTTTCGTCATAATATATCGATTATTTGTCGAGTTATGGGCTCAGAAATCTCGTATATTCCTGCTTCTAAAAGGAGGCGGTGCCACGCCCATTTTCCAAAATTTTTGTGTTTTTCATTTTATGTCCGCAGTTGGACTTCTGCTATAAAATTTCAATGACATATCTATATATTTGACAGAGATATCGCTTAAAATGTTTTTATTAGGCCACTTTATAATACACATATATAAAAGTGGGCGTGGCCGTCGACCGATTTTGGAAATTTTTCGTCCAAACATTTGCCTAAGTAAGTATATCACGTGTACGGAATTTCATCGATATATCTTCAACGGTTTCTGAGTTATGAAATATAAAACTTTCCATGTTTGACCCTTAATAAGTGGGCGTGGCACAGCCTATTTTCCAAAATTTCATCAAATTTCTTCCTAGGGGCCTGAGCTCAACACGTGGGTAAAATTTCATCGCTCCAGCTATATTAGTGACTGAGATACCAAATTTCCGATTTTTTCTATATAGGAAATGTGGGCGTGGTCATTGTCCGATTTCGCCCATTTTCAATACCAACCGTCCCAGTCTCGATACCAACTTGCATTTCAAATTTCATCAAAATATCTAAATTTTAGAGCGAGTTAGAGTGTTTACAGACGGACGGACAGACGGACGGACAGACGGACGGACGGACAGACGGACGGACGGACAGACGGACGGACGGACGGACATGGCTCAATCGATTTCTCTTTTCACCCTGATCATTTTGATATATATAAGTCTATATCTATCTTGATTATTTCATTCTGTTACAATCCACCGTTATGTGATTAAAACTATAATACTCTGTGTACTAGTACAGCTGAGTATAAAAAAAGGAAAATCGCGTACGTCTTTTTGTCCATTAACCCAAGATGGCCTTACCGCACACCCATTTGTCCAGTAGCACATTTTAATTGCTTTAGAGAAAGAACCACTACTACAAGAGCTTTAAAACTACTAAGCTATGAGACTAAGGTTTTTTCCGTCGTTAGAGCTATCACTTATAGATCTCGATTCAGTGCTTTCGTAGCTAATAGCTCGGTAGATTCCGATAAGTGATGAATTATACAATAAGAAGGCACTGCTATGTTTATTCAGTGGAAGACCCTGTCATTCTGCAAAATCGCCAAAATCATGCTTCGGTCATACAACGTAAAAACTGCAAACTATCTTCTCACACTTCCTAGAGCAGACTGTCTCACCACATCTCTAGAAGGCATTGCGGATCAGGAAATACACAAAATGTCTACTAAAACTTGCAAAGTTCTGCATAAACTAACCTAGCCTCTATACCATTGAGTATGGAGTTCATGAAAGGTATAGATGCATACAATCAAATAAGACCAAAAAGCTATAAAAAAGTCAGAAAGAAAAATAATTAAATGGCGGCTTAATATTTTTTCAATAAAACCAAAGGATTTCAAAGGTCAGCAGCTTTACTTTTGATATCTTAAAGCTAGGAAAGGAAAGGTAAACCAAAGATAGAACAAAAATAACCTAAAGTAAGAGCAAAAAGAAGCCAAAGAATTCGAAATGTAATTTTCACATGCCAAAATTCGAGCAGAGTATTTAGCAAATAAAGAGAAAATACGCTTGCAGTGCATTTTGTGCTGCATAGCTTTAATACATAAATGAGCATGAGAGCATGTAAAGTGCTTTGTTTTTGTTTATTTTTTTCCTGCGAATCTTTCGTTTCCTTTTTTGTTCTGCTGCGAGTGTGTGTCTATTTTCGGGGTCTGCAGGCATTTGCTTGTCTTTAAACAAACTTTAAAATTTGCGCCAAGCAAAAGGCAAAAGGCAATCGCTGCTATAATAGCCAAAAAAAACAAACAAAAAGGTTGAGTAGCAACAAAACGGTTGAGTAGCAACAAAACTACAAAAGCGCAAGCACAATAAATACACTCAAAAAAAATAAAGGAAGTGTTGAAAATGAATGAGTTAATTGAAATCGCAAGAGTGAAGAGAGCAAAAATAGCAAAAATCTGCAAAGCAAAGTATATGCTTGGAGCAAGTTTAACGAAAACTATTCTTCTACAACACTTTTCCTGGATTTTTCTTGCAGTGTAGCAGAAAAAAAATCTGTGTTCAGAAACAGTTTTATGCTAATTTAGCCATTCATTTTCGCCTAGTGGGTATATTTGCGTGTGTGTTTGTATGTGTGTGTGTGCAGCAAAAGCAATCAACATTATTTTGGAGCTAGTTCCTTTTTTTTTCAAATACAATGAGTATTTAGCTTAGCATTTACCGGAAATTTTGAATAGAATTTCTGATTATGTTAGGAAAGGAATAGAAGAAAAGCGCAGACAAGGCAAGCAACAAAGTTACTATTGTATGTTGGCAATGAGATGTTGATACTTCAGTACAAAAACAAAGCTAATATGCACGTGCTGTAGCGTGCGAGCGCATGTAACGGAAGTGCAAAAGCACGTTTATTATACTTCAGCTTAGTTTTAGTGTTTTTTGTCTTTTATTTTTACATTTATTGTTTTTTTTTTTTTTTTTGTAGTATGAACAGCTATTAGCCGTAAAAATGTAAGTTGTAAATAGCTAAGAAGCTAAGGGCGAATGTGCTGTCCAGCTCAGTCAGTTGGTGCATGCTTACAGAGTCGCTTTAAAGCTTTAAGTATTAGCTAACTTACGGCAATTGTTTTTCGTTGTGTCTTTTTTGGTCATTAGATTTGAAATCATTTCTTTTCTAACGAAAGCGCATTAACCCTTAAGCTGATTCCACATAAAACTTTTTCCGCGTTGCGTCACGCCTTTTTCTACGTCATAAAACGCTAAACTGAAAAACTATGCCACAATGAACGTTGTAACATCACTCAAAAAATATTTATTTTCTGAAAAATTTTTCATTCTCCGTTTTATTTACAAAAAAAATAAATAAGAAAATAAAAATCTATTAAATTATTTTCTAATTGTGTGAAATTTAAATTTGTTTATTTACATTTTAAGTAAAGGGAAAAAATATTTCAACGCGGCCAAAAGTTGAGATTTGGGCAACTTTGTGCTTTATGTCACTTCGGCGTTGCGTTACTTTTTGTTATGTGAGAAACCTCATATAGATACATGTATTTTATCCCAGCTGTCACGCAGAAAGTGTCAGGTAGCGCAACACAAAGTTCTATGTGGCATCAGCTTTAGTGAACCAATGGGGAACTTACCAACCAAAATTCTCATCATTTCAAAAAAAGTACTCTATACGCCCTCTCATAAGTGTTGGAGAAAATTTCGGAAAAAAAATTTTTTGGAGCACTCTATTAACTATTCGTCTAATTAAATTTTTCTTCATATGTTCGACATTTATAGTCCGATCATAAAATTTGACATCAGTGGTTTTCCCCGTAGAGTGGATTTTTCTTCTGGATTAACTCTAAGTGCACCAATGGGGTACTTACGACCCAAACCACCTACAATTTCAAAGAAAGCGCGCCTTAAATATTTGTGGGGAAAATTTCCGAACTTTTTTTTAGAACCACCCTGGTTGTCATCTAATTACAGTTCATACCTTCGGCAATTTTAGTCGTATCGCATTTATAGCCGTCGTACATTTGCCTCGAGAAAGAAATTTTTCGCATGGGAACTGATTAAGGCTAAGTGCACCAATGGGATACTTACGACATAGAACTCCGATAATTTAAAAAAAACAGTGCTTTATACGCCCGCTAATATAATTTATTATTGCAGAAAATTTCCGAAAAAAAAACAATTTTCGGACCACCCTATTATTCGTCCAATAAATTTTTCTCATACCTTCAGCATTTAAAGTCCGATCATAAAGTTTGATACATCAGTTGATTTGTCTCGAGAAGAGAACTTTTATTACGATTACCCATTAACCCTTAGTGCACCACTGGGATACTTACGAGCCAGACCACAGTTTCTACCACCCTATTGTACCTTTTTAATAACAGCATATCAAAGATCATTGAAAATCATTAATCTCACGCGAAAAAAGCACCTACTTAGATCAATTAAATAGAACCAGAAGTAAAACAAATTTTGACAAACCAAAAGGGAAAACTTTTTTTTGTTTGGTGCGTTCGAACGCACATGCTTGTTTGTATTAGTAATGTTTTTATTTGATATTATAGGCAAATAATTTTTGATCTCTTTTGAAACACTGCACACTGGTCAGCCCCTATACACAAAAGTCAAAAACGTTGGTGCTTGAAAAAGAAATTCTGTCATGCATTTCCGTGGGAAATATATTGACTTTTATGGAAAACCTCCTTCTACACGCAATAGCCACCATTAAATGTTACTTTGGCTCATTTAAAGTCAACGCATTTGAAAAAAAAATTTTCTGGAAAAAGTTTGTTTAAATAAGTGTATTATGAGTTTTGCGATATTTCATGTTTGAGTGCTAAAAAAATGCGGATAACTATGGAAACCCAAGAAAAACGTATGTTTTATGATTTAGCGAAAGAAAACAGTGAAAACAATTTATTTTTAGCAAAATACAAGATGAAGAAATCTTGGCTTTTCTACGAGCGTAATTTTCAAGCATTAGCATTTTCATTTAAAATTTTAACAACTAAAGACCACTCTGGACCAGGTCTTATAAGCAGATTTGAGTTCTTTCAAGTCTTCTCTTAAGAAGCCTGTTTATACATTTTTCCCTTTTTTCCCTTTTTCTTAAAATATCATATTAAATGTAGCTAGTCTATACAAAATATTGTTGTCCTTTTACGCTTTTTACATATTTACATCGACTGTTTTCGATAAAACTTTATTTTCGATAAAATCTGAGTAATTGAGTTTTGTCCCACTCTCCATACAATTTTTTTTTTTGATCCCGCGAAATATCGCGGTATAATTTTTTTTTATCGTAACTTTGTTATTTGACATCGACTTTTTAAAATCGAAATGTCATTAGTTTAGCCTTTGGAAGCTTTATATTTTCTTCTAATGTCCTTTTGACCTATGACGTCGTTTTCACATAGTTAAGTCACCTAACCAAGTTTTTCGTCCAAAATATAATTTTTGTTTCACAATAAAAAATCGCCAAAAATAAAATATTTATCGGATCTCTCTGATATTACGCTTAAAGTCTTTGCAATTAAACGCGCAAATTTTTAAAGTAATAAAACTTTCCTGATTTTTACAACTTTTTATAAAAACTTAATTTGAAAATCAAAATTTTTTCATAAATCGCAAAAAATACAGAAAATTTTGACTTTAACCATCTTTCGCTCAGCGAGTTTTTATTAGACCACTATATGTTGTATATTGTTTGAAGCGTATTTTCATTGCCTTTTGAATGCTGCTTGCGTTTATAGCATTTCTAACTCCAGAGAAAATAATTTTTGAATGAAGTGATAACAAAAAAACACAAAATTACCGTTATCTCAAAAACCTAACTATACAAAAAATTAAAAAAAAATAGTTCCAAGCTCAGCAGGTCAATTCCTCTCCTCCCCCATTCTTGGGTTTCTTGTTTTTTTTTGGCTGTAAACTAGCGTTAGTGGTGGGCGTGGATTACAACATATATGCTTTTAATTTTTCTGAAAGATGAGTCGTATAGTGGGACACCAATGTGCCAAATTTGGTTTCGGTAGGTCCATCCGTTTCCAAGAAATTGAGTTTTGTTCCACTCTCCATACAAATGAGACCAGTGTGCACTGCCCACACTGCACAACCAACTTGTTTTCACGACAATTTTACAAATTTCAGTTTAGTCCATTTGTACATATTTCGATAAACAAAAAAATTTTAAGTATTTCATAAGCAGCTTTTCGGAAAATTGATTTTCATACAAATACAATTATCTAAGCATCCTTGGCTCATTTATTTTATGTGCAGAAAGGGAGCAACAATTTGATGGTATTTGTTGCTTATGCTTTTTTTTATACCGATATGATTACAGCACGCAATCTTCTCTTGCCAATTTTCTTTCATTTTCTTTCGACTACACCTTTGGGTACATTAAAAATGCCGCTGTTTATTATATTTGCTTTTGGCAGGTTTTTTTTTGCGCTTATATTGGTGTTACGTTGTAATAAATGTAATACTAAGTGAGAAAAAGCGCTTTCACTTCGACCAAACACTGCAGAAATGCTTAAATCGTACTACAACTGTAGAAAGTTTAATCCTAGCAAATCCCTTAGTTTCATTTTTTAATTAAATATTAAAGTTATATTATACAGAAATTTTATTAGAAAATTTAAATGAACACCTGAAAATTTTGGCTCCAAAACTTGCTTAGCAAGCGACATTGGCAAATGAGTGATCATAAAATAAATGTCCAAACTTAACTAAGCCCATTTTGCTTAACTTCAATGATGTCCATTTTGCACCATTAATAAACTTATATAAAATTTGTTAAAAAAACGCATGCCTGTGATTCTACCAGAAATAATATAAAACAAGTAAGGAAGCCTAAGTTCGAGTGGAATCGAACATTAGATACTCAGTTGTATGCTTTCATTGTTTGTTTTGCGTTTGATGGAAACACGGCGTAGGTACTTTATATAAAGCGAGTGCCGCATAAAGTGGGCGTAGCCACGCCCATTTTAAAAATTGTTATCATTGATCCAACTAAGCATATGAATATTATTCTTTGTGCAAAATTTCATTCCTTTATGACTTCTAGTTACAAAGATGTCCAGGGCCGCCGAGAGAAAATCCGGGCCCGGGGTTAAAATAACTACGGGCCTCCATACTAAATGAACAAATTCTAAAAATCAAAATTCAATGAATATATATGTACATAGTTAAGAACTTTAATTTATTTATACATTAATACAGATCAAGTAAATATGTGAACATAGAAATATACATATTAGGGTGGGTCAAATGTATTGTTCAAAAGGCGCATCCAGTTTCCGAGTCATACTGAGTAATATTGTCCATGGGACCATAGGTCTGAATGAATTCTGTTTAAATACATATTGCTTTATTTGTATGAAATAAATTTCTTTAAATTGGAATACAAATATTTGTTGGTTTGGTCGTTTGTTTTCGGCGTTTCGGACGGTATGCGATTTTTTGAACTTGTGAGGCAGAAATATCGCGAAATATTGTATCGTTTTATGAAAGAGGGAAAGATTTAGGCCACGGCTAATGATTAAAGTATGTTAGAAATTTAGTTTAATGCCTCTGTTTTAGCCACTTAAAAAAATGGGCGTGTTTTTGTAGCGTCCGGAACGCTGTTTAAGTGGCTAAAACAGAGGCATTAAACTAAATTTCTGTCGCTAACATACTTTAATCATTAGCTGTGGCCTAAATCTTTCCTTTTATCATAAAACGATACAATATTTCGCAATAGTTCTGCCTCAAAAGTTAAAAAAATCGTGCGAACATACCGTCCGAAACGCCCAGGATATACCCATATCGCTGTATAAGAATTTGCATCATACCAAATTTTTCTGTTGCAAGAGAAAACGAATTCAAATTTATGCTGCAAAGTCGACGCCAAAACCAACAATTCCTTAAGTGAGGTGCAGACACGTTAAGATATTTATAAAATTTGTTGAAATTTAAAATGATTGCTATCTACGAAAGGTGATTAAAGGTGTTGTTTGTTTATTTTCTGTAAGCAAAAACTTGGATATCATTTTGAGATTCCCGGGCCCTCTAAAGCCCGGGCCCGGGGCAATTGACCCCCTCAGCCCCCCCCTCTCGTCGGGCCTGAAGATGTCACATTACAAATTCCCAAAGGGTGTTCCAAAAATATCTTTGTTAAAAAGTAGGCGTGGTCATAAACCGATTTCAATAAATTTTTGCGTGTCTATTAAGGTAAGCTATAAAAGTGTATAAAAAAAAGTTTCGTCATAATATCTCAGTTATTTGTCGAGTTATGGGCTCCGAAATCTCGTAGACTCCTTTGTCTAAAAAGAGGCGATGCCACGCCCATTTTCCAAACTTTTTCTTTTTTTTTTGTTTCCGGTCTACTGTGGAACTTATGCCATAAAATTCAATGATATTCATAAATTCAATGATATATCTTTATATTTGACAGAGATATCGCTTAAAATGTTTTTATTAGGTCACTTTATAATACCCATATATAAAAGTGGGCGTGGTCGTCAACCGATTTTGGTAATTTTTCGTCCACACATTTTGCTAAGTAAATATATCACGCGTACCAAATTTCATCGATATATCTTCAACGGTTTCTGAGTTATGACTCATAAAACTTTCAATATTTGCCCCTTAATAAGTGGGCGTGGCACCGCCCATTTTCAAAAATTTATGTGGTTTTTGTTTTATGTCCGTAGTTGGGCTCCTGCCACAAAATTTCAGTGATAGATCTTTATATTTGACAGAGATATGGCTTAAAATGTTTTTATTAGGCCCCTTTATAGTTCCCATATATAAGAGTGGGCGTGGTCGTCAACCGATTTTAACTATTTTCCGTTCAAATGTTTGGCTAAGTAAGTAAATTACTTGTACCAAATTTCATCGATATATCTTCAATGGTTTCTGAGTTATGACTAGAGCTCGGATAATAGGTGAAAATCATACGCCTAAAAGTATGCTACGTAATGTTTATGAGCACATCCAGTGGCAAGTTTAAGGGTGGGGTCTTTTCGGGTCTAAGCCCCCCGTGAATGCAATTGGATTTTTTGCTTACTAGGATGCCAGAAAAATAAATTATTAAGGTTTTTTATGGGTTGCATGTGAAAAATTGCAAAGAAAGCTACAATAAATAAATGTAATAATAAAGAATAATAATAAATAAAGTATAATAAATAAATATATAATTATAAAGAATAGAGAAAAAAATTATAAATTTGTAGTGACTCGCTTAAATTTTAGACAAAATCTTCGCACGTGAAGGAAAAACAATTACAGTTTCAAACCAAATATATTTTGAATGAAAATGAGGCAAGTGCATATTAGCAAATGAATTTTACTATAAAATGTACTAATACCTGTTATTTGAGAATTTTTCTCTAACTGTCCTCTGCATTTTTTTCATGCGAATTTACAAGTCCAAAAAAATTGCGTACTAGAAAATAATATAAAATTTCTACTCAAAAAGTTACAAATTTTGCTGAAAAATTGGCGAATTTTCCAGAATTTTACACAAACTTTTTAACTTTAATATATTTGGTTTCTTTTATAGATTTTTTATATAACAAAGTAAAATTATTAAAAACACATAAATAAATATATTTTACGAATAAAATCACTTTCTATTCTGTCTTTATTTCATCACACACCACTGTATGTTTATTTAAACTGCAAATTTGTGTAACATGATTAAGAACTTTTCTAATAAAATCTTCACCCACCATACCAATATGTAACCCCTTTATATTTAAATTGTTATCCCGCCACTGAAAACACATATAATTTACAAATTGTAACATTTTTTTAGGCGCTTGATTTCACCTATTTTTCCGAGCTCTAGTTATGACATATTAAACTTTCAATGTTTGGCCCTTAATAAGTGGGCGTGGCCCCGCCCATTTTCCAAATTTTCATCGAAATTCTTCATAAGGGCCTGAGCTGAATACGTGGGTGAAATTTCATCGCTGCAGCTATATTAGTGGCTGAGATACCAAATTTCAGATTTTTTCTATATAGGAAAAGTGGGCGTGGTCATGGTCCAATTTCGCCCATTTTCAATACCAACCGTCCCAGCCTCGATACCAACTTGCGTTCCAAATTTCATCAAAATATCTCAATTTTTGCGCGAGTTATCGTGCGTACGGACGGACTGACGGACGGACGGACGGACGGACGGACATGGCTCAATCGATTTCTCTTTTCACCCTGATAATTTTGATATATATAAGTCTATATCTATCTCGATTATTTCATGCTGTTACAATCCACCGTTATGAAATCAAAACTATAATACTCTGTGTACTAGTACAGCTGAGTATAAAAAATTAGACCGCACGCTGAGTTGCCTAGAAATATATAGTATCACATTAATTTATGTGCTAAGGTCGAGCGCCAGTTGGCACGCTGGGCATGTTTTGTATGATAAATATGCGCTACTAAATTATAAGCTATTTTTGTTGTTAATGTTGTTGAAATATTTTTATAATTAAGTAAGCACAATTAACGTTAAGTGTTGCCATTTATTTGTTAAATTTTACTAAATGCGAAAATATTAGGAAAGAAAGATGATGGCATTTTGATGAGCTTATGCATGTACTATACTAATCATAGAACTCATAAACTAGTTCGAGTTTGATAGTAAAGCAATTTACTGCTTGTTATAGAAAATATTTGATTTCGTCAATATGCATTTAGGTCAGCGTTGGGCAAAGTAGCTCCTGGTAGCATTTTGCACTTAGGAGCCGACTTTGCACATTTGGGTGATGGTGAGGGACGCAACCAAGTGCAGCATAAGGGGAGAAGAACTGAGGAAGAACTCACTAACACATAAGCAAGATTGAGAACGAGAGAGTATGTCGCTCCCTGTATTCGTGTCAGTGATGGAAAATGAAAGTTTCCAATTGTGTCAAATTTGTACAAAAAGTGGTGAATTTTTGAATTTCATTGTGCAATCAATTTGAAAATCGTCAGTTGGTACCATTACCTTGATAAAATAAGTTTACAGCACATATTGTATAATAAGGATCTCATACAAAACCTTTCTTACGCATATTTGTGCGTCCTACTTTTATGAAGATTACATTATAATAAAGTTTATATGCCTTCATAATAAAAAAAACAACCGTCTGTTTACTATGAAGCAAACAAAAATGGCATTGTAATCGAAAAATATTTATAACCTGAATTGAGTTTTGCAGAATAGTGCGAAAATCAATTGATTATACATAAGTGCCTTGCTACTTCCCAAATAACCGAAAACTACATAGGCACGAGTCATTTTCCATCACTGGTTCATGCCTGAGAGGCAGTGTGCAGCAGTGTTGCCGCAGCGTCAAACATTTTGGTATCACAAATTGGTACTTTCATGGGTTTTTCCTCGTATCACCTAAAAATTATTGAAAAAATATTAATTAAATCGAAGGCCAGCTTAGCACCTTTCATTTGGTACCAATATTGCTCAAAGTCTATCTGGGTCACTCTGGGTCCACATTTAGGCCCGTATCCCGAGAAGTTCCCACTTATTGAAATTCTATATACCCTATCATGTGCGTTAATACCACATGGATCTACTGCAAAAATTTCATAAAGATCGGTTGATTAGTTTGGGAGTCTACCAAGGACAGACACACATTCTTTTTTGTATAACAGATTTTATTTAATATAAGAGAATTTATAAATGTAAGTTCTTGAATTTTGACATTGCTAAAATAATATAAAAATAAATTATCTATCTTCTATGAATCGAATGTGAGTGAGTTTCATAAACCAAATATTATTTCCACTAAAATAATATATGTATTGTAGGAGCGGCAACTCGGGGGGAAGAGCGCCGTTGTCAACAGGGAGGGTGTCATTGTTTAAGGATTGTATAATAAATGTGTTTTAGTACTCTTTTCTACAACAAATACTACTACAACTACTACTCTTAAAAACTAATACTTATGCTTTGCTACTATCAATACTAAAAATATGTATATAGTTTATAAATAAATCGATTTGCATGTAGAAATGAAATACGCACAAACTAAATGTATATTATAAAGTCGTTGCTACCTAAAAGTCGAAAAATTCAGTATTAATTACTTTTTCCGTAATTCTTGGCAAAAATTGTATTATTTTGTTTCCGTACTACGGCAACACAGTTTAAGAATTGTTGATCGTGGCTGAGAGTTCGTGGTTTTGGTTTTTGATTTTTAGTGTTTCCGCAGGCTTCTTGCGATGAACATGACGAGCGAGGGAATATACGCTGATTTTAATTGTTTTACATTCCCCTTATCACCGAAAAACAAATCAGCCCCTCTCCATCCTCTTGCTGCCTCCGAGGCTGCTGCAAGAGCCAAATTTTCGCCCATCACTGATTTAGGTCAACATAAAACAGATGTCATTGCACGAAATGGCAGCGAGGCATGTTTGTGTTACATATTTCCCAATTGCATCTGGCCTTCAGCTATAATACCAGATTTTTATGAAGACAATTTGGTAATAAAGCAAAATTTAATATTTGGGAAATTGACGTTATTTCCGCTGATATTGTTACCGTCAACATTTTAGAACACCACTGCGTATGAGTAACAATCATAGCTGTATACAAGCAAGAAAACATTTTCGCTGGCAGCGCTCGGTCAAATATATATAAATTATAAAATTTCAGCGTGCCTCTGCAAACTTTCCAGATCCTTTAATAATTCTGAGAAGTTTGTCGAATGGTCGATAATGTGCATCCGCCGTTCTCAATACTACCTCCCTGTTAGTTTTTTTTTTCAAAACACACTTTGTAATTTTACAGTAATCTGTGAGTTTTTCTCATGGAGGCCCTGATGTATTTCCCGGTGCCCACTGTACTTAGTTCTATGTTTGGCTGCGGTCCAGTTATGCTTACCTACCAGGGATTAAATCGGCTGCCCGAACCAGTAGAAAGGTATAGGTTTTAGTTAGGCCTGGCCCAACCATGGTGCTAAAAGTGAACATTCTATATTGCCTGTAGATATGTCCAAGCGCGCGGATGCTGATTAACACATTATAATGATACGTGTTTGAAGAAAACCTTTTACAAAATTAAATGATACCAAAATGCTAAAAAAATATAAAAAATATTCCGAAATCATAAATGCCGAACACAGTCGTGTTTTTTTTTGTTTTATTTTTTTTAATTATCTCTTTTTTTGCAGACAGAAAATAAATTAAAAAATACAACAGCTATTTAATTTTATTATCAAGAAAAAAAAATTAAAAAAAATCCCACACACAGTATACCATAATAACAACAAATATAGTCATAACTTACGTTTATTCACATTGTACACCTTAATTTATTTAATTTTTTCTTCTGCTTTCCCTTGTAAAAACATCTTTTTCCATCCCTCTTAACATCTTAATTTCATTGCCAAAAAAAAGGCTCAGTAAAAATCCCGTTTACGTCTGTTTGTCGGCACTTAAAACTTTCGCTGTCATAACAACCAAACCACCCACCGCGCCGCCGGCAGCACCAATCAAGCAAGGGTCGCTTTTGAGTAAGTCATCATCAGCGGCGTCCAGTGCAGTTCAGTTATGCTCTGTATTCTGTTTTGTTGTATTAAGACTCGACACAAAAGGAGCATCACCAGTTTCGTCGAGATAACCATTTACAGTTGAACTGCCGTGCAGCAGGCACCCGCTGTGTTCGGTTGAAGGAGCAAGAGGTAAGGAAAAAAAATGAGTGATCCGGGTAGTAAAGTGTGAAGTCATCTGAATGCCAAAGAGCTTTTTGTTGTTGTTGTTGTGTACAATAAGAGTTACACAATTTTTATTATTTCTTCCTATTTGTAAATCTGTAAGTGATATCATGGTATCTGGTGCTTCAGCCTCACCTCATACAACAACACTGACCTATTCTGTGCCTCTGTCTATCTGCTAGAGCTTCCTTGGCGCGTACCCTTTTTGTTTTTTGCTTTTATTTTATCCTGCTCCTTGTTTATTGTAATGCTTGCAACTCAATTGAGTGTAAAACAATTTCATTGTTCTATCGCTAGCAATATTATTTAACAAAATATTGTTAAAAATAAAAATAAAGCGAAAATGTGAATAAAAGTAGAGATTGGCGAACAGCGAACAAAAGGCAGAGGAAAAGGAGTTGTAATAAAAATAGAAAGAAACAGAATAAATGGCCGGCATTAAATGAAGCAAAAAAGCAGAAAAGTAAAAAAATCAAGAATAATAACAATATGAACTATAACACAAACAACAAGCAAATTAAAACTTTTGTGTTACCAGTCTTTGCCTTTTTGCCCGCCAAACGGTCTGTCTTGTTTATTATCTGTCTCTAGTTGTCAGCCAGGCACAGCCTTACCGACTGCCTACCGATTGCTTTGCTACGCTCGTAAAAGCTTTTATGTTTGTAACTATGCGTTTACATATGCATACATATGTAGGTATGTACACATTTTTGTTATTTTTTTTACCATATTTTTGCCAACAAAATAACTTTCTTATACAATTTTGTTTTCACTGCGCGCACTTCTGCCTCATTTGTGTCTGTGGCAGGACAGGGACATATAAAACACAAGAAAACATGTAGTCAGCATAGGAAGAGCAAAAGAAACTCTTTTATTTCCAAATTTCAGTCCGCTCATTTTATTATCATCTGTTATTTTTGCTGTGAAAGCGCGTGACTTGCTAAAAGGCTACTTAAATGGCAATTCTCTCAATTTTTCTATGTCTCTGTTCAACAAATCTCAAATTCGCCATAAGAAGAACAGCTACTTTTATGTACGAAACACAAACCAACAAAACAAGAACATTGACTTTTGTGCAATTTTCCATTAAAATATGCAATTTCAGCAAGCGAAATTGTTTTTTTTTTTTGTTTTGTTTCCACGTGCATATACGCAGATAAATAAAAAATATTTTTCTTATTTATTAGCTTTTTTTAGTTCAATTAAGTAATTTGATAAACACCTCATTAACGAGTAAATATGTATTTGTCTAATAAACAAAGATTCCATTTATCGAAAATAAATATTGACTTTAATGGCATCTACTTTTGTTCACACAATAATGTCGCCTTCATGCTGACCCATCAAAAATCTATTTAGACTCTTTTGTTAAATGAATGTAACCTTAACCTAGATATCCATATTTTCTTTCTCAAAAGCAAACATTTTTTGCACACTCTCTGCCAGTGGCGGAACCTTTAGTAATTATTTTCCTTTCAATTACTTGTATCTAATGTGTTTCTATTTTTAGCAAATATAAATCCGCATGATCAAACGTTTACATTTCGTGTTCTTTCAAGTCATAATTACCAAAAGCTCTTACTAGTTCTGATTCAAACATCGATTAAGCTCCAATTCCTATTCAAATTTTTTTTTCCAATTCAGATTTTGATAACGATATTCGGTTTCAGGTTTCCGATTTTTCCGTTTCAGGTTTCAGATTTTTCCGTTTCTACCCACTCTACCATAACCGTTTTCGAATCTTATTTCGATAACGATTTCGCTTTCTGTTCATTCCGTTTATAGTTCTAATTCAAACTCTAAGTTTTACTTCCGATATCAGTTCCATTCTGTTTCTACTTTCATTTTATATTTCTGTTCCAATTCCGATGTCGATTCCATTTTTCTTCCCGATTGCAATTCCGTTCTAAATCTCAATTCTATTCTGATTACAATTTCCTTTCTATTATGATTTCTGTTCCGGTTCCAATTTTCCATTTTATATTTTGTTCCAATTTCCATTCCATTCCCTATTTTGTTCCAATTTCCATTCCATTTCCTATTTTTATTCCAGTTCCATTTTGATCGTTCTTTCCATTTTTATTTTTGCTCCAATTTCAATACCGATTCCATTTCCCATTTTTATTCCAATTCCATCCCATATTCCAGTTCCATTCTGGTTCCAATTTTCATTTTGATATTTGTTCCAAATTACACTCCATTTCCCATTTTGATTCAAATTCGATTCTGTATTCTTGATTTTTGTTCCAATTTCCACATCGATTCCATTTCCTATTTTGATTCCATTTTACATTTCAGTTCTGTTCCCCGATTCTACTTCCCATTTTAATTTTTGTTCCGATCTCAATGTCCATTCTCACTCTAATTCCAATTCAGTTCTACATTCCAATTCCGTTTTATTTTTCTATTTTGATTTCTTTTCCGATCTTGATTATATTTTGATTCCATTTTGATTCCAATTTCGTTTAACATTAAAGTTTCATCTTATTCCACCTCCTATTCTGATCCCTGTTCTGATTCTGATATTAATTCCATTTCTCATTCCGGTTTCAATCCCGTTCTATATTCCAGTTCCGTTCTAATTTTACTTTCCATTTTAATTTCTGTTCCAATTTCGATGCCCATTACGATGTCCTTTATGATTCTATCACCTTTTACGACACCATTGCTATTCCCATTTCCATTCCTATCCCAATTCCATCTCAAACTTCACATACAAACAATCCATCTACCAATATCGCGTCTCTGTAAGCACTTTTTTGTAATTTATTTCATATACCAGACATCTTCAGTTTTTATTGAATCTAAAATAATAGCAATCCAGCAATCGCCAAAGTATTATTCCACTTATGCTCTTGTAACTTCAAAGCCATAGAACGCACGAACTAGGTACGCTAAAAAATCTTTTTATTTTTTCATTTTTGCGCCAAATCATTCAATAAAACACAATAAAGCGCATCGAACTGAAATTGAAAATAAATATCTAGAGTTCGTTTTCAATTTACAGCCTCGTATATCAAATTCCATTAAATGTATGTAAGTACGTTTGCGTGTACATATTTATGGTGTACCATAACTATAATAGCACATATATATATCTACAAACATGCGCTCATACATTGCTCAACACTTTGTGAATAGTTGTTAACTAAGCTTTAGCAAGTATCTATCGAGTACAGAGAGAAAAGCACTAAAAAGTCATATAAAACGTGTTCATACTTTGTTAGAAAAGCATTCATATACATACTCAGTATGTATTTTATATCATATAACAAATATAACAACAACAAATTTGTAGGCTGACCATTAGGAGATAGTGCAAAAAAGCTACGGAGTGAAGTAGTGACAAGAAATAACTAGTTATTGTTACTCGAAAATGGCTATAAAACAAATGCTCAAAGGACGAGTGGACGATGGAACGATTGTTAGTCTTTTTATATCACATTTTCAACATTACTATGACCAGCATTTATACGGGCATTTAGTACGGCTAACAAACAACGAAAATTGGCACATGAATGAATTCGTGACTGAAAAGAGTAGCAAATGTAATGGAGTGCGATAATACTTATGCTATGGATATGGGTATGGACAGACAATGGTGCTATAGGAAATGATAAATAAATGAGTGTTTTGAATCGAGTACATACATATGTGTGAAGGTGGACTTTTATGGGCATACATAGTACAGCGCTAAACATAAATACATCCATACATAAGTGAACATAATCAAAACCTTTTTTATAAGTCAAAAACACACTTGAACGTACTTGCGTTAAATCACTTTCGATACTCTCCGTTCATAGCGTCTTTGTTAGCTTCGATATCTGTATGCCATTATTATTTTTATACAGCTACTATACGAAACTATCTATCTATATTTATCGTCGAGCTGCTCATCAAACACATAGCATTACAAGCACAACAACAACGTAAAAGCACATTTTCAGTTTCCAAGCCACTTAACTGGCCATAGCCATAAATTTTGGCATTTCAAAAGAAACGCACGCAACATACATACTTACAGCTATATCAATATCAGCGTAAATTTCGTTGTGGCAATTATTTATTTAGCCAAAAAAAAACGAAGGAATTGAAAAGTATACTAGCCATTAGCGCTCACACCAAAGGGTCTTTTGGGTGCCTCTTTTTGGAAAGTAAAAATAAAGGTGCATTTTGAAGGTCGCTAAACGGTTACACTCACTAGGGGTCTTCAAACAGACAAGTCAATACACGCTGTGCATAGTGTACTATATGTATTTAAGTACATTAGACCGTAGAAAACCTACTCTGAAGCCAAAGGCATTGCTGTATTAAGCTTAGAGGTCGAATCATTAATACCGAAGATATGAAAAAATGCATTTTTCTGACAGCTAGCGGCGTCCAACACAAAAATTTAAATATTTTTCGGAAGTATTTTCCAAAAAGGCTCGCATGGGGGACCTTGTTTTTG
Organism: Urophora cardui; assembly: GCA_960531455.1. Lineage (NCBI taxonomy): Eukaryota > Metazoa > Arthropoda > Insecta > Diptera > Tephritidae > Urophora > Urophora cardui. Next base: position 151,777,237 of record OY482672.1, on the reverse strand, counting down.
GTTCACCTAAGCGAAACAGTCTAATATACATAGATATGTGTTTTTATCGCCAGCAAGTATGTTAATGCTCATAAGAAAATGCAATAAAAAATAACAACTAGTATATTTTCAAAGCATCAATAAGCATTTATTTTTTATACACAACATACAATTAAAAATTTATTAATAGCAGTAAAAGCAGAAAAGTGGTCTAGACAAATGAAATGAAAAAAAAAAAAAAAAATAATAATAATAATAATGTAGCATTTGGGGAAGCTTAAACGCTACTAAGCCAAATTAAGCGCCATCAAGGCCAACATTGTCACCACCTCTAGGCGTTTTTATTAAATAAAATTTATGCTTATTTAAATTTCAAGCACGCGCGTATTGCTTAATGCGCTAATCAACATTGGTTGTCTACAAACATTTTAGTTTTCATTCAACAGCCCGCATGTTACGTATACGCAATGGTGTACCACATTTGTACTGTTTATAGGTATCAATTTGCTCGCCATACTCTGCGCTCTAGCTCTACCTTTCACCAGCGCATTGCTATATAAATACTTTAAAATCCTTTCACAAAATTATCTACATGCCGCTAACCAATATTGTCAAGACTATTTCACTATTATGCCTTTTACTATAACTAAGAAAAATACTAAAAAAATACTGCCAACTAAATTCAATCAAAACACCGTAAAAAAGTAATAATAAAAAAGCAAGCAGAAAATATTGTTTTGAACAATGGCGGACAAGCACACACATGCATACACACACTTGAAAAGTACAAAAGTATTTAAGTGGTCAGTAATAAATCTCAGCATGCCATCACGGCGCTATGCTCTGCTCTGCTCGGCTGGCTTTAGTAAACGAATTGCTGTATGTATGAATAGTAGAGTGTATGTATGGCGAAGATGGACGCGCGTAACAATTTAAATTAAACGCTAAAAGGCGTGCGCAACACAAGCAAAAATATTACAAAAAGGCAGTCAGTGCGGTTGAAAAGTTGTAAGCGAGTTGGCGTTGGCGCAAACTTCTACAAAACACAAAAAAAAAGTAAGCAAAAGAACGCAGCTTTGGCGTTGAGGCGCAGTGTTGCCACTTTAGCTATTTTGTAGCTAAATTTAGCTATAACTTTTGGCGTTTAGCTACAGATATTTGCGTTTAGCTATTAGCTATTTTTGTTAGCTTTTTTTTTAATAGCTTAGCTATTTTTAGCTATTTTTCTTAATTTCTTTATTTTGCACATCAGTTTATCATTTTAAGCTAATGAGTCATCTGCGAGTTTATGAAAACTTGAAAGTGTATACTTATCCTTATGATTATCAAACTATACAAAAGTTGATAGTCTGACATGCCTTCCTTATTTTATCGATTATTGGTGCATTCATATGCAAGGTTGATGCAATCAAGGCAGATCTAGGAAGGTAGGCTCGGTGGCGAATTCAGAAATTTCCCATGTATTTTGTTATTGTAATTGGTAGAGTGTAATGTCAAAATGATAATTCGCTTTAGTTAAAATCTGAATTCGCTTGAGACTCGCCCATTCCTATTGGTCATGATGTGAATTCGCTTTGATTTTGACATTTCACTCTTCCTTTGTAAATAAAAAAGTAGTTTCTGAATTCGCCACCGAGCCTACCTTCCTAGGTCTGCCTTGGATGCAATAAGGTTTTTGCAGTACGCAAAAGCAACTCTGTCATACATTTTGTTGTTGCCCATTTTGCTATTTGAATTCGCAAATGACCATTGGCATACGCGATATTTAAACCGTCCTTTTCACGGTGTATTCGTAAAATTTTTCAGAACTTTATTATCAAGTTAATTGAGCAACTCCGCCAACGCTTACCGCAGAATATTCAGTCTTTAAAAAATATTGAATTTTTTTCTGTAAATAAGCCAAAAATATTTGACACTTTCAAGGATGAAAAGGATCACTTTAACACGGAGGAAATCACTATTTTAGAAATGCAATGGAAAAACTACACGCATACCCATGGAAGGGAACTACCTCTACAATAAAGTTTTGTGTAGACGTAAGAAAGCTTAGAAATGCTCTTAACGAAAATCCGTTTGAAGAACTACAATCTTTTGTGTTTAATTTTCTAATCCTACCGCTTAGTAATACAGAAATAGAACGTAGATTTTCTGTTATGAACGTAATAAAAACAAAGCGAAGAAATAGAATGCAATTATTTATGTTAAACTCTCTGTTGACTGTTAGGTATGGTCTAAAAAGGCTTGAAAAATGTAATAATAACTTTAAAATTCCTAACGATATTATTAAAGCAATGACTTCAGTTAATAATAATTCAATTGTGAATTAAATGAAGAAGATATGATTTCTGAAATGTTATTGAATCAAATTTTTAACTAAAGTTTAAATATTAACTAGTCGCTATTATAATTTATTTTAATACTGCAATTGAATGTACATACATACATACATACATATGTAATGAATTGATTTTTTTCATTGTAATAATTTTATTATGCGACGTACATATATAAGAACATACAAACAAATATATGTATGGCTACAATATATAATATATGTATATATAAATATTCATATATGTGAAGTTGTTTTATGTCACGCCTTTTTAAAAAAATCATTATTTGGCTATTTTTGAAAAAAAAAAATTTGGCTATTTATTTTAGCTATGAAAAAAATTATTTAGCTCTTTTTAGCAATTTTTTTATTTAATTTAGCTATAAGCTTCAAAATATTCTGGCAACACTGTTGAGGCGCTGCAAGCACATACAACATGCTGGCAGGCACGCACATAAAAGGCTATTACAATGTAAAAGTGTACGTGTGTATTTATGTGTGTTGTGTGAGTACTCAAGTAGCGTATCATAGCAATGTTTGCTTGATTGTTCGAACGATCGTGAATGTATGTCTGCATTTGTGTGTGTGTGTATTTGGCTAAAAATGCAGTTAAATATAGAAATTTTTCTCATAGAAATAAACTTTTCAAAAAGCTAGTCTGTGAAATATTATAGACTTAGGTACAAATAAAGTATACATATATAATTTTGGTGCACATTAAATATACTCGTATAAAGAGACACTTGCCAACAAAGAAAATATTTCGTTTCGGAGATATTAGAGCAATAAAAATTTTTCTTTAGAAATGCCATACTAAGCAAGTTTTAAGCCGTAGATTGGTACTATTGAACACGGAACACGTTACTTTAATTCGACATTAGTGACCACAAGCTCAGCGCCACCTATATAAATTGTATGCTTTGAACAAGCTTCAAAAGTGGTACTGGATGCTCACAAATGTAAAAGTATCTGTACTGTTTAAAAACTGGTTTAGAACTGGCTACAACAACTGGTTAAAAACTGAGGCCTCTCAGGCCTGACATCTTTGAGTTCGAAGAGGTTATCGAAAAAAGATTCGCCAAGGCACTTCATTCTGCCTTGACAGTGCGAAGGTATTAGAGTTACAGTTGTAAGCAGAATAAAAATTTTATTTCAATATATTTCATTAAGTACAATCAAAAGAACACTTAATTATATAAAGTTCAATTTCGCTAAGTGTTTTATATCAAAGTACATATATAATTCAACACCCCCACTCGAAATATACTTATATAATTATTAAGCCTATTTGTTTACAAAAGAATTTGTGTTTATCAATACAAACTGGCTTAGTTAAAAAATCGGCTAACATTTTATCTGTTGAAATACTACAAAAAGTTACTTCATTCATTTTCTGTTTTTCTCTAATAAAATGATGCCTAATGTCAATGTGTTTAGTCCTTCGATGATATAAATCATTTTTAGCAATATGAATAGCGCTTAGGTTATCACAAAATATTTTTGTTGGTAACATTACATCAAACTTTGTATTCAGTTCTTTTTCAAGACCTCTTAGCCAAATCACCTCTTGTGTAGTAGCTAATAAAGCCATGTATTCAGCTTAACTCGTCGATAAAGCTACAGTTGGTTGTCGCTTACTATTCCACGATATTGCTCCGTTTTGCAAAATATTAAGATATCCAGTTACAGAACGCCGTTCATTAACATCATTTGCCCAATCTGCATCTGAATATGCAACTATATCTAAATTTCCCGATTCAGAATAAATCAATTTCATTTTAAGAGTCCCTTTTAAATATCTGAAAATACGTTTGACAGCCGTCCAGTGAGTACGATTTGGATTATTGTTGAAACGACTTAGAAAATTTACTGCTTGACAAATATCCGGTCTTGTACACTGAGCAGCAAATAAAAGACTTCCTATAGCTTGTTGATAGGGAACTTCTTTCATTGATTCATCTATCATATCTGACTTCTTAAGTTTTTGATTCAAATCAAATGGGGTTGAAATTGGATTACAATTTTCCATGTTATATCTTCGAAGCATTGAATTTATATATTCTTCTTGATCAAGATATATATTATTACCTTTTTGAGTAATTCTCATACCCAGACATTGTCTTGCCTCTCCTAAAAACTTCATCTTAAAATTGCTCATTAACTTTGTTTTTAAGTCTTGTACATAAAAACTGTCATTACTAAATAACAACATGTCATCCACATATAATGCTAAAAATGTCAATTTATCGTTGTTTGAATTATAATAAATACAAGGATCATATTGAGACTGTTTTAACCCGTATTTTTTTAATGATGCATCCAATTTAAGGTTCCAAACATGACTTGCCTGCTCTAAACCATAAAGTGCCTTTTTAAGCTTAAGTACATGCCCTTTTGGAATTTCTACTTGCGATGGCGGTTCAACATATATATATTCTGATAACTCGCCTTGCAGAAAAGCAGTTACAGCATCCATTTGCTCTATTTTCAAACCATATCGTACAGATAATGCCAACAAATAACGAATAGATGTGTAACGAACGACTGGCGAAAAAACTTCCTCATAATCTATACCTTTTCGCTGAGTATATCCTTTAACAACAAGTCGAGCTTTGTATCGAATGTTTTCATCAGGCTCTCTCTTCTTTTTGAAAATCCACTTCGTCTTAATTAAATTGCAGTTTTTAGGTTTTGGGACTACTATCCAAGTCTGGTTATCTCTTAAAGAATTAAGTTCACTATCAATCGCGTCTTTCCATTGATTAACTTCTTCACTAGATAAAGCTTCCTCAATCGTATTTGGTTCATCATTTGTTAAAGTAGTTGTAATACCACAATAGTTCTTCTCATGTTTGTTTGCAATCCTTTCATGAAGCTGCGACAACAGGTATTATAGTCCCATCCCAATGTGGCCGCGCGTGTTGCAGTGGTCCAATATTCTGTGAAATCGGTAGTTAAATTGAAAATGCTTCTTCTATATCTCTTTAGAATGGCTGAAGATCGCATATAATTGTAAAACGGCCGCGCAAGCTTCTTCAGACTCTGCAAGTCTGCAACTTTCTCCGCTTAGTTCTAGTCTCCCCGAGTCAGTGCCGAGAGATTCCACCCTCGATACAACCCAGGGGCGCAATAAGAGCCCAGCCCTTCCGGGCCAGCTCATCGGCCATTTCGTGGCCCTGGATATCGCGTTGCCCGGGCTCCAGATCAGGGATACGTTATGTCGACTTGCCAAGCGCATGCCCCTCCCTCTTTGTATTGCACGGTCAGGCTTGATGAAACCGTTGCAGATTCCAGAGCCTTCCGAGCTGTCAGACTTTCCGCGAAAATTTCAACCCTGTTAAAAACAGCGGTATTTTCCGTTGCAAGTGGAGCCTTGCAGGCCTCCAGTGTGGCGATAACCTCTGACTGAAAGACGCTCGCCTTATACGGTAGCCTAATTGATATTGAAGTTTCCGTATGAGTTGCAAAAACGCCCCATTCCACATGCTAACCGCTGACCCATCAATGAAAATTGAAACAACGAATCTCTGAGCGAGTTTACCATTTCCACAGTCCTTCCTAGATGGAAAGATAATTTCACAGTTTGTATCGAAGACAATTATAGGACATATATAGGAGTCAGTGACTTGGAGAAGAATGCCAACGTGACCGCATGTGCGTTCCTTATAGAGTACCAACTCCCGCAACCCAAGAGCGACCTGAGATCCAGTTTCCTGGACAAAAAGATCAATGGGAAGTATGTATATTGGAAATCATATTCAGGGCCTCCGCTGGGCATAATTTAATCGCCGCTTTGATTCCTGTATTTAGCCTCCAGTTTATCTTAGGCGTCAGGAAAACTCTTAGATATTTTGCACTATAAGAAAGACTTATGACTAGACTGCGGATCTTTATGCAAAAAATTTAAAATGATTTATTAAGAGTTATATTGATTCAAAACTATATATTCACATTCCAAAGCGAATTTTCTTGCTCTGTTTTGGATATGCAAAATATATGCAACTTATATGCAGGTTATATGCAAGTTATATGCAAATTAAAAGTACACATTTTTTACATCAGATATGGAATTTTAAGTGATATACACAATAAGTAAAGTATAGTTGAATGCAAAAATCATATGTTCTATGCTGAATCTTTTGTTCTATGCAAATATAAAAACCATTAACACCCAAAAACAAACTGCAAATGGGAACTAATATTTATTATAATAATTTTTAATGTAAAGAGGTAATTTTAGTTGTAGTTAAGACCACAATATACTACAAGTGTTTTCTCCACATTTTCAATGGAAACATTGTGACGCTTATCGGTTAAGATCCGTTTATATGCTGAAAATGAACGCTCAACATCACAAGATGTAACCGGAGCATACTTAAATTCGCTCCAAAATTGACTGGGAATCTGTATTCCAGTTTCTAATATTTTGTTGTCACCTGAAAGTATTTTGGCTACTCCTAATATGACTTCAAAAGCAGGTTCTTCTTTTTTGAAATAGTTTCAATTTTGACGAAAACTATTTGCCCACATGATCCTGACGTAGCGTCAAGTCCTTCAAAAGCTTCTGTTATTAGGGCCATTGAAGCCATTAGGGGAACTCCGCGAGACTCTAACTTGCGGATTAAAACTGCTAAACCTCAATTATTATGCAAATATGCAAGTTATATGCAAATATGCAAGTTATATGCAATATGCAAGTTATATGCAATATGCAAAATATGCAGAAATAAATATGAAAATTTAGAATATTTTGTTAATAACTTTCATTTTTCTCTTTGGAACCATATCGCTATCTCTTTTCCTTAAAAATATGCAATTACATAAAGATCCGCAGTCTACTTATGACGTTTTCGATTCTAGCATAAAATGTTACCCTTTAATATCTCAATTATCAAATTACGTAACCAGTCTTCGTTTTAAATGGCTGGGTTTGTAGATAATGATGACCTCTGACTTAGCTAGAGGTCAATATTCGCTGAAATTAGCACACAAGCTTACAAGATGGCTAAGAAAATCAAGCAGGGCAACATTTTTTCCAGAAACGAAAACGGCATTATTTCTCTACCATTGAGAACTGTTAGGTTGAAATTAGGTAGCTTCTTTCACGTGGTAAAAAGCATCAGCTCTCCTTTTGCGGGGTTTGAACTAAAAACTAGTTAGAATTTGTTGAAAGCTCGTTAATAACTGGTTTAAGTAAACAAAAAACTGCTCGGTCTACTTTTGACCCTGATGATTAATAAAAGGGTTATATATAGGTTATGAACTCGAAAAAATCGGTTATAGTAAAAATAAAACAAGCTTGGCTACCTCTTTTACCGTTGTTGACTAGTGTTAATGCTATTTTCACATTTTTCTACATTTAGCTATAAATATGTGCAAGCGCTATGTGGATAGCTGTGTATATACATATGTATATACATACATATTTAAGTATCTATGCAGTGAAAGAGGTCAGTAATGCCAGCTCGAGCAGCAGCAACTATGAAGCCATACTTCCACAGCGCTGCACTCGACACATATACCCACTTTTTCATTTAGTTTTGGACACATGAGCATACAAGAGCGCGCATATAATAATAATAATACAATGGCGCTTTTTTATAACTCTGACGAGTTTTATGGCCGAGCTTCTCTCCCAATTGGAGTTGTGCTCCTTTTTGGCTTTTCCTACTAATTGGGTGAACCTTCAGTTTTATGCCGGCTCCGAACGGCGAATGCATTTTTCGTGAGAAGCTTTTTCATGGCAGAAATACACTCAGAGGGTATGTCGCCCACTGCCGAGAGGTGACCGCTGCTCTTAAAAAACCCAATAATTGGATTTTTACTAATTAGAAAAATTGTTTTGGTGTCTTACACGGACCGTGGTTTGAACCTGAGACCTCTGGCATAGCAGGCGAGCACTCTACCAACTGCACCACATAAGTACATACATACTTGCAAGGACGCACATGGATGCTTAGACGTATACGTTTGTGGCTATTTTTAGAGCTTAGATATAACAAACTATGCATTAAATATATATGTATATATATCTACTTTGGCCACGAAATAGAGATGTATATAGACACCGACATCGGCATCGACATCGACATCTATGGACATAAATACACGCCCGCTTTGGCTTGGGCTTTGCCATAATTTTACGCTTATTTATGTTGATGGCGTGTAGAGCTGCTAACGCAAAACATAGAAAAACATGTATACATACATGCACAGACACATACTTACATTTCGACACACGCATCGCTTGTTTATAGCTTGGCTAACTTTAATCGACATTGAATGTCTTATGCGGTTGCCCTTCATCAAACTGCGCCTGGCTTGCGCTGCTCCTCTTGCGCTGCTACTCTTGCTCTGCTCCTCTTGCTATGCTCCTCTAACTTTTTGCTTTGCTTTGCTGCTCGTCTGATTTTGGCAACTTTTGCGCTTTTATTAAGTATGTTACTATTCACGTATATATGTTTGCTTGAATGTGCGTATTTTTGTATTAATATTAGTCAATTACTTTTCGCATAAATGAATATATTATGCACGTGCTTTATAGTGACTAGATAGTATTTTTAATCTTAGACGAGCGAAACATAAAATCAAAGTTGAATTTAATAATATGAAAATAAATATACATATATTACAGCAAGAAAGTACCTACACATAAATGCGCTACAATAAAGCAGGATTTTCATGAAAACATAAAGACAAGCAATAAAAACAAGCATGAAAAGCTATTATAATTCACGCTGGCTTGACTTGATTTGACAGTCATTTTTTTTGTTTTTTTTTCGCTGTTTCTTTTACTTTTCATTGACTTTTTATACTCAGCTGTACTAGTACACAGAGTATTATAGTTTTAATCACATAACGGTGGATTGTAACACCATAAAATAATCGAGATAGATATTGACTTATATATATCAAATTGATCAGGGTGAAAAAAGAAATCGATTGAGCCATGTCCGTCCGTCTGTCCGTCTGTCCGTCTGTCTGCCTGTACGCACGATAACTCGCGCAAAAATTGAAATATTTTGATGAAATTTGGAATGCAAGTTGGTATCAAGACTGGAACGGATGGTATTGAAAATGGGCGAAATCGGACCATGACCACGCCCACTTCCCCTATATAGTAAAAATCGGAAATTTTGTATCTCAGTCACTAATAGAGCTAGAGTGATAAAATTTCACCCACGTGTGGAGCTCAGCCCCTTATGAAGAAATTTGGTAGGCGTGATATACTTGCTTAGGCAAATGCTTGGACGAAAAATTGCCAAAATCGGTTAACGACCACGCCCACTTTTATATATGGGTATTATAAAGTGGCCTAATAAAAACATTTTAAGCGATATCTTTGTCAAATATAGAGATAATTCGTAGAAATTTTGTAGCATGAGTTCCACAATAGACCGGAAACAAAAAATAGAAAAATTTGGAAAATGGGCGTGGCACCGCCTCTTTTTAGACAAAGGAATATACGAAATTTCGGAGCCCATAACTCGACAAATAATTGAGATATTATGATGAAACTTGGTTTATACACTTCTATAACTTGTGTTAATAGACACGCAAAAATTAATTCAAATCGGTTTATGACCACGCCTACTTTTAACAAAGATATTTCTGGAACACCCTTTGGGAATTTGTATCGTGACATCTTTGTAATTAGAAGTCATAAAGGAATGAAATTTTGCAGAAAGAATAATAATCATATGCTTAGTTGGATGACTGATAAAAATTTAGAAAATGGGCGTGGCTACGCCCACTTTATGCAGCACTCGCTTTATATAAAGTACACCGTGTTTCCATCAAACGCAAACAAACAATTAAAGCATACAGCTGAGTATCTAATGTTCGATTCCACCCGAACTTAGGCTTCCTTACTTGTTCTATTTTACTTTTTGATTTTTACATGCAGAATAATAAGCTGTAAATTAAAACACGAAGTGTGAATGGAAAAAGGAAGAAGCTTGTTATTTAATTTCTTTCCTTTTTTCTTTTTATTTTTTATTTTATTTTTCCTTTTCATTTTTTATTTTTTTATTTTATTTTTCCTTTTTCTTTTTTCTATTTTTTCTTTTCTTTTTTATTTTATTTTTTTTTCTTTTTTTCTTTTTTTATTTTATTTTTTTCTATTCTGTCGTGCCTTCTTTTTTTCATTTCATGCCATCAGCTTTATAATTTACGTGTTTGACATTTGACAAATAGTCCACAGCGAAGGAGGCATCAGTCTAAGTAAATCGGTGCTAGAACATAAATAGGCAAAAGGAACGATGACTACAGACACAAACAAAGACACACACAAAAACTCAAACAAAGACACAGACTGCTGGCGGCCGACTTGCCATACTTACACAAACAGGAAAACAGCGAAAAAACGCCACCATCCCAAATTAATAGGCAAAAGAAATTGACGATTCTAATAAGAAAATACTTTAAATGAAAAAAAAAAAAAGATTTTCAAAAATTAAAAACATGTTTTGTTTGTGACTATTATATCAAGTAGATGTACATAAATCCTTAGTAATCTGTGCGCTATGAAGGCTTTTGAGACAAGTAGGCTGTGTTGGGGCGGCTTTGGTGGGGCTTACCGGCAAATCAGTCTAATAATAAACCAAATATAACAAATCAACGAGCAGAAGCCGAAAATAAGCTACATAGTAAGTAACAAGCACTACACCAGGCTGACGCACGTCAGAGATTCCCAGCAGAAAAACGAAGATGTGGTAAGTACTCACCTTACATACAAAACTTTGCCAGCGTACCCAATAGTCTCAAAGGTATGAAATGGATTGGAATGGAATTTTAGTATGCCGGTAAAACTATGCATTTCCCAGGCACTCAGGCATATTTCCCCCTTGTACTTAAAGCCTTCAGAAAGGATCAGCGTGTAGGGAAAGGTTAGTTAGAGGAATCCATATATGTAGCTTATAAATGGAATATCTTCAAACATTTTTTTCTGGGTTGTTTATATAAATTTACATATATTTATTTATATACGCACGCATCTGTATTATTATACAAACACCCATATTTATTTCCCCAATCGCCAATTTTCACAGGCCGCCCAACAGCACCATCATCAATTACTTGCACATTTTCGGTGTGTGTGCTGCTCGCTCGTCGAGAAAATGAGATGAAAATTGCTTTGTTAGTGCTAAAGTTGGCATAAAAAAACTTTTAACTTTTTTCTTGTAGCAAATATTACTTTTTTTCAAACTTCTTCACATACTTTACATTTCTTCGTCATTATTTTTACGCTTTTTGTCTTCTTACACATTAATTTACGCGCACAAATAGCGGCAGAGAGAAAAAGTTGACTGTAAATAAAAAGCAAGCAAATTAAATTTGTTGTATAAAAAAAGAACAAAAAATGAAAACTTCAAATGTTAATGCTAATATTTGAGAAGAAGACAAAGCGGTGGAAAAACAAAAAAAGCGTGTTAAAAACAAAATATCTAAAAATTATGTCGCCCATTTGCGGCAAATTACCTTGTTTATAAAAGCGAACCGCAAATACTTTTTTGAATTTGAGTTGAGTTGAATTGACCGCCGACGCAAAATATTCTTACCAGGAATCAACATAAAAACGCAAACTTGAAATGAAATAAAGCTAATAAATTGCGTAAGGAAACATTATAATTTACGCAAAGTGAAAAGTTTATTAGATTTTCAAATTTTTGTGCGCAATGATACATGAAATAAGCAGGAAGAACAAAATAAAATTATGAGTATCTACAACTTTTGCCCAATGTTATACGTTACACGGTTTTATTTGCAAGACAATGAGGAAATCAGATTTTATTATAGCGCTTAAAGTGACAAAAAAGTGTAAAGTCACAAAAAATTTGTCACAAAGCAAAAATAACAACAATTTTTATGGATCTAGCTCTGTCTTCAATGAATTCCAGGCGCAGATAGCGGCGATAAAGGAGGCGGTTGAGTTCTTGTAGGCAAGTAAAAGCGAATGTAAAGCCATTTACAGCTTCTCAGATAGCCAAGCTGCACTGAAAGCAATTCGAAGTGCCACGTGTAAATCCAGAACCTTGGAAGATTTCCGCAGATCTATAAATGAGAAGATGGCTGAGCAGTTTGACACTGAACACCGTAACATAACGGGAAAACTAGATGGCTGACGAACTTGGTAGAGGAGGCACATCCGCTCCACTTTAACTGTCGTCAAAGGGCTTAGGTATGCCTCTCGATACCAGCAAGTTCCCACTGAAGGATTTCTACTTCAGAGAAGCGAATGACAGTTGGCATTTTCTGAGTACTTACTACCATACGAGGCTCTTTTGATCTAACTGCAACGCCAGACGAACCAAGAGTCTAGTATCAGTCGGCAGTTTCGAAGTAGCACTAATGACGGGACAATTAACAGGCCACATAATCCTTGGAAAGCAAGAAAAAAGTATGAATGCTCCAAATTACGATTACTGTAGTGCGTGCGGCGACGAATTGGAGCCCGAAACAGTAAAACACCTGCTTTGGGATTGTCCAACACTGGGAAGTAGGCGACTTAAGCATTTAGGGCCTACCTATTTAGGTATCTAGGAGAACTACACAGTGATATAGAAAATCAATAAAATTCCAAGATTTCTGGAATTCACATGATGATTCGGGTCGATAGGGTGGTCTTCGGATCCACGTGGTATCACAATGTGACCTTCGGGACCTAAATGTGCTTCCTCTGCAACGTAAATTAGCTCTGCCTTAACTCTATATTATTTAGTTGCAAGCAACTCCTTTCTCCACTACTTGTGCCACAAGAAAACAATTCGTGTAAGCATCCAATGATAAAACACCTGCTTTGGGATTGTCCAACACTGGGAAGTAGGCGACTTAAGCATTTAGGGCCTACCTATTTAGGTATCTAGGAGAACTACACAGTGATATAGAAAATCAATAAAATTCCAAGATTTCTGGAATTCACATGATGATTCGGGTCGATAGGGTGGTCTTCGGATCCACGTGGTATCACAATGTGACCTTCGGGACCTAAATGTGCTTCCTCTGCAACGTAAATTAGCTCTGCCTTAACTCTATATTATTTAGTTGCAAGCAACTCCTTTCTCCACTACTTGTGCCACAAGAAAACAATTCGTGTAAGCATCCAATGATATTTTACACAAATAATCACACTTACTCGTCATTATGATCATTAATTAGGCAAATCTTACATGCTCAAATAGGCACATGTTACTTATACGCACAGGTGAACATGCTTGATGCCCCAAGTGGCATTAAAGCGCGGTTGCTGGAAGGCAATGTACACACATAACATAAGCATCGTGACGCCAAAGAATCGCAAGCTTAGTCGAAGCAGATTGAAGATGAATATTTAATTTGAAAATGTTAGACGCCAGACTTTTAGACGAAGAATTTTCTATTAGACCAAAATTGAGCATTCATTACATGTGCTAAGGAAAATTCCTTACAATAAAAAGAAACAGACCGCAAATTAAATTGAATAAAATCTTTAATTTATATATATCTAAGAACAAATTTTCTCTGCACGCAGTTATTAGCGGCAAATTAGGGCCGCAGCAGATGACTTGAGAAGCACAAGGCCACTTTCATTAATAGATAGAAAAAACTTGTTTGCCTACAAACGTCAAAGCGGCATTGAACTTAAAAAAAATATTACTTTCCACTATCTAAAGATTACACATTCCGCAATGGCATTTTCTAAAATGCGCCAAATTCTGCGAAGAAGGAAGAACATAAATTTTTTAACAGATAGAGATAACATTACTTAAAGTATCTAAGTATATCTGCCTACACATGCTTAACCCTTCTGTTACATTTAGGTCATTTGATGACCTCTTTTTGTTTAATTTTCTCATAAATGCTAATATGAACAAAATTTTAGAATTTCCCTCAATGTATTTCTGTATTGAGGAAAATCCTTTCGCAAAAGCATAAAAAGAAGGATTTTGCATTATCAAACAAGTCGTAACATCAAGAGTTACGTGTGCGCCCCTTCAGGTCATTCAGTGACCGCCAGTGTTATTTTGTGCGCAAAAGCTGATTTCTATTAAATTCGTATAAAAATGAAAGAGTGAAAGCTTCGGTAAGTATTTTAATTCCAATATTTTATTATTTGTGATATATTTTCAGATTAATATATGTATGGTTTAGAGCCAAATCGCCTGGCACAAAGCCGAATAGAGTATATCATTGATAATGATGTGGATGTTGATGAGTGTAGTGAAGTTGAGGGCGAAGACAATATAGTCGATTAGTTTGAGCCCGATGGTCCTTCTTACGAATATGCAGGAAGTGATAACGACGAATTAATTGACCTTGTATTGGAAAATGAAGGTAGTACCCACTCCCGTGTATTATTCCACAGATAGAAATATTGAGTGGTCAACGTAGCCGATTAGGCAGAATAGTGGTAGGACCACAATAGAAAATATAATTTACCGAAACAGCTTCTATAATTCTACAAAATCAGAAGTGCATACAACTGACCAACTGGTTGAAACATATGCATACAAAAGACAAACCAATGTATGGACAAAATCGTACAGAGTTACCGTTTCCACAATCTTTGGTCTTGAACATAAAAATTAAAAATATATTAAGTATATGCATTTAAATAAGTGTATAAACCGATAAATAATCAATTGACCTAATAAATTTTGAAAATTTCCAATGAAATTATACTTCCATATCGATATATATGAAAAACACAGGTAAGGTCATTCCGTGACTTTAATGTCACATGCGTAAGTTTTTTTGAATGTAACAGAAGGGTTAAGCAAAACCAAATCGGCTGCAATTTTCGTTTACTTAAGGCGCTGCCTACATACAAGCAAAACATACATATAAATATGACTCTACAGATGTGCATTTCGAAGCTTAGTCTACTTATGCGTGCATGCAGAAAAGTAAGCCTATTTAGTTGCCAACTTAAGTTATGGATACTGCAATCGAAGCAGGCAACACGTACGCACAAACTGCATGCACACACATAAGCGCGTTGTGGCATGCAACCTAGAGCCATAGATATTTTTGTCAACAAACCAGAAACTTTATCTACAAGTACATACCACATACATATAAGCGAGACAATGGCGCATTTATTAAAAGGGTATGAGAGTAAAGTGCAGCACCGGCTGCATGGCATGCCCTCACAATGCTTTGAAATTGTCACATAGATAATGCGCTCGTCTTCTAACGAGCTGATTGCATTGGATTTACAATAAGTGGCTGTAATATGCCCGTCTAACGGCTATGATATTGAAAGGCATTTTGCATAATATAACCATACACACAGTAAAGGAAGGTGTAAACAAAGCGAGTGAATGGCATAAAAAGCGATAAGCTTGGTGCATAAACTTGGTTGGTTGAATTGAATTTCAGACGGTGTGAAGAATGATCGTTGGCGGTAATTTATAAGCTGGAAGACATTTTTTGTATTGAACTTGGCTTGACTTGTTTGGCCTCTCACCTTTACAACGTGTGTACTTATTACACGAATATAGCTCAACAATTCGTTCTCAAAAATTACAATTCCAGTTCAAAAAATTATAATTCCAGTTCAGAAAATTACAATTAAAGACAATTTAGGAAAATTACAGAAAACTTAAATTCAGAAAATTAAAATTCAATTCAAATTTCAATTTCAATTTCAAAAAAAAAAAAATAACAATTTTGCACTTAAAATAAAAAAAGTATAATTCTAGTTCAAAAATTAGAATTCAAAACAATTCAGAAAATTAATTAATTTAAATAAAAAATTTTATTTCAATTAAAAAAATTACAATTCAAAACAATTCAGAAAAATTACAAAAAAAAAAATAAATGCATAAATTAACAATTTTAGTTCAAAAAACTTCAATTCATTTTTAGAAAATTACAAGTCAAATAAAAAATTATAATCCAAATTCAAAAAATAACAACTAAAATAAAAAATTACACCAGAATACTACACCTTTTCCAGTTTAAGTTCAGAAAGTTACAATTGAAGTTTAGAATTTCCAATTGAAGTTAAGAAAGTTACAATTGAATTTCAAAAAATTACAATTGAAGTTCAGAAAGTTAAAATTGAAGTTCAGAAAATTACAATGGAAGTTCATTTGGAAATTCTGAACTTCAATTGTAACTTTCTGAACTTCAATTGGAAATTCTGAACTTCAATTGTAATTTTCTGAACTTCAATTGTAATTTCTGAACTTAAACTGGAAAAGGTGTAGAATGTTCAGAAAATTCCAATTCAAATAAAAAATTATATTTTAATTTCAAAATATTACATTTCAATTTCGAAAATTACGACTAAAATAAAAAAAACTACAATTCCAGTAAACAAAATACTATTCAGGTTCAGCAAATTACAATTATAAAAAATAAATACAATTCAATTTCAGAAAATTACAACTGAAATAAAAAGAAAACTAAATCCAAGGATCAGAAAATGACCATTCCAAAAAAAAAAATTATATTTCAATTTAAAACAAGTTCAAAAAATTACAAATCAGATAAAAATTATAAATCAAAAAAAAAAAAAAAAAAACAATTAAAAAATTAAATTAAATTTCAGAAAATTTCAATCAAATTGAAAATTACAATTCAAATAAAAAAATTTTAATTCAAGTAGACAAAATACAACCCAGGTTAAGCAAATTACAAATTCAAGAAAAAAAAATTAAAGATCAGAAAATTAAAATTCAAGTAAAAAAATTACAATTTGAATTCAGAAAATTACAAGTCAAGTTGAGAAATTTACAACTAAAGTAATATTTTTGTTTAGCTCATTTCTGTGCGATCCTCATAGTCGTTGTTGACAAAAAATGTTACGCTTGAAGTGAAAAAGGCTGCAAGCGTTATTTAATCTACACTTTTGTAATGCTAACGCTGCTTTAAGCCTGCAGCAACTGTGCTCTTTCTAGCTTTAGTCCTTTGTTGTGCGAGAGTCAGTCGCTCTCAATGCCAATGCATTGCATCGTTAAAATCTCGTCAACATATTTTATCCTACACACTTTGCGTACTTACACCTACACTACAAACATTTTTATATACATTTCGTATACTTAGTTATGCATACATAGTAAATATATGCATTACATACTTTAACTTTAGACATTTTAATGAATGTGTCTGTGTAAATATGCATTGCATCATAAAAACAAAAAAAACTTGAACTCCGACCGCCGCCATTGTCATACAACAAAAGCCGGTCTTTTGCTGAACAAAAGTGAGCGAAGCGCGCAAAAAAAAGGGTTAAGTTGCGTGTGCGTGTGTGTTTATTATTTATATGCAAACAGTTTTACACCCACACACACACTTCCTAAAAACATAATCTATGATGAATTTCATATCAAACCCAATACGCGTTGAACCCGACCCCCTCAGAATTTGATGAAATTTTGCACAGAGGTACATCTTACCTACCCAAACACAACCTCATTTTCAGAAATTGCATTTTCGAAAAATTGTGGGCGTGGCAAGGTATCGAAATATTCAAAAATATTCGAAAATATTCGAAAAATGACGATAATAGGTACTTTTAAAGTGTGATTACTAGGGAACGGCTTTACCGATTTCAAAGATCTTCACACCATTAGAAAGGTATTGAAATTAGCTTTCAAAAAAATACACTGTAAAAATTTTTTTTGTTTTAGTACACTGAAAAAAAATGTTTTCCAAAATAAAATTTGAAACTGAAAAAACACTTCAAAGATCAAGCGATTTTGAAAAATACACATTTTTTTTAGAAAGGTCTATTTAATATATATAACATATCTGAAAACTAAAATGGCCTTTTTCTTTATTTTTTTTTTAAATTTATTTAAGTAAATGCATCTCTTGGCTTTCTTATATTTTGATATCACGCGTAAACTAATCAACCGATTTCAAAAATTTGTATACCGTTAGAAAGGTATTAAAATCACCTTTTGAAAACATACACTGTAAAAATTCTATATTACATATTACACCTAAAAAAAAATTTTCAACATTTTTTTTCAAACTGAACTGAATTTTTTTTTTTTCAGTGTAATATGTAATACAGAATTTTTACAGTGTATGTTTTCAAAAGGTGATTTTAATACCTTTCTAACAGTATAACAATTTTTGAAATCGGTTGATTAGTTTACGCGTGATATCAAAATACAATAAAGCCAAGAGATGCATTTACTTAAATAAATTTAAAAAAGAAATAAAGAAAAAGGCCATTTTAGTTTTCAGATATGTTATATATATTAAATAGACCTTTCTAAAAAACATTCTTATTTTTCAAAATCGCTTGGTCTTTGAAGTGTTCTCCCAGTTTGAAAAAAAAAAATTTTGAAAATTTTTTTTCAGTGTAATATGTAATATAGAATTTTTACAGTGTGTGTTTTCGAAAGGTGATTTTAATACCTTTCTAATGGTATAAAAATTTTTGAAATCGGTTGATTAGTTTACGCGTGATATCAAAATATAAGAAAGCCAAGAGATGCATTTACTTAAATAAATTTAAAAAAAAATAAAGAAAAAGGCCATTTTAGTTTTCAGATATGTTATATATATTAAATAGACCTTTCTAAACAAAATTTGTATTTTTCAAAATCGCTTGATCTATGAAGTGTTTTTTCAGTTTCAAATTTTATTTTGGAAAACATTTTTTTTTCAGTGTACTAAAACAAAAAAAAATTTTACAGTGTATTTTTTTGAAAGCTAATTTCAATACCTTTCTAATGGTGTGAAGATCTTTGAAATCGGTAAAGCCGTTCCCTAGTAATCACACTTTAAAAGTACCTATTATCGTCATTTTTCGATTATTTTCGGATATTTTCGAATATTTCGATACCTTGCCACGCCCACAATTTTTCGAAAATGCAATTTCTAAAAATGAGGTTGTATTTGAGTAGGTAAGATGTACCTCTATGCAAAATTTCATCAAATTCTGAGGGGGTCGGGTTCAAAATGTTCGTTTTTTTCAGCCTTTGATATGAAATTCATCCTATGCAAATCACATAGCGACAGTGTCTAGACATACCTACTTCTGCATACATGCATACATAAATATATAGGCATCAAGGATATTACAAAGTAAAGCAAAAAAAAAAAATGCAAAGAAATTTAAAACTTTAATGAAAAGAAAAATTTTGCTCAACTTCACTCAGCCTGTTGGCCACATAAAATATGATCTAATAATGGCAATATGCGGAAATTTAATATAAAATGTTGTTGTTGCATTAGCTTTGAAGTTGAGATATATGCAGTGATATTATATGTATGTTTTTTGCATGAAGATGATTGCTTGTGAGTTCAAACTGTGTGGGAATTTTATTTAGGTGCCTAAACCCTGCAGTAAATTTGTTTCACTGCTGAAGGATCAGTGATGATTCTTTGTTGAATATTCATCACTGTCGTCATAACTCAGTAAATTTTTATTTGTTCTTGTTTTTTTTTCTGAGGAAAGCAAACCATTTATATGAAAAATTCATCAGTCTTTATATGAAAGTATTCACTGATGCCTCCTCGTCATAGGTGAATTGTATCAGTGATTCATTAAGGATTCATTGCGGATTTTTACTGCAGGGAAGCTGTAGGTTATTTACCTTTCATTTATGTTACTTTATACATATATACATACATAAGTACTTATGTATGTGAAAATAATTCAAAAAAAAAAAAAAAATAATAATAATTTTTTCAACAAACATATTGAGAACAGATGATTGGAAAGTTTAGAATATCACAATTCAAGTTTTTAAACTTACAATTCAAATTCAAAAATTTAGAAAATTATAACTCAATTAAAAAAATTACAATTAAGATAAAAAACATTATAATTCAGATTTAAAAAAAAAATACAATTCAAGTACAAAAATTGCAAATAAAACTCAAATAATTACAATTCATATTACAAAAGTTCAAAAATTCACAAATAAAATGCAAAATTTAAAGAATTACAATTCAAGTTCAAAAACTAACAAATAAGATTAAAAATTATAATCCAGATTTAAAAAATTACAATTCAAATACAAAAAAAAAATAACATTAAAATTTCAAAAAAAAAATTACAATTTGATTAAACGATTATAACTAAGATTAAAGAATTACAATTCAGATTTAAAAAAATTACAATCAAGTTCAAAAATTCACAAACAAAATTAAAAAATTTAAACAATTACAATCAAGTCCAAAAAATTACAATTAAAATTCAAAAAATTACAATTCAAGTAAAAAAGTTACAATTTAAGTACAAAAAAATTACAATAAAAATTAAAAAAATCAAAATTAAGACTACAAAAATTGCAACTCAGATTTAAAAAGTTACAATTAAGGTTAAAAAATTTACAAATAAAATTCAAATATTTAGCAAATTAAAATTTCACTTCAAAAAGTTACAATAAAAATTATAAAAATAAAAATGAAAACTTAAAAAACGACAATTCAAGTTCAAAAATTTACATCTAAATTTAAAAAATTAGAAAATTAAAATTAAAAAAACGAAAATCAAAAATTTAAAAATTACAATTCAAGTTCAAAATATTACAACTAAAATTAAAAAAATTAGAAAATTAATATTCAAGTGCAAAAATTACAATAAAAATTCAATAAATTAAAATCAAAAATTTATGAAATTAAAATCAAAAATTAAAAATTTAAAAATTTAGAAAATTAAAATTCAATTGCAAAAATTACAATAAAAATTCAATAAATTAAAATCAAAAATTTAAAAAAATTAAAATCAAAAATTTAAAAATTACATTTCATGTTCAAAAATTTACAACTAAAATTAAAAAATTTAGCAAATTAAAATTTAAGTGCAAAAATTACAATAAAAATTCAACAAATTGAAATCAAAAATTTATGAAATTAAAATTGAAGTGCAAAAATCACAATTCAAGTATAAAAAACTACAATTAAAATTCAAAAAATTACAATTCAGAATTTTAAAAAATTAAAACTAAGGTTCAAAAATTTATAACTAAAATTCAAAATTTTAGAAAACTACAATAAAATTTAAAATTTAAATTTAAAAGTATAATTCCTTTCAATTTCAAAAATTTACAACTAAAATTAAAAAATTTCGAAAATTAAAATTCAAGAACAAAAATTACAATAAAACTTCAAAAAATCAAAATCAAAAATTTGGAAAATTACAATTCAAGTGCAAAAATTGCAATAAAAATTCAAAAAAATAAAATAAAATTTAGAATATTACAATTCAATTTCAAAAAATTACAATTCAAGTTTAAAAATTAAAAAAATTAAAATTAAAATTAAAAAAATTACAGTCCAATTCAGAACTTTTATTTGAAATTCAGAAAAATACACCTAAAATTGAGAATTTACTACCTTTTGAATTCAAAAATTTGCAATTTAAGTCAAGCGCTTTCAGTTTTGGAAAATTCGGAATTTTAGTAATAAAACAAAATTCCAAATATTTGAAATATGCAAACAATTTACTTTAATAATAAACTACTTTTCACAACAAAAACCACTTAAATTCACAAAATATTTTCTCAGCAAAATTCTAGCTTTAACTGGTGCTTTATTGATTCCAATTAAGCACATGTTCAGGAAAAACCAAATTAATTAATTAAATTTACTTTTGCCAAAATCAGAGTTGTAATTATTATAAGAGAAAAAATAAAAATCAAAAAATAATTATTATTGAAAGAAACATATTTTAAAAGTCTTTCCATAATAGTTATTTCTGAGATATTTTTTTTAAGTCGTTTTGTAATTATTATAAATGAGAAATTTTGTTTTGTATCTTCAAAGACTTTTATATTGAGAAAAATTTGAAAAAAGTCTTTGAGTAATTATTATCCGTAACAAATTGTTTTTTAAGTCTTCAAAGACTTTTTCATTGAGACGAATTTCAAAAATATCTTTAAGTAATTATTTTGAGTAACAAATTTATTTTTTATATCTTCGATATCTTTATACAATTTCAACTTGGAAATTTGCTTGTATTTTGAAGTACTTATATGAAAGTTATTCTTATTTTATACTTATATGAAAGTTATTGAAAATTTTGTGAGACTTTTTTGAACTTTGTCTCAATGAAAAAGTCTTTGAAGATATAAAAAAAAATTTGTTACTGATAATAATTACGCAAAGACTTTTTTCAAATTTGTCTCAATATAAAAGTCTTTGAAGACTTAAAAAATATATATTTGAAATAACTATTATGGAAAATTTTTAAAATATAAGTTTCTGAATAATAATTATAGAAGATTTTTATCGTTTTCATCAGAACAAAAATATTGACAAAAGACTTTTATGATTCGGAAGGAAATTTTGTGAGACTTTTTTATAATTTGAAAATGAAATAATAATTATTCTACATCTCTGGCCAAAATATAAAATTATACAAGCAAACAAATATGCTTACATATTATTTAACTACTTACAAGAAGTATGCAGACTCCGGAATGGCATGAAAGTAAATATCTTTATGTTTATTTAGCTTATTAACGAAAAATGTCTAGTGTACCAAGTAAACAAGAAAATAATGAGAAAGAAAAAGAGGAAGACCGTGCGAGGTTAAAATCAGTTGACGGAAAGCAAGAGCGAGAAAGTAAATAATCTTAAAAAGTTTACACTTTGTTTAATATCTTGCAACTCATGAGCGCAGCTTTTTCTTAGAAAATGCCATTTATAACTTTTTAAGTTGACGATTTTATGTCAAGTGAAATATTTATAAAAGCTTACATAGAATTTCTAAAAGTGTAACTTCCTTATTCATAAAAAATAAAATAGGTTTATCAAACTTTTATAATTGAAAATTTGTATGGAAATGTCATTTTAAAAAGCTCTATAAACCTTTGATATTTTTTATGAATAAAGGGGTAAATGTTTACAAAAGCATTAAGACATATTTCATACAAGTGAAGCGTTTACTTTTGTTTACGCTTGTTTTTACTTAAATTTTCTATTTTGATTTGGCCTTCTTTTGAATTTGAAAATATTAGCACTATGCTTTTGCTATTGTTTGTTAAGTGAGCGTACATACTTTGTAGTTCAAAAGTAGATAAAGATAAGAATTGCTGCAATACTACACTGCTTATCAAATTGTTACCTCTTTAAGTATGCTTTAATGAAATTTTTATTAATGACCCCTGAATATTGCTCATTCCTTCCTGAACAGCTTATTTAAAGACGCAGATATTAACGTAGAGAATCTAACGAACTTCATCAGGTTTAACCGCTGACCTAAATTAGGGTCGACAACGAACCGAAAAGCTCTTTTAAGTGGGAATAGCTAAACAAGTAATGGAATTACAAGTATGAAAGTGGTTTTTAATTATTATCTGAAATTCTGCAGTTTTTCAGTAGGACTCCGGGTAAAGAGGAGGAGTAATCTGTTTTCGTATATCACAATGAGCACACCTCCAGCTTAACTTAACACTATCATGACTATTTGAATAAAATAAATTATAAATAAGATTTTAGCAGATACTACACTATTATCAGACTCTTGTTTATGCTTTTTATTTCGGTATAATTTTAATGCTTTTCTAAGTCTGGTTTTAACTAGAATTCTTCTTTATAAGGTAGGGCTATGTTTGAATACAGACGAATTATAGAAGAACATTTGGTCATGTACTTACATACATACACGTGTAAGTATATAGTTTTAAATATGTGTTAGAATTTACGGCTAACAAGCCAAGTCTACTAGACAACTTTAAATTTAATACTCGCATAGCACTAATAGATATTGCATTGAAATAACTTCGCTAAGAAATTTCATTCATAAATATGCATTAAGAACCGCCAGATATTTTATGAATCCGCTTGAGTATCTACTATAGGAAAAAATATTTATTTAAATTCTTATTTAAATGCAAATTTCATTTATGCGGCATTCGAAATGTGCCTTCGCGTTATTTGTGCATAAACACTGGTTTGAATTCGAAATTTCTTAAACAAAAAACATCTTTAAAACGCGCCAGCCATCGTGAGGAAAAAGTGTGAAGAATTCATTTTAAATTCCATTTAAATTCTCCTTCGCTTACGTCATTTAATCGCGCATTCAATTTAAAGGTGAAAGCACGGTTTGAGTCATATTGAGCCTTTTTACGTTTTATCAGAAGAAATATTTATATTCGAGTACTCTAAAAAAAAACGTAGTAAATACAAAGACTTTTGCAGTTAAATGAACAACTTTCTGCAGTTGAAATGTGCCCAACAACGCTCCGTTGTTGTTTCAAAGATGCGAGCGTTTTTGATTCAAATACTTTTCGTATTTAAGTTAACAACGGAAACTGTTGAATGAAATACTTTTACATTTAAGTTAACAGTTTTTGCTTTTGAATTAACAGCAAAAGTTTTTAGTCCAAAAGCGAGTACTGTTGATTCAAATACTTTTCGTATTTAAGCTAACAACTTTTGCTTTTGAATTAACCGCAAAAGTTTTTGGTCGAAAAACGGGCACCATTGAAGCAAATACTTACGCATTTAAGTTAACCTCAAGAAAATTGTAAAAATAGTATTTTTTTTTAAATAATAGATATTATTTTATTTTATTTTTTTATACATATAATATATGTAAGTATGTTTACATATCGAGCCCTAACCGCCATAAAATGTATCCAACAAAATTATCGATTTTAGCGTTTTCAAGGAAATCAATAACTTATTATAGTACGCATCAACTCCCACAATTTCATAGACTTAGGGCCGGTTTCACCACCTCCGGTTAAGCACTTAACCAGAGATTTTTGCCCGGTTAAGCAATTTATTTGACAGCTCGCCATACAATTTACGTCAAACTAACCAGCGATTAAATTAACCGCAGATTGTGAAACCGACCATAAATAAATTTCAAGGCTGATTACCAACAGTATGAAAAGAAAATAAAAAAAAACTCCTGTAAAATTTAATTTTTGTTGGATACACTTTTTGGCGGTTAGGGCTCGATATGTAGTAATATCTATATATTAATAGGCTAACATTTTTCCCATACAAACAATTGCCAGGCTGTTTTGCACATTTAACATACTCATATCCACATAAAATTGATATGGATGTGTTCGTATGAGTCAGGAGCAGTGCATAGGCATATAATTTTTTCTATAAATTATTTAATTTCTTTATAATTAATAAATAAAATTTTTAGTTAAGATAAATAGATATCGTAAACGTGTTTACAAATATCGTAAACACAGTTGAAGAGTCGCTTTAATTTAAAAGCGCTCACCACCGGGCCTACCTTCCTAGATCTGCCTTGATTTTGACCATGATTTCGCGTCATACCGTGATCAAAAGGGCAAATCAGTGTTGCGGTAAAACTGGAATTTGGAAACTGTTGCTTATCTCCGCGAAAAGGAATAATTTTTGTACCAATACAAAGTTGAAAAAATAAATTGCATGGTCGAATTTCGACCACCGGCGATACTAGTTAATATTAAGGCCCGCCGTCACCAAACGAATTTTAGTCATTCATCCATTCACCATTTCCAAACGCATCAGTACATCTGCAGACAACTCTCACGACATCAAAACAAGCTAAGTTTATCAATAGATATTAGTTTTTGTTTAATTAATTTTTTTTATTTATGTATGTATGTATATTACTTTCTTATGAAATTTATTTTATTTTAAAATTGAAACGAATTGAACGAATTTAAAAAATTTTGTTTATTTTTTTATTTTTTTCTTTCAAGTCTTTCTTTCTTTTTACTTAAATAATGTTTAACAGCAAGCGAGTTTTTGAATCAACAACGCACCTCTTTGAATTAACTACGGAAATTTGTTGAATCAAAAACTTTGCCGTTAAAACAAATACTTTTGCTGTTGAATCAAATACGGAGATTCAACAGCGGAAAGTTGTTGATTTAACTACGGGTATTTTTTTCAGAGTATTTACCTTTCTTATATACATACATACATATATTGCCATCGCGTACGTATGTATGTACAAATGTATGTATGTACGTTCATATGTAAATGAACTCCCCACACTTACATTCTTGCTTATCAGATTAACATCACAAAAGGTTTGCAAACAAAGAGGCGTTTTTGTTTAAGCTCTAATTATATTATTTTCATTTCAATTGTGCGCAAAGTAGCGGAAAAGCCGCACAATAAAAAGGCGCGCGAAAACAAACAGAATAAATATTTATTTGCATACGAAATGAAGTGAAAATGAATGAATGAAATAAAAAAAATCAAAATTTTGCCGGAATGAGCAAAAATTAAATGAAGGAAAATCTTCAGTATTTGGATACCTACTTTCTTATACTCGCAAAAGTACTTTTGCTTTTGTTTAATGCTACTCTGAAAAAAAAACGTTGTAAATCTAAAGACTTTCGCTGTTAAATCAACTACTTTCCGCAGTTGAAATGTGCCCAACAACGCTCCGTTGTTGTTTCAAAGGTGCGAGCGTTGTTGATTTAAGTCAATGACGGAGATTGTTGGAAAAAATAATAAATAAATTTTTGTTTGCATTTTACTCTTCATCTTCTCTCCGCCAGGGCCCCTACTGCAAATATGTAGCCTCCCCTTGTTCTCCTATTCTTCTCTCCTTCTTATCATTAACTGGTTGCTATCTTTATTTCTTATTCTGATTTTTCTTCTTTATTTATTCGAATCATGACATCAACCTGAAATTCTATCCAATCATCACATAGTGGAACATTCAAGATTATATTGAATTGTAGTAACCTATTTATATTTCCATTTCCTAAAAAGGAATCCATGAATTATTTGAATCATTGTAAAAACAAAATTTAAAAAAAATTGTTCTCATTAGTTTTGTTTACAACGGAAACTGTTGGGTCAAATACTTTTGCCTTTAAATCAACAACGGGGAGAAAATTGTTGCTAAAAATAAACTTTTGTTTGGATTTTTCTCTACATTTTCTCTCCATCATTATTTTTTTGTTGGTTTTCTCACAAAAAAATATTTTCTCACAAAAAAATTTTTTAAAGGCAAGCAAGTTTTTGAATCAACAACGCCCGTTTTTGAATAAATTGTTGGATCAAAAACTTTGCTGTAAAAACAAATACTTTTGCTGTTGAATCAAAGACGGAGATTCAACAGCCGAAAGTTGTTGGTTTAACTACGGGTATTTTTTTCAGAGTATCAAACACCCGTTCCGCCTCGCTGCCACAAATCATATTATGCCACTGCCTATTAGTCCCCCTATCACTGTTCATCTCCCGTTCCCTCTATCTCTTCTTCCAACTTTAATAATCTCGCTCTCTCTATTCTCTTATTCCGTTCCCTATCAACAACATTCCGTGGCTATCCGGCTCCACTTATAGGTATATTTCCTCTGAATCGGTTCAGATACCTCGTAAACCGATTCCACATATCATGGAAAACCCAATCGACCCCTTTAATTTAATACCAATATTGCTCAAAAATATTTCGGGGCCACCCAAGTCCACGTTTTGGCCTTTGTTTGGAGAACCGACTTGAAAGTTGGAATAGAGTGAACATTCTATTGCAGCTTTGATTTAAACCTTTAATTCGATACCAATATTGCTCAAGAATATTTCGGCGCCATCTGGAGCCATATTTCGGGAAGGGGTTGAGATACCGGAATTTGGTATGCTCTGAGTACTCTAGTGTGCTCATTTTTTGTAACCGAGATCTTGATTAAATAAAAAACTTACGTTCCAAAAACGAACAGATTCGGCTCATAAATACGGATTTTGCAAATATAGCAGATCCAGCGCCATCTAGCGGGGAAAAGTATTGCATATGTTGAAAGGACTTATCCAAACAATAAACCGTAAAAATTCTATTCAGTATTTTTTAAGCCATTTCCTCATAAAAAAATTTTAATATATGCAGAATAATATTACAGATATACCTAAGAGAAAGGGAAGGGGTATGGAGTGTTCACTAGAGAGCATGGGAGTGCTATCAGATTGTGCAAAACGTCGAATAAAGCATGTTACTCCCCTTTACACGGCCTCTCCTGGGAGTTAGGCGAGCGCTCTGCATCAATAAGTGATCACAAGTGATGAAATTCTTTCTGTAGTCGATCCACTCGTTGCTTCAAAAGATCGCGCTATGACAGTTCAACAAGGGAGCGCTGCAACTAAGCCTTATTAGCTACGTATAAGAATTTATTTATTTTTATGCTTAAATTCAATGTAAAGCTGAGTACAAGTCTTACATCAAATATGAGGTTGTTAATTTCAAGCTGCCATAAGAAAATAATTTACTCGACTTTAATCCATTGTTATGCTTCCCATAAACAGCCTTTAACTATTTCTCTAGAATTGTCTTCAACTACTACTATCCCTTTATATACTCTGAAAAAAAAACGTAGTAAATACAAAGACTTTTGCAGTTAAATGAACAACTTTCCGCAGTTGAAATGTGCCCAACAACGCTCCGTTGTTGTTTCAAAGATGCGAGCGTTTTTGATTCAAATACTTTTCGTATTTAAGTTAACAACGGAAACTGTTGAATGAAATACTTTTACATTTAAGTTAACAGTTTTTGCTTTTGAATTAACAGCAAAAGTTTTTAGTCCAAAAGCGAGTACTGTTGATTCAAATACTTTTCGTATTTAAGCTAACAACTTTTGCTTTTGAATTAACCGCAAAAGTTTTTGGTCGAAAAACGGGCACCATTGAAGCAAATACTTACGCATTTAAGTTAACCTCAAGAAAATTGTAAAAATAGTATTTTTTTTTAATATAATAGATATTATTTTATTTTATTTTTTTATACATATAATATATGTAAGTATGTTTACATATCGAGCCCTAACCGCCATAAAATGTATCCAACAAAATTATCGATTTTAGCGTATTCAAGGAAATCAATAACTTATTATAGTACGCATCAACTCCCACAATTTCATAGACTTAGGGCCGGTTTCACCACCTCCGGTTAAGCACTTAACCAGAGATTTTTGCCCGGTTAAGCAATTTATTTGACAGCTCGCCATACAATTTACGTCAAACTAACCAGCGATTAAATTAACCGCAGATTGTGAAACCGACCATAAATAAATTTCAAGGCTGATTACCAACAGTATGAAAAGAAAATAAAAAAAAACTCCTTTAAAATTTAATTTTTGTTGGATACACTTTTTGGCGGTTAGGGCTCGATATGTAGTAATATTAATATTAAGGCCCGCCGTCACCAAACGAGTCATTCGTCTATTCACCATTTCCAAACGCATCAGTACATCTGCAGACAACTCTCACGACATCAAAACAAGCTAAGTTTATCAATAGATATTAGTTTTTGTTTAATTAATTTTTTTTATTTATGTATGTATGTATATTACTTTCTTATGAAATTTATTTTATTTTAAAATTGAAACGAATTGAACGAATTTAAAAATTTTTGTTTATTTTTTTATTTTTTTCTTTCAAGTCTTTCTTTCTTTTTACTTAAAAAATGTTTAACAGCAAGCGAGTTTTTGAATCAACAACGCACGTCTTTGAATTAACTACGGAAATTTGTTGAATCAAAAACTTTGCCGTTAAAACAAATACTTTTGCTGTTGAATCAAATACGGAGATTCAACAGCGGAAAGTTGTTGATTTAACCACGGGTATTTTTTTCAGAGTACATAAGTACATAGTTACAAACAACCAGTACGTAAATAAATTTTTGTTATTACTCATATTTATTATCTATTACCTGCTAGCGGAGTGCCAAGTCTATATGTATGTATGTACTTACATATATACGAATGTCACAGCAGTCATATTACACAAACATAAAATCATCACAGTCATTTAAAAGCTGCAATAATAAATTTATGTATCTTATACAATTTTCTTTTATTATAATTTTTCAACTTTTCTGCTTCTGCTGCTGCGCTTAACAAATTTCGCTTATGACCAACACATGCCAGACGTTAATTGTGCAGCGTTTAAAAGCATTTATCGAAGTAACACCATTCAACATTCAACTTAACAGTCATGCAGAGCGCGTTACATACATACATAGATACTCGCATACAAGCTAAAACAATAAAATTAAAGGCTAATGAACGTAGTGCTCATAGTAGAAATACATATCAAATGTTATGAGCACACAGCCAAGTATACATACATACAAAAATATGTAGGTCGTGTTGGCATTGTTGCAAGGACGCACGTTCTTTTTTTTCTGACTACCTTCCTTCCATTCATTCTTATCAACAACCCCCATCTACGTATATTGCACTCCCATGCACACCCTTATGAACCACACTCCTACCTTATATCTATTTGCCTACCGATGCGCCAGCACATGTTCAATGTTCCATGCCGCATTGCATACTAAAAGGCGTATGAACTTGCATAGCATTACTATGAAAAGAGCGTAAATTTTCACCTACGCTCACAGTCTCCAAACTCGCTGCCATTTAACAACACAAGTGTAACAGAGCAAGCAATGGCGCATGCTATCACCGCCAGAGTGAGCGCGCACGATGTGTGAGCGTGTTGGCATGCATTTTATGCTCTGACTGTGAGTGGCGCGTGTGCAGTTGCGCTCGCGTTTTGTGTGAGCTGTTAATGCTTAATAGGCATATGTAATGCTCAACAGCCAATGTAGTTCTCCGCTGCTGTTAATGTGAGCTTTACTGTTAACTGCCGCTCTATAGCATGTGCTTGTGATGCTGTGTGCTGTGCGAATTATGTTAATGTCTAATATAATATTATACATATGTGCGCGGCAGTAGTAATCAATCAAAATGTTTAAAAACAAAGCATGTTGTGTGTTGATTCTAGTAGAATGAAATTAAATTGTCTATCACCACTTCTGACTGTTTTATTTTAATTTGTTTCTTTTATGCTGTGCGAATGCTATCTAATGTAATCTTTACATTGATTGCTTTCTTTATAATGACTGTGAAATATCATATGTAGGTATATATGGGTGCTTAAATATAATTGGTTGCTAATAAGCCTAACATAGGCATAATAAAGTAGCTCATAAGTATATTACTTATTATTGCATGGCAGACGGAAAATCTTTCTACCAGGCATTTTATGATACTCGCTTGTTTTTCAAAAGCGATTAGGTACATTCAAGTAGAGAGGATTACATACATATGTGAAGTGTGCAGAGTGTGAGTGAAGTAAGCATCGAGTTGGGCTTCAGTTGCTTAATTTTTCCACGCAAATCTTTTTTTATATTTTTATTGCGGACAAAATCAATAGGTTTACTAATATGCATTTATACATACATACTTAAGTACATATATATTTATGGATGTATGTACATATGTATGTTTATGTACAAAATATATATTTTAATAATTTGTCTCGTTTGTGTTATTTCCTCATTCCAACATGACCTTGTGGCCGCTGTGGTGTAGTGGGTAGAATGCTCGCCCGCTATGCCAGAGGTCTCGGGTTCAAACCCCAGTCCGAGCAAACACCAAAAAAAATTTTCTAATTAGTAAAAATCCAATTGGGTTTTTTAAGAGCAGCGGTCACCTCTCGGCAGTGGGCGGCATACTCTCCGAGTGTATTTCTGCAATGAAAAAGCTTCCCGCAATAAATGCATTCGCCGTTCGGAGCCGGCATAAAACTGTAGGTCCACCCAATTAGTAGGAAAAAAAAGGAGCACACCTCGAGTTATAATAGCGCCATTGTATTATTATTAACATGACCTTGTAATGTATGCTTTGTTATATACACACTCGTATTTGCTTGTTTCATGTTTCTTTTTTGTTTTTGAGCTCACGCTTATTGTTGTTTGTTTTGTATTCAAATGCTATTGGCGTAAACAAAAACAATTTTTTGCTCTCCTAACTGCTTTTTAAATAGTTAAGGGCCTTATTTTGCAAAACGCAACGCGACGCAACGAGTCACCCAGAGTCACTTTTTGTCGTGTTCGTATTTTGTATCTCTTTAGGTGACTGAAAGTGACTGTAAGTGACTCGAAGTGAATGTGTTGCGTTTTCTGGTGAGTATGTTACGTTTTTGGTATTTTATAAAACGCAAAGTGACGAAAACGCTCACTTTAACTGTCAAAAGAGTCACTTCCTTTTGTTCGAGTGAGCATTCGATATGGTTTAATTTGCAACGTCTAAAATTAGCCAATTAAAAAAAAAAACGGGGTAGCAATCGACACGTTTCAATCTCGCGAACCCGAATATGATGCTGAACTAATTTTTTATTTGATTTAAATAATAAGTTATCAATAAAAACGTTTTAACTTTTGTCTTGCTTCTTGAACACACGCGAACACACAAATGCATTTTTTAACATTGGATAACACGTACATATATTTATTTATTTATTTATTTCAATTTCAATTCAATTATTTATATTTTATTCAAAAAAACAAACTAAACAAAACACGTATGTATGTATTTACGCACAATGTCAACAAATACTTTTTTTTATTTTTGTTGACTTCCCATTAAACACTGAAAAAGAAATTCTCAAACGTTGAGAAAATATTGTTTCTAAATTTGAGAATCAGCATATATGTATATAATTTGAAAATAAACATATTTTCAAGTGTTCATGAAACATTGTTTATCAGTTTTAGAATAACTTACAACACATTTGAAAAAAAAAAATTGTTTCGCATTTTGTACCATTTCACGAATTTCATCATTTCAAGGTTTCAAGGAACGAAGAAATTTTGTACCTATGTTTGCAAATTTCAATCAGCGTTCGTTGTTTTACGTGAGCAGTCTCTTAACGGTTGAAATTATGATAGTTGAAAATGATTGTGTGTAATAATGATTCCGTATTTCTTACTCTTATTTTATTTGTTTGTTGCTTTTTGTGAAGTTACACAAACTTTATTAAAAACATAGTTTGTTTCTCATATGTATGTACATATGTATGCATATTATGACTGTACAAAAGGCACAGGCGAAATTCACCCGCACGGGTAAATGAAAAACATCACATCAGAGTACAAATATGTAATACATATCGTCGTACCATACGAAAACTAACATACGTTTTTTTGTGACTGACGAAAAGTAACAAGTTTGACTTTTGGCTGACGAAAAATAACAAGTTCGACTTTTGGCCGACGAAAAATAACAAAATCGACTTTTGGCTGACGAAAACTATCAATTTTGTTTAAACAACAACAATTTCAATGTAAAAACAGTATATAATTACTGATACTTTTCGTCAGCCAAAAGTCGATTTTATTATTTTTCGTCGGCCAAAAGTCGAACTTGTTATTTTTCGTCAGCCAAAAGTCGAACTTGTTACTTTTCGTACAGAATTTTTTTATTGATAGCTTTCGCCAGAAATTTTAAATATGCTAGTTTTCGTATGGTACGACGATATGTACATATTAGAGCTCTCGATTTTTTTTTTAACATTTTCGTGTAGCCCGAACAATTGTTGTTCAAATGCTCGAACAGTTGTTTGTTTGTTTGTTTATTACCCGTATGTTTGTATGGGCATTTGAACAATTCGGGTATTTTGAATTTTTTTTTCTTTTATTTATTATTTTTTTTTTATATGTAGTTTTTTTATTTTTGCTTTTCCCATACACATTTTTTTGTTTGTAAGCTCGAATGCTCGAATGTTTGTACGGGCATTTGAACAAAAACGATCAGATCGAATTTCTCGATACCCGGGTATCTAGGGCTCCAATACATACATCTATTTATTCCATTCCATTTCTGCGCTCATAACACAAACTCTCTCACTATCCCTCAATTTTTCTGTACTCTAGAGTACAAATATGTAATACATACATACATCTATTGATTGATACATTCCCTTTCGTACCAACTTTGAAATTGGAGAAAATTAAATCTATCAAATTGAGAATCAGCCCGAAATCCCATACTAAAAATGTGCCTCAAATGAACCTCAAATTGAAAATGAAAAAAAATGTTTATTGGGTTGCAAGCTGCCAATTTTCCAGGGTTAACCAATCAATAAAACAGTTCTATTAAAAAAAACACACCAAAAATTACTAAGGAAATGAAGAAAACCAGAAAAGTGGCAAATAGGCTACGTAAAGCGTTTGACAATCGTCGTGACTACGCAACGGAGCGAACGAAAAAACGTAAAAGCCAACCAACTTTTAGGTGAAGGTGAAAGTGAGTGAACGTGAGTGACTGCGACGCAACGAGTCACGGCGTTTTGTAAAATAAGGGCGTAAGATTTATAGTTATTCAAAATATTTTGTCAACTTTGGCTTTTACTTTTTTGTGTGTTTTGCTTCAGTAAATTGAATGAAACTTTTGTCTATGTAGTACATAGAAAAAAAGTGGTGGTAGTAATGCCACAAACACTTTTGAGGTTATTATGATAGAACTCAGGTGGTTGGATAACTGATGAGTTTGATAAAATTTAATAAAATTTAAGTAGACTTAAAAAGTGAGTTAACTTTAAAATGGACCCTTACTTCTTCTGTTACGAAAAAGCTTATCACGAATACCACTCTCTGTTATTTTACATGCAGTGGGGGAGATCAGTAAACTCAGGAACCATAAAAGGTCAATTATATACTGAACAAGTAAGGAAGCCTAAGTTCGAGTGGAATCGAACATTAGATACTCAGCTGTATGGTTTCATTGTTTGTTTGCGTTTGATGAAAACACGGTGTATTTTATATAAAGCGAGTGCTGCATAAAGTAGGCGTAGCCACGCCCATTTTCAAAATTTTTATCAGTCATCCAACTAAGCATATGAATATTATTCTTTGTGCAAAATTTCATTCCTTTATGACTTCCAGTTACAAAGATGTCACGTTACAAATTCCCAAAGGGTGTTCCAGAAATATCTTTGTTAAAAAGTAGGCGTGGTCATAAACCGATTTCAATAAATTTTTGCGTGTCTATTAACACAAGTTATAAAAGTGTATAAACCAAGTTTCGTCATAATATCTCAATTATTTGTCGAGTTATGGGCTCCGAAATCTCGTTGATTCCTTTGTCTGAAAAGAGGCGGTGCCACGCCCATTTTCCGAAATTTTTCTATTTTTTGTTTCCGATCTATTGTAGAACTCATGCCACAAAATTTCAATGAATTATCTTTATATTTGACAAAGATATCGCTTAAAATGTTTTTATTAGGCCCCTTTATAGTTCCCATATATAAAAGTGGGCGTGGTCGTCAACCGATTTCGCTAAAATTTTGAACATGTATTACTACAAGTAGTGAAAGTGTATACACCAAGTTTCGTCATAATATATCGATTATTTGTCGAGTTATGGGCTCAGAAATCTCGTATATTCCTGCTTCTAAAAGGAGGCGGTGCCACGCCCATTTTCCAAAATTTTTGTATTTTTTGTTATATGTCCATAGTTGGACACCTTCCATAAAACTTCAATGATATATCTTTATATTTGACAGAGATATCGCTTAAAATGTTTTATTAGGTCACTTTATAAGACCCATATATAAAAGTGGGCGTGGTCGTCAACCGATTTTGGCAATTTTTCGTCAAAACATTTGCCTAAGTAAGTATATCACGCCTACCAAAATTCATCTATATATCTTCAACGGTTTCTGAGTTATGACTTATAAAACTTTCAATGTTTGCCCCTTAATAAGTGGGCGTGGCACCGCCCATTTTCCAAAATTTCACCATATTTCTTCATAAGGGCCTGAGCTCAATACGTGTGTGAAATTTTATCACTCTAGCTCTATTAGTGACTGAGATACAAAATTTCCGATTTTTACTATATAGGGGAGGTGGGCGTGGTCATGGTCCGATTTCGCCCATTTTCAATACCATCCGTTCCTGTCTTGATACCAACTTACATTTCAAATTTCATCAAAATATCTCAATTTTTGCGCGAGTTATCGTGCGTACAGACGGACAGACGGACAGACGGACGGACATGGCTCAATCGATTTCTCTTTTCACCCTGATCATTTTGATATATATAAGTCTATATCTATCTCGATTATTTCATTCTGTTACAATCCACCGTTAGGAAATCAAAACTATAATACTCTGTGTACTAGTACAGCTGAGTATAAAAATTATGGAGCATTACGAAATACGCGT
The DNA here is from genome assembly GCA_960531455.1 of Urophora cardui. Taxonomy (NCBI): domain Eukaryota; kingdom Metazoa; phylum Arthropoda; class Insecta; order Diptera; family Tephritidae; genus Urophora; species Urophora cardui. The sequence goes on along the minus strand of OY482672.1, from coordinate 151,741,061 downwards.
CCCGCTGCGGCAAATCACACTATGCCACTGCCTATCAATTGCCCCATTCCATCTATCTCTTCCGCTCCCTATACTATTCTCTTTCTCTCTCCTCCTCTCCGTTTTCTGTTAAATATGCCGTGGCCATGCAGGTCCACGTATCGGTCTATATGATTTGAATCGGTTCAGACCTTTCGGTAACCGATTGAAATATCCAAATGAACAGATTGGCATCATACATACGGATTTTGCGAGTATGCGAATTCAAGTGCCATCTAGCGGGAGAGGTATAGCATATGTGGAGGGGACTTATCAAAAGAATAAACCGGTGAAAATTTACCAAAAACTGTTCAGTAGTTTAGACATTTTCTCACACAGAAACCTCTTACAATTTTATATATATAGATAGACTAGCTGACCCGGCAAACTTCGTTCTGCCCAAAATAGATTTTTTTTAATTTCATTTCAAAAATTGTTATTACACCGGTATTGTTTTTAATAGAAAATTAACGATTTTTCACTACTTCATTGTGTATACAACTTCAAAAATATATAATTTTAGTATTCAGTTTAAGGCTGCACGATACACAAAATTTTTAGTTTTCTCTTCCGGATATTTATTTTTACTGAGTATTGGCTATTTTGACCAATTAAGTAAGATTATTGATACGTATAGTATACCTCCATAATGGTTTTCAGGCCCTTCCTCCAACGCTTTTAGATATATTCAGCCTCAAAAGTTTAGTACGTATGGGAGGTGCAATGCCCCATTTTTCGATAAATCTTTTTTTTTTTTTGGTGAACATGGTATTGATATCGTATTTCTGCATAGTGATTTCTATGTACATGCCATGAACGCTTTTAGGGATATTTAGCCTTAAAAATTAAGAACGCATGGGAGGTGCCACGCCCCCTTTTCCCAAAACTACTGTTTTTTTCATAAGCATGCTATTGATATCGTTAATCTCCTGATCAATTTTCAGGTCCCAACCTTAGACGCTTTTATAGATATTCAGCATGAAAAATTAAGTTTGTATGGGAGGTGCCACGCCCCTTTTCCCGATAACCTTCACTTATATGCGTGGGAATGGTTTTGATATCATTTATCTCTATACCAATTTTCAGCTCCCTACCTTGAACTGTTTTAGAGATAATCAGCTTGAAAAATTAAGGTTGTATGGGAGGTGCCACGCCCCCTAACATTTTTTAATTTTTTCTTCGTCTAAACCTTCGCGGGGTAACAACAAACAAACCCCCCTAAGGAAGTATTTGATTTGGTTCAGCCGTTTCAAGTTTTAGCGTTACAATTAAATACCAAATCATTTTTATATATATAGATGGATACAGCAAGAGAAGCGGTTTGGCCTGGTGAGATTAGACTAAGTTCGTCAAAATTAAGATTTTCACGTAGATCAAATTTGGACAATATCTCATGTTCTTTCTAGTTTTTTCTAGTCTCCTCGTTAGTTTGATGTCCAATATGTCTCGCGGGTATTTCGTATAACGTTGCTTGGCTAGTTTATACTTTCCCAGGCTAGGTGAGATCCAGTGCGGTATCATAATTTCATTTTAATGATTTAATAAAAGCAAGGGTGGCTTAAAAATATTTTTTCTTTCTCTCTAAAAAATCGCAATAATCACTAAGTTCTATGTTTTCATATCCACAACAAGCTTCATATAAGGATTAGCTATCGCTATCTGTATGATAAAAACATAAAGCATTCCAATTATTTTAATTAATTAAAACATTTTTAAATAAATATTTATAAGCACATACATATTTACATATGTACAAATGTAAAGGCATATAAACTGACATACTTCCGAAAATTTTTATTTAGTAAATTCCTCCACATATTTACATTTTATGTTAGCAAGCGGTCAGACAATGACCTCAAACACAAAATTTCATAGAAAATATTGCAAACATATTCAAATAAGCAGCAGGAACAAAAATGTCAATAACAAAAAAAAAAAAAGTAACAACAAAAAACTCAACGACAAAAACAAAACCAAAAAGCAACAACAAAAACCTCTACAACAACATCAAAATCGAAAAAAGCAAACATACCACATAAATGAGCTGATTTACAGGACCAATAATGCAGTCAAAAATTTTGGTTATAAAGAATGAAATGAAAAGCTGGAAAAATAAAATCACCGAAAGCGAACACATAAACTAAAATGCAAAAAAAAAAAGAAAATTAAAAAAAAAATTAGCACAAAACTATCGCCACAAATGCATACAAAAGCAATAACAACAATAACAACAGCAGCAACAACAACAACGAAAACAGCAATGGAAATACAAAAATAAATGGGTTAATGGAAATTTAGCTGGTTCGTTGAATTTAGGTTGGCTGGACGGTTGGACGGGCCATTTAGTCGGTCGCTTGGTTGGTTGGTTTGTTGGATTTTTGGTTTGTTTGTTGGTTTTTTTGGTTGTTTAGCGCTGGTTAGCTGCTGCTGAAGGATTTGCTGCTTGAATTTCCTGAATGGATTTGGTTGTGGAATTGAGCGGCTTTTAATTGGTAAGCTGAGGCTGTGCGACTACATGATTATCGTTTTGTTGATAGCACGTAATTAATGTTACTAGTGCGCCACAATACGCGCAAGGTTTTCCGCTACTGTTGAGTTTTTTTTTTTTTTACTAAGCTTTATCAAATTATGAGTCTGAATTAAAAAATCAAAAACCAATAAATAGCATTTTTGTATTTTTCTTTCTGCTTACAAAGGTAACCATTAAAGGCTGCAGTGGCCAGTGGAGTGGCGCTGAGGGAAAATGAAGGTAAATGTGTAGCAAGGGAAACGGTTTCAAAAGGACCGCAAGAAAAAGAGAAGAAAAGAAGAAAAGAACACAAAAAGGAAAAATCAAAAAAAGCAAACCAAAAACCGCAGACCAAATTAGGCCAAAGTCTACTAAATACGTGAAATCAGCGCAGCCAACAAGAGGCAAGCGAATGTCTAGATTGAAGTGGCTGCCGCACACTTAGGCGAGGAAAATGAGTTTTGCAACAACAAAGACAACAAACATGTTCAAAATTGACCAGCAAGGACGTGTGAATGGAATTATGGTTTTGCACGGAGTTTGGAAGGTTGTATTTTGACACAAATACTAAGAATTGAAATTGAGCTGGACAAGCAAAGTTAATCAGCGAGGAAACAAGAAAAATTAGGAGAAGCAGACAAAAATAGGATAGTAAGTACACATAGACGGCGAAGCTGTATTTGAACAAAAAATGAGAAAAATGGGGAGACTAGAAAAACATGAGTGTGGGAAAATAGAACACAAAAAAAGTGCATAAAAAATTTAAAATTTAAGTACAAAAAATAGTCCAAGAAATATGCATACATAGATATATATGTACATATGAATAGGCCACTTTCAAAAGTGGCTATGTCATTTTTCATATTAAGCTACAAATTAAAAAAAAGGATTCATAGAGGGTTGTGATAGAGTATTATTTATATTTAATGCTATTTTCCAGAATACGGAAGGTTTTTACAATAAATTCTAAATGGACACTACCCAATAAACACAAAAGCGAGGGTGATATCGTGGCGAATTCGAGATGAATTCGCGGAGGTGAATGTAATTTTTCGGACTTGTATCGAGTTCGAGATGGACTCGAGAAAAATCAATTATCGCAATAGCATTTATTAATTTTATTAAATCTTGCTGTAACGAAGAAATTCCCTGTTGGACTTTAATTTACCATTTAAAACTCTACTCAAGCGACTGAAAAGCTCGGATGATATCGTGGCGAATTCGAGGCGGATTCGCAGAAGAAGATTCTCTAGAATGTATTCGCCAATGAGCCTAAGTCTCGAATCGCCAACGATCCGAGAATATAAAAATGCGCGAATCGCTAATGAGGGGTGACTCGCCTGGGAATTCGGATTCGCCGATCTATTGTCGCGAACTATCGCCGCGATAATATAATCAGAGAAGCGAACTCGTCTCGAATTCGAGGCGAATCCGTTGTGTTTATTGGGTATATAACTTTTAGTATGTATATACTCGTACACAATTCATTAAAAACTCAATATCGTAAAAATGTCATATAGCCCTTTTGAAAGCGGACTACTCATGTGTTTTTGCTGTCTCTGATCTTTTAGCTTCTGTGTGCAAAGACTTTGTCTGAGGAGACCCCTAGTGACATTTTATGCCAAATAATTTTCTAGAATATTTTAATGCTCTAGCGACCGTCAAAATACAATTTTTTCGCACTATTAGCAAAGGAGCCAAAACGTCCTATTCGTTGAGGTGTTAGCGGGTTAAGGTATACTACGAAATTAATGCTCGTGCAATTTTAGTATATGTTTCTTAACAATATATTTCTATACGATATACACTTTTTTCATTAATTTGAAAATTACTCAGACGAAATTTCGCTAAAATTTCTAGGAACATATGTATGCATGTTTTTGCTTTCTGTGGTCTTTTAGGTTCCTTATACAAACATTTTGTCTGCGGACGCCCTTAGTGAAATTTTATAAATAATGATTTTCTACAACATCTTAACCCTCTAAGAACCTTCAAAATATTTTTTTTTTGATCTCTCAAAAAACGGCTCAAAACGACGTCTTCATGGGGGTCGGTTTGAGGGTCGGTTTGGAAGTTGTACCTTATGGTATGATGGTGAGCTTTCATACTGTATGGGAATTATCGCGCCCCGAAAAGTTTTGTTGCATAGTGTAACAACTTCACAATAATTCGGTGCAAATTAATGTTTACTGGCTATGGATATGTGAAGCTCGCATAAAATTTCAGAGCTGCCGAGTCTCTGAGTCATTAACGACATCATCATGTTAAGGTCAATGTGAAGCTTAAACGTCGAAATTTTAATAAAGTCTCATCAAGCAAATATTTAAGTTTTAAATACATATTTGAAAAATCCTAATTTACTTATTCTTAAGAAAAGGTTCAGTGTAGTCCTAGGCAAATGCATAAATATTAATTTTGAAATCTTGGGCCATCAATTTATTTTTAATCAGTTAAAAACAAAAGCCTAAAAATAAATACCAACAGCAAACAATAAATGCGATTTAGGATTATATTGTACTTACGTACAATACATTCGTAAATCTTTTGAAAAACCAAAACAGTTATGTATTTATACTCAATCCTTTCATTTGAAATTCATTTACAGAGATTGCGTTTTGCGAAGCACAGCAAAGTGAAGTGAGAGAACAGTGAATGAAGAGTGAAGAACTGAAGAGCAGAAGGCTCAAGGCAATGCAGCAAATAAAGGCTGTGTTACAAACTTGAAGGCCGTTGGCATAATTTTTAGCAAGCAAATAGGCTGTTGCTTGCAGGAAGGCTATTTGCTGTTGTTATTATTGCTGCTGCTGTTGTTGCTATTGTTGTTGTTGCTATTGTTATTGTTGCTTTTTCTGTTTTTGTTGTTACTGTTGCTTGTTTGTCCTTTGGTTATACAGAGTTTGCTTGTTCGAGTGCTCGTACTTGTACTAGTACTTGTATTCCGCAGTGATTTGCTTTCACTTTGTTATTTCGTAGCAAGTTTTCTTTTGCCTTCCTCGGCTGCCGCCCTTTGCTTTGCGCCCACCACCACCGTCTGCCAGCAGCAATCAACGCAATCGGCTTTGGTATTTCTGTTATGCTGCTTGTCGGTTTTTGCTGTGTGTTGTTACTAATGAGTTGCAACGCCTACAAGTATGCTTGTATGTATGCATGTCTGTATTTGGGCATCGTCTTCAGTGTTAAGCTAGGGCAGGGAGTAGTTGTGTAAAGTGTACAAACCCTGGGCGTGCGTTTGTAATCGCTTCTTCTTTTTTTTGCATTGCTTGCGTTTTTCTTTTGTGCATTTTTTTCACTTTCTCTTTTTAATATAGCCTGCTGTGCAGTTGTGCATCGCACCTGTTATTTAATGATTAGAAATTTTTGTGATTATTATGTAAAGCATGTTTTGTTTTTGTAACTGTTTATTGATTAAATACGATAAATTTCACCTTTTTAATGATTAGATATTAACTTAATTAATAAATGTATATTAATTAGTCGATTAACTAATTTTAATTGCATAATTAATTAGATTATTTTAACTTTTTTTTGGTTGCATGATTAATACAATTATTCGATTAATTTTAATTATTTCTGATTTTTTAATTGCACGATTATTACAATTATTTGATTATATTCAATTATTTCCGATTTTCACTTTCTCTTTTTAATATAGCCTGCTGTGCAGTTGTGCATCGCACCTGTTATTTAATGATTAGAAATTTTTGTGATTATTATGTAAAGCATGTTTTGTTTTTGTAACTGTTTATTGATTAAATACGATTAATTTCACCTTTTTAATGATTAGATATTAACTTAATTAATAAATGTATATTAATTAGTCGATTAACTAATTTTAATTGCATAATTAATTAGATTATTTTAAATTTTTTTTAGTTGCATGATTAATACAATTATTCGATTAATTTTAATTATTTCTGATTTTTTAATTGCATGATTATTACAATTATTTGATTATATTTAATTATTTCCGATTTTTATAAATGCATAGTTAATACAATAATTTGATTAATTTTAATTATTTCTGATTTTTTATTTGCATTATTGATTAATCAATTAATCAATAACCTTTTATATTTTTGCCTGAAAAAATTTGTTGGCGCACAATTCTTTCGTACGGAAAAAACAATTAAAAATAACGACGTAGTCACATCACATTTCTATTTAAATGAAAATATTCAAGCAACTAAAAAGAATTAAAGTAAACTTATGCAACTAAAAATAAACAAAAACAATAAAAAATAATCAAGTAATTAAAATCGATCAAAAGGTTATAAAATTATACAATTAAAAATAATTAAGTCATGAAAAGCGTCATACAATTAAAAAAAAAATTATTTGATTATATGATTATTTGTGATTATTTTTTATCATTTTTTAATTTAATTGATTATTGATTGCGGGTTTTAATGTAAGACAATTAAAATAGTAATTAAAATTAAAAAAAAAAAACAGAAAATTAGTAATTATTAATTTTAAAAATTAACATTATTAATTTTAATAGCAATCGGAATGGGAAAATGTAGAAAATTTTAAAATAAAATAGTCTTTTGATCGTGATTATTTTTAATAATTTTTTTTTTTAGTTTTATTGATTATTAATTTCTAGGTTAAATTAAATAAATAAAGAAAAATCATTAAAATAAAAAAATCCAAAAAATAATCATGGATTAATAACTATAGAAAATTTTAATTTATTACCTTTAAGCCAAATGCCATCCGCGTAGGGGCCATTATTTGCAGTACAATTCAATCCATATGTCCGATTTTTAAATTAATATTATTACATAAAAAAAACCAAACAAATAATACGCAAAATACTGCAAGCTATACGAAATAAAATACGCCAGTGGCTTATGCTTTCAATTACAGCATAAGCGCTGTCAGCGTATCTAATCTACTCTTATTGCTTTGGGAAGGCAAAAAAAATTCGATAAATTATAATCTAACCGTCGAGACAAACTAAGCGCTGTCTTTCAATAAAAACCCAAAACCACAACTCGCAAATCATAAATTAGTTATTTTTAATGCCAAACAGGGCAACAACAAGACAATAACAGCTTAACAGCAGAAGTAACACTACATTGCACTACAGAGACCTTTTGGAGAAGTGATGATATGACAAAATAAATTGCTTCTGTATCTAATATGTTTATCTAATATGAGAAAATAAATTGCCTGTGTAGCTAATAGTAATTGAGTTCACATTTTGCTTGCTAGATGATCTTTTGATAGGGTAGCACCAAATTTTTGTTACTTACTTATATAGCAAAGCACAGTGCGAAGGTTCTAGAAATATGCTGAGACTCTATGAATCTCTTCTTTGGCAATCAAAAAGGAAAAGCGTTACAAATGAGCATTTTGAGTTTAATTTTAAGTCATTCCTATTGTAAATATTCCATAAAAACTGTTGTTTATTTACAAAAAGTAAGCTATACCAGCTGCCATATAAAAAAGCTTAATGTGTAATTCATTACCTACTTATAATGTATGTTCATTCATTAAATGTTATATTTCTATTTCTAGTTAATTTTCAATATTTTGTTTCGGACGATATTAAACAGAAACACGTAACTCAAATTCTCCTAATAATTGTAATTAGTCTAAATAATGTATATACTCTTCCCTAAGCAGCAGCAGTAAGTCATTAATTATGATATACAATAATAGCAAGTAAATAAAAAAAAAAATGTCACACATGCCTGAAATGTGCGTAACACATACATATATGCATATATGTATTGATATTTATGTCTTATAAGCACAAGAAATAAATCAATCAGTGAACATTTATTGCAGAAATATGTATGAATGTATGTATTTTTGGGCGGATATGGGCATTTCGAAAATTTGCCAACAAACTGTCTAAGTATGCAAACGTTATAATTAATCAACAAAAATATATACATATTTAGTGGTTTACAAACTCCAGCTGATGTGCTGATGTGCTGAGTACCCAAATACATTCACGTAAGCATACATAACACTGTTGAAACTTCATAAACGCCTAAGTGCGACTTTCATAGCCGGCTTATCGACATTTGTGTCAAGAATTATAACTTAATTATTAATATCTGCAACTTAATTCCTCGTGGCCGCTGTGGTGCAGTGGGTAGAGTGCTCGCCTGCTATGCCAGAGGTCTCGGGTTCAAACCATGGTCCGAGCCAAACAAATTTTTCTAATTAGTAAAAATCCAATTATTGGGTTTTTTAAGAACAGCGGTCACCTCTCGGCAGTGGGCGGCATACCCTCCGAGAGTATTTCTGCCATGAAAAAGCTTCTCACAAAAAATGCATTCGCCGTTCGGAGTCGGCATAAAGCTGTAGGTCCACCCAATTAGTAGGAAAAACAAAAAGGAGCACACCGCGAATTGGGAGAGAAGCTCGGCCATAAAACTCATCAGAGTTATAATAGCGCCATTGTATTATTATTAACTTAATTCCTCTCTTCAGAGCTGGAAAGAATATTAGAAGCAAATATAGAGCTTCGCGGGCTTCCCGAAGAGACCAAATATTATGTTATGAATCCATAGAGATGGGCGCCAGCAGTTAAGGTTTGGCAAATCTCAATTCTGGCATAGGCGGTTACGAAAGTTGCATTTAGGCGTTTATGAAGTTTAAACGACGATATGATTATTGCTACACTTCGTTACGCTTCAGCTAAGCTTGTGCAACGCAAGTATCTTAATGTAATCATAACTTTCTCAAATGTCATATAAGGTCATATAAATACATACATGTATCATGTATCGAAATTGAGTTAATTCTTATATTAAAAAAAAAAAAACAAAATTTACTTTAAAGAGTTTTTAGTGCTTAGCACGAAATTTATTTAACTCAATTTTTATTTGTTGGGGGCTGATTATCGAAAATGGTTTTTCGTGAAATAGCTATAGATACACTCAACCTTCGTTGTAAATAGTTGTTGAATTTTTTTTCACTTACCCCCAACAATTAAAAATTTACTTTAGTTTAGCTATACATGCACTGCTTTTTCATTTTAATTAAAGATTAATTACCATTCGCTTCTAAAAATAAATAAATACAACGCTAATTTGCAGCAAACAAACACGCAATTTGCATAAACGAAAACAATTACACAAAACACAAACTCGAATTTCATGTTAATTAATGAAAGTAAGATATTGAGCTTATGATGTGTTGTGGAACGATCTTCCGTCATCCCTTGTCAAGTTTGGTTTGGAGACCCTGTCGGAAAAACAAGCAACCAAAAAGTATTTAATATTGAGCTTAAATATTTTACTTTGTTACAGTTAATTGTACAAACTTTATTATGTATATAGTATTAACTCGAATCATGCTACATAAATTCTTATAGGATTTCAGAGGAAATTTATATACAACATACAATAATCATGCGTCCACAAACACGCATGCCGGTCAATCATTATTTGGAGAAAGTTTCTTATTTGTTACACAAGTAATTGTATTATTAAACAGGTGCAAGCATACGTATGTATGTATTAATTTTATTCCCATTAATAGCAATTATCTTAATAGCAAATTGACCCCAGGCGTTCCATTATACATTACTCATACGCAGCGGCGCACCGTTGTCGTTTAACAGAACAGAAAGAACGAAAGAAAATGTGCTTCCTGGAATGTTTTGTGTTTATACTCGTACTATTTATGTATGTATTACGTACATAGATATGTTACTGAATGAACTCCTGCCAAGAAAAACTGCTGCTTAAATAGAAAAGGCATTTTAGTGGAAAAACTTAACTTTGCTGCCGTTCTTTCATTTTTTTCGTTTTATTTGTTTTCTTTTTTGTTTTTTTTTTCGTTTCTTTTTTTGTGTATTGTTGTGTATGCAGCAAAATACAAAACGCAACCACAATCAATTCTGGCTGTAAATTAAGGTGTGCAAAATTTGTGTTGAAATTGGTTTTTATGCAAGCAACCACATTTCAATTTTTTATATGTAAGCATTTTATGGAAAGTAAAATTGATTTACTTTTTGGTATCGAGTCATGTAATTTTGCTCTGGGAAATGAGAGCATAACACTTGGTCATCCTTTGGTAATATTGGATTTTGTATTTTGGCAAGAAGCCCGTATGTATGTGCATACACTACAGCTTTGATAGCTAGTATCAGGGGAGTATTTAAGCAATGCATAAGTGTAACTGGAAGTGATTGTCTATATAACTACATAGATACATATATGCATGTACATGCTTTGATAGCTAGTATCAGGGGAGTATTTAAGCAATGCATAAGTGTAACTGGAAGTGATTGTCTATATAACTACATAGATACATATATGCATGTACATGCATATTTTCATTTGTGTTGCAGAATATTCTGATGCTCATCCTTTTGAATTTTTATTCATTTATTTAGAAGTGATATAACGACTTTTGGGATTTTTGCATGCTTCTGCGCTCTTGCATGTATGTAGGGTAAGGTGGGGTCCTTTTGACTTTGGGGCACCGTTGACTTTGCCATTTTCGGTGTAAAAACGTTATAGAAACTTCACAGAAATTGAATTGAATGCAGCCTTATACAATAACACATGTGTATACTTAATTTGGCAGCTCTGCTTTAATGCCTAGCGAAGTAACACATGATTCGATGATTTTCCGTTAGCTGATGTAATTTTTGTGTAGTGCCACGTAAGATTTTTCACAAGTAAAACTAAATTTTTTTTTTAAATGAGTGTTATTAACTGGCTCTTCGAAGCTTAAAGATTGAAAATAAATCTTAATTATTCAATGTTTGGAAAGAAAAAAAATGTTTGTGATGCTTATTTTGGATAAAGTCATTTGGGGTACATTTGACTTTCCAGTTTGGGGAGCCTTTGACGAATGTCAAATAAAATAATAAGACCAATTAAACGTTTATGTGCCTCTAAGAAAGCTAAACCTGCCAAAACAAACCCATCTAGAACATCTCGATGCCGTATAAAATATTATTTCGATATAAACTTTCAAATATCCATTGTGTAATTCACAAGCTCTTTTAAAATAGTATAACGTTATAAAGTGGTATAGGTTTACAACAATTGTATCAGCAGGGTTAGTTTTTCCCATAAAATTATAATAACATAAATACAACAACGCAGCCTATGTTTATTAAGTTTCCTATTCGATTTTGTTTTTATTTTTTGACTTTTATTCAAGTTTTTAATGATTTATATTTTTATAATATTACCTTTTTCACTTTTGCTAGGTATTTTTCATATTAAAATTTTAGTAAGCAACAATACAACCTACATACCACAGGTGTTGCCTTCTAATAGACATTTAATTTACAACGTACAACATTAAAAGAGCTAGTGAATTTACCATATATTTTCGCTTATTATTATAATATTGTCATACTGTTTAAATAAAAACTTTAATTTTGTTTTATGGCATAATGCCTCGTTTTTTAAAGTTAAAAATTAATAAAATTTAGTTTACATTGTGATGGTCACATGTGCCCCTATTCAAGTCACAGGTACCCCTACCACGGGGCACATTTGACAAAATGGCTTTTTTTAAAAAAGTATCTGAAAAAGGTATTTACGTGTTTCTTTATAACTCATTAGCTACTCAAATATTGAGATGAATAATGAATAGTTACTGTCAATTGTTAAAACCTTAGTTTTCCCCAAAAATGTCTCAGATATGAGACTTCAAAGAAAAGGTGTCAAAGGCACCCCAGCTTACCTTATGTATTATGCCCAATAGTCTAATCAATAGCAATAAACCATAAATGAATTAATGTGTATATGCGGATCCTTAAAGTCTAGAATATACATACATACTTACTTACGCTTGAAAAAATGCATGCAAATCATATTCTTAAAGCCAACTGTGTGTACGAGTAAATATGAGTATAAAGGTGGAAGTTTAAAAGAATATTGAGTTTAAATGAGGTGAAAAAAAAAACGATAAAAATGATGATAATGATGATGAGGATGATGATTGTTGGGATGATGATGATGATGATGATAATGGTGATTATGATGATGATGATGATGATGATGAGGGTGATGAGGATGATGATGATGATTATAACTTAGGTGATGATGATGATGATGATTATGATGCTTATGATGATGATATGATGCTGATGATGCTGATTATGATGATGATGATGATATGATGCTGATGATGCTGATTATGATGATGATGATGATGATGATGGTGATGATGATGATGGTGATGGTGATGGTGATGATGATAATGATGAGGATGATGATGATGATGTTTATAATGAAGGTGATAATTATGATGATGATGATGATGTTTATAATGAAGGTGATAATTATGATGATGATGATGTTTATAATGAAGGTGATAATTATGATGATGATGATGAGGACGATGATGATGATGATTATAACTTAGGTGATGATGATCATGATGATTATGATGCTGATGATGATGATATGATGCTGATGATGCTGATTATGATGATGATGATGATGTGATGGTGATGATGATGATTATGATGATGATGATGATGGTGACGATGATGATGATGATGATTATGATGATGCTGATTATGATGATGATCATGATGTGATGGTGATGACGATGATTATGATGATGATGATGATGGTGATGATGATTATGATGATGATGATGATGGTGATGATGATGATGATGATGATGATGATGATGATGGTGATGATGATGATGATGATGATGATGATGATGATGATGATGATGATGATGATGATGATGATGATGATGATGATGATGATGATGATGATGATGATGATGATGATGATGATGATGATGATGATGTGATGGTGATGGTGATGGTGATGATTATGATGATGATGATGATGGTGATGATGATGATGATGATGATGATGATGATGATGATGATGATGATGGTGGTGATGATGTTTATAATGAAGGTGATAATTATGATGATGATGATGATGATGTTTTTAATGAAGGTGATAATTATGATGATGATGATGATGATGTTTATAATGAAGGTGATAATTATGATGATGATGATGAGGACAATGATGATGATGATTATAACTTAGGTGATGATGATTATGATGCTGATGATGATGATATGATGCTGATGATGCTGATTATGATGATGATGATGATGTGATGGTGATGATGATGATTATGATGATGATGATGATGGTGATGATGATGATGATGATGATGATGATGATGATGATGATGATGATGATGATGATGATGATGATGATGATGATGATGATGACAATAATGATGGTGATGATGATGATGATGATGGTGATTATGATGATGATGATGATGATGATGATGATGATGATTATGATGATGATGTTGATTATGGTGATTATGATGATGATGATGATGATGGTGATTATGATGATGATGATGATGATGATGGTGATTATGATGATGATGATGATTATGATGCTGATGATGATGATATGATGCTGATGATGCTGATAATGATGATGATGATGATGTGATGGTGATGATGATGATTATGATGATGATGATGATGGTGATGATGATGATGATGATGATGATGATGATGATGATGATGATGATGATGATGATGATGATGATGATGATGATGCTTATGATGATGATGTTGATTATGGTGATTATGATGATGATGATGATGATGGTGATTATGATGATGATGATGATGATGGTGATTATGATGATGATGATGATGATGATTATGATGCTGATGATGATGATATGATGCTGATGATGCTGATAATGATGATGATGATGATGTGATGGTGATGATGATGATTATGATGATGATGATGATGATGGTGATGATGATGATGATGATGATGATGATGATGATGATGATGATGATGATAATGATGATGATGATGATGATGATTATGATGATGATGTTGATTATGATGATGATGCTGATTATGATGAAGATGATGATGACAATAATGATGGTGATGATGATGATGATGTTCTTTAATGATGCAGCCACGTTTTTCTTTAAATTTCAGTTAATAGGATTCCTACATATTTTTTCACGAGGGCACATGCTCACGACTTCTCGCAACAACAATTCAAAACGTAATTGCCGCAACACGACAAACTTTCTTCAGATTGTGTAATGCCATCAAACATTTAACTGAATTATTAGATTTTACAAAATTCAATCATTTCGAAGCATTGTCAACAACAAATTTTATGGCACGTTGTCTTTACATTTTCGAATGCGTTGTACTCGTACGTACGTGTGGCTATTTGCTCGGGTTATAGGCATTAAAAACTTGCCAACTTTTTTGTTAACTTTTGGTTACGTGCTTACAAACATATATACATACAGTTGTACATACATACAAATATACGCTTACATACTTTCAGTCACGTTTATCTATTTTTTGTTTGTTCTTTTTTTTGTAAAACTCCCACATACCACCAACATAGTATATGTATGTATAAAAGGCCAACACGTAAATACTTTTGTAAAAGTTTAAAGAATATGAATGCATGGAGCATATTGAAGCGTGATGCAGTGAAGCAACGGCCATTAGTTTGTACGTTTTCGGTTGAAGAATTGAGCTGTGTGTAACTGTGGAATGTATTCGGAACGGATATAAAATGCATGAATACTTTTGCATAGCTATTTTGAGTGCTTAGAGACGCTGTAATTAACACAAATTACTTTAAAAATCATTATATTGAATTATAGCTAAAAGCACTCGAACCACATTAAAAAGTCCTAACAACAACGAAAAGCCTAACATTTTTTTTATTGATGCTGAAACTACTTAAATATGATAAAGCACATTTTCTACTAATGCTCCTTTTTAAGAGCTGGAGTAAAGTTGCTTTGGCTTTTAAGGTCACTTTGCTTTTACCATTACACTCAATAATAAATTGGCTACCCTCTTTTTCAACGATTAGATTGACAATTAATGAAGACTAATTTTAGTAGTTAGACATTTATGCTATAGAATAACAACAACTAAGCTTTTGGAAAAATATGCTTACTCGCCTACGCTTATTTAACCAATTCATGCCTACACATACATATATATATATATGTACAAAAGTGCACAGTAAATGCTAAAAATAATTATCAAAATATGCTTTTCATGCATTTGCCACATTCAATTTTTACAATTGACTACATTTTTAATTGAAAATTTAATTTAATACACTCTGACCTCCTACGCCAATTAATTTGCCTCATTGCGTATACAAACTAGAATAAAATTTTTGAAACACTAGCTTTTATTTTGTATCTGTTACATCTGAACAGCTGCTAAGCACGGGCAAAGAGAGAGTACAGCTCCGAAGCGCTCCATGGAAGGTGCTTCTTCCTCGAGAAGTGAGAGTTCTTAAGCTGTTTCAAGCAAACTAAGCCACCGAAAGCTATTCAAATATTGAGATAAAATCCTTATTTAAGCTATTATTTAGTTTGGAAATGATGGGGTAAGCGCTAGCAATTTTGCCCCCTTTTAATATAAAAAAAAAATAACAAAGTCATTCAGTTGGTTGAGACTCTATCGGCAGAGAGTGGGGAGACGCTCTTCTGTAATGGCCTCTTAATCCTTCGTTTTTCTGCTGGGATTGTGTATGGCTAAGCCGCATGTTGTGTAAGCAAATTTACAAAAATTTTCCACACATTTTCCATTTAACATTATTACACTCGCACCCTCCCTCTTCTCACTCTTTCTTTCTTTAGCATAATTTGCGTTAGACCACAAAAATGTATTTAAATTGCATATTACCTAAATGTGTGAAATTTAAATTTGCGTTTGGTTACATTTTAACAATTAGTGTGGTTGGGCATTTTTCAGATATACATCCACACATACATACATACATATGTACTTTTATACAGCAAATCCCTTTTAATTAACATTGAAGGATTTATAATGAAGTCATTGTACATTCACACAAATTTCTTTATGTCCGTTGTAAGGCTTGTGGTTTAGTCAATGTTTACTTATCGCTTCTGTGTAGGACTGATTGATTTAATTCTGAGTTCGAAAATTAAATAGATTTCTCTTTCTCTAAAAGCATTGGCAGCTGTGCGAAGATAAATCGTATTCAATAAATTTTCTTTTTCTAAAAAGCAGGCACTACTAACTCACCTTAGCTCAATAGAATTTCTTAAGCATGCTTTGAATGGCATTGATTTTGAAACTTAGTTAATTCATAGAAATTGGTTAAAATCATACAAAGTGTTTTTTTTTTTTCTTTTGAGTGGAAAAAAGAAAATTCATGTGAATTTCTAATGAATTGTGTGCAAATTTTAAAAGAAAAATTTTTAAAATACGCACTTATATGTTGTAGGAATGTATGTACGTATCAGTGTTGCCACTTTAGCTATTTTGTAGCTAGATTTAGCTATAACTTTTGGCGTTTAGCTACAGATATTTGCGTTTAGCTATTAGATATTTTTGTTAGCTTTTTTTTTAATAGCTTAGCTATTTTTAGCTATTTTTCTTAATTTCTTTATTTTGCACATCAGTTTATCATTTTAAGCTAATGAGTCATCTGTGAGCTTATGAGAACTTGAAAGTGTATACTGATCCTTATGATTATCAAACTATACAAAAGTTGATAGTATGGCATGCCTTCCTTATTTTATCGATTATTGGTGCATTCATATGCAAGGTTGATCAATAAGGTTTTCGCAATGCGCAAAAGCAACTCTGCCATACATTTTGTTGTTGCCCATTTTGCTGAGTTCGCAAATGACCATTGGCATACGCTACACTGTCAATATGAATCGCGATATTTGAATCGGTATTGATGAATCGCAAGCTAGTGCTGTACGTTCAATATGAATACTGCGATATTTTTCTCGCTTTTTTACTTCCGTCCTTTTCACGGTATATTCGTAAAATTTGTTAGAACTTTATTATCAAGTTAATTGAGCAACTCCGCCAACGCTTACCGCAGAATATTTAATCTTTAAAAAATATTGAATTTTTTTTTCTGTAAATAATGCTTTAAATGCTGTAAAGCCAAAAATATTTGACACTTTCAAGGATGAAAAGGGCCACTTTAACACGGAGGAAATCACTATTTTAGAAATGCAATGGAAAAAACTACACGCATACCCATGGAAGGAAACTACCTCTACAATAAAGTTTTGGGTAGAAGTAAGAAAGCTTAGAAATGCTCTTAACGAAAATCCGTTTGAAGAACTACAATCTTTAGTGTTTAATTTTCTAATCCTACCGCTTAGTAATGCAGAAATAGAACGTAGCTTTTCTGTTATGAACGCAATAAAAACAAAGCAAAGAAATAGAATGCAATTATTTATGTTAAACTCTCTATTGACTGTTAGGTATGGTCTAAAAAGGCTTGAAAAATGTTGTAATAACTTTGAAATTCCTAGCAATGACTTCAATTAATATATATGATTCTACCTGTGAATTAAATGAAGAAGATATGATTTTTGAAATGTGATTGAATAAAATTTTTAACTAAAGTTTAAATATTAACTAGTCGCTATTATAATTTATTTTAATACTGCAATTGAAGTACATACATACATACATATGTAATGAATTGATTTTTTTATTGTAATAATCTTATTATGCGGCGTACATATATAAGTACATACAAACAAATATATGTATGTGGCTACAATATATAATATATGTATATATAAATATTCACATATGTGAAGTTGTTTTATGTCACGTCTTTTTAAATAAATGATTATTTGGCTATTTTTGAAAAAAAAAATTTTTTGGCTATTTATTTTAGCTATGAAAAAAATTATTTAGCTATTTTTAGCAATTTTTTTTTTTTAATTTAGCTATAAGCTTCAAAATATTCTGGCAACACTGGTACGTATGCATGACTCAATAATGGTATGTACAATGTACATTGTATGTAATAATGTGTCCATATCTACATATCTTGCCTGTTTAATGAAAATTAAAGCACGTGCGTATGTATGTATTTATAACTCAAAACCACAACAAAGTATCTAACAAATATTTGGAAAAAATACAACTGTCAGCAGATACTCGTAAACCAAATTTTCTGGATCAGCATGAAATGCTCGTATGAATGACTAAAAATATGCTATGGGCACGTGTATCTATGGATATGGAATATTGACTATAATAGAGAAATATATGTATGTATGTATGGATATAGATAGGTAGCTAGGTGCATATTTTGAGCATAACAATGGACGCATTGAAAGCAACAACAACAACAAAAGTAACAGCATGTAAGAACAAGAACAACAACAAAAAAATAACTAGAAACAAATTAAATTGCTAACCACAACAGTTGCCCGAAAAATGGATTACCTTGAAGCAATTGATTGCTTCGTGGTGGTTAGCTTATGGAAAATTGCAATATTTGTTTGTTAGCAACACTACTTACATACATACGTAATATATATCGTCGCTCCCAACGAAGACTAGCACGGTTCGTTGTTCGCGTGGAAGACTAACACACTTCGTTGATTGCGTGGAAGACTAGCACACTTCGTTGTTCGCGTGGAAGACTAGCATGCTTCAGTTCTCTGCGTGGAAAACTAGCATACTTCGTTTCTCTGCGTGGAAGACTAACATGCTTCACTTGTTTGGGTGGAAACTAACATACTTCTGTTTGTTAGAAATAAGCTTAGGGGTTAAGCACATGAGGAGGATAGTCCGGGGAGTGAAAGATATTTGATAAGTAAGTGCAAGAACAATAATTCATACTGCAATAAAACTTTAAACATCAACCTTAAGCCAAACTATATGAAAAGTATATGAGTTTCAAATATTCCTAGACTTGTACTAGGCCTACTTTTAAGTATGTGCATAGGTTGTGCAAATAAAACCTGGCTTTCGCATCAAATAAAACACCGCGTTAGTTATTGCTCGGAACTCTATATTTATATATCGTCGCTCCCAACGAAGACTAGCACGGTTCTATTTTTTTAAAAACATTTTAGAAATACAAGGATACACACTGTGCACACCTTTTGTGTAGTACCTCAGCACTAGTCATATCTACATATATATAAATATAGAGTTCCGAGCAATAACTAACGCGGTGTTTTATTTGATGCGAAAGCCAGGTTTTAGGTAGGCCTAGTACAAGTCTAAGAATATTTGAAACTCATATACTTTTCATATAGTTTGGCTTAAGGTTGATGTTTAAAGTTTTATTGCAGTATGAATTATTGTTCTTGCACTTACTTATCAAATATCTTTCACTCCCCGGACTATCCTCCTCATGTGTTTAACCCCTAAGCTTATTTCTAAGAAACAGAAGTATGTTAGTTTCCACTCAAAACAAGTTAAGCATGTTAGTCTTCCACGCAGAGAACTGAAGCATGCTAGTCTTCCACGCGAACAACGAAGTGTGCTAGTCTTCCACGCGAACAACGAAGTCTGTTAGTCTTCCACGCGAATAACGAACTGTGCTAGTCTTCCATTCTAACTGAACCGTGCTAGTCTTCGTTGGGAGCGACGATATGAGAATAACAAAAAAATCACATTAACAACAAAAAAATGCATCATCATGGAAATCAGCAGTTATCTACACAAGCAATCAGATATGTATGTAAGTCCGCAGGGTGTACTGTAAGGGCTCCTTGGGCGGAGCGTTCACACACCTAAGAGGTTCCTAAAGGAGCATATTTAACCTTAGGTTTACCAATACCCACACGGGTGACCTTTTGCGTTTTCTTTTTGCGATTACTCAGCAACTATTGGACCGATTTTAAAAAGCTTTTTACTCACTGATCAATTTTTCGAGTTCTTTCAGATAATAAGAAGTTTGAACTTTTATTTCATCTGGAATATGCTTTTTTAGCGATTTTGACTTTTTATGTACGTAGATTACCAATACCCACCCGGGTGACCCAGTACACTTTTCTATGAAAAGACGTGTATATGCACATATTATTGTTGCTATAATTTTGTATATAAACAATAAAAAAAACAACTATATTTTTATCATTTTTATACAGTTTTTAGAAAATTTATTGAATATAAATTATATTCTAACCAAGTGATATACCGAAGGATCTATACAACAATTTATGCATTTTGGTTGGCTGATACTTTGTTCATCGCAAATGGTTTTAGTGCATTTTGCGCATAATTGACAAGTGTTGGATTTAACTTTCATATCAAAACACTTACAACATTTTCCTTTCATCTTTACTCTCATCAACCTGCTGGAAAGTTGTCCTTTTTATTAGAAATAAGGAAGGACATTGATAAATTCTTTCTAGCAAATAGTTTCTAAGATACATACAATTGATCGATTTTATGTAGAATCTTCAAGTAATATTATGCCTAATAGACTTCAGCATAATTTAGATATGACAGAGCTTTCTGAGAAAGCCTGTGACGGAAGAACCTTGATATTACTTGGCTGATTTCCTCCGTATATTATAAATGCAGCAAGTGTTGCTACTTCTAGAAGCAAGGTCGGCAAAATTGTGAAAGATATTGTGTTGGGGAGCACAGAGCGGTTTCCACTACATTGGTTAAAATTTGTGTGATGTTTTCTATTTACTCATGTGGATCAAAGTGCCGATGCCTGATTTAGAGCATTAAAAGATAATGCCAAAGTCAGAGTAAATCTCTTCATGCTCCTGAGGGGTTGAATTCATTTAGAATATAATATGTACATACACAAATACACATATTTTATTTTAGTTTATTCTTCCCACTATAAACAACATCCCACTAATCTTTGGATAATGATAATTTAGTAAAAAAAAAAAGTATATATGGCGATATTTTTACAGGAATCCTTTTACGGGCCAACAAAGCCCTTCACAACTCGCTCGCCTTGTTTTGATCGGTTTTTTTTTCGAATAATGGTATTTTGGATTTGATTGCTTCAGTGCCAAATTCAAGTATATAATTAATGCGTCGTAATCGTATTATTCACTCAACCTTTGCCATAGGATTCAAAATTTTGAATTTTTTACTTTATATACACTAGGCATATAACTTTTTACAATTTTTGCAAATACGAAAAACGTTATACCATAGTCGAATAGAGCATAAAAAGTATCAAACCCCATTATTTTTTTTGCGAAATTGCAAAAAAGTTTCCGCGCAAAACAAAATTACTTTTTTATCAGAACTGCTGGAAAAAAAAACAAAAAGTTTTGTATAGTGTTTTTCTTCATAATAATAGATATTTATTTAACTAATAATCTTCCTATTATTACAAACGCCTATTAATTGACCTAAGGGAAGTGCCCCACCAACCCCAAACTAATTTTTCTTCAGAAAATTCTGATTCAATATAATAATAACACAGCTGTGCGCGGAACGTTTTTGAACCGAAATCACCTAAAAAAGTGATATTCATTACTTGTACAATATTTGCCACCAGGTGGTGGTATGCCAAATTTTTCGTCAACATTTGTTATATGCCTAATATACACCCATTACGGGGTGTTTGTTGTTTTTGTTGGCTTAATTTCACCAAATATAGTTAAATTAAATATTTTTAATCATTCACAGGCTTACATTTTACAATAGTAATGAATATGTTTGGGCAATAAAAAGATAAAGCACGCGAAAGCGCCCGTAATGCAAGAAAATGTATATGGGTCACCCGGGTGGGTATTGGTAAACCTCGTACATAAAAATCTCTGGTAATCGTAAGGTTAAATGAGCTTTTTCGGAGTTACAGAAACGCGCTCTCAGATAAGCAGGAATGGCTGATAAATAGACCCAAAGCTGTACTTTAGGTAGCCAATAGAGGCTTCTTAAGAATGTCCAAAAAGATCTACATACAGATTTAGGAATCGGAGAAAGTAAAGGAACTTTTTGTTGAGCAGAAAAAACTTTTTCATTTAAAAATTTACATTTTCAGATTGAATACCAAAAATCTTCATCTTGAAATAGATAATCCCAAGGAGCTTTTTCGCACTACATTTTCCGTCCTTCTTTTTGTTCCTATTTTGGAGTAGACTAACTAAGGTTCAATAAATTCATTCAACATTATCATGATTCATGAACATGCCCAGCCAAACCGAGGAGTCCGCAGTATACTCCGTTAGACTCCCATAGTGCCCCTCTTTAAAAAGAAAATTTTACATTTTATTTACTTATCGACCTTTTGTTGGAACCCTCCCTAGGAACATACAATATTCACATGCGTATGTCTACGAAAAGCATAATTGCATTAAGGTAATGAAGTTTTTATTGTAATAAAATTATTTTGCTGATGTGAATATCTTTACGCTTGGCTGGGTACAATATGTGAAAATTTCGTGTATGCCGACAGTCTGCCTATGGGCTGAAACATGATTACCTACGTACATACATCTGGGCGCATAGTAAAATTAATCCCATGTAAGGCGGCATTTCACAACATTCTGTGTGTAGGTTGTTATGCTAGTAGGCTTTAAAATTTGTTCATGTATATAAAAATGCACTAAAAATGGTTTAAAAGATTTTTATAAGGACACAAGTGACATTTTTGTGATTATTTAAAATGAATAAAGTTTCTGTTTGATATTTTCCCATTGTCATGACATTTGAATTTGATTGAGGTGGGCTTTTCTTTGCAATTTACAAATGTTTGCATGTCTCGCATTTCTCCCTATTCACACAAATGCTAACCTACTTCAAAGCAGCAAGAAACAATAATATGTGTATAGGTACCTACATATTTGCAAAAGCTTTTAATAGTTCCCCTTTGATCAAACCATCAAATTAAAGACATGAAATGCACATGTCACCTACAAAATGTCCAACAAAGAAATGGGAATTGGTTTTTAATCTAAGGTGTTTTTATGTCCATGAATATGTTTATGACTGCATGCATGTATGTACATATGTACACAGTAAAAATTATAGTTTATTTCTAATATCATTTGGTACTTAATTTAATCATTCTCGGAATTAAATTTGAATTTTAATGCCAAAAACTCTTATTTTTAAACTATGAGAAGTTTTGCAATTTTATTTATTCCAAAATAGTTTCAAAATAAAGTCTTGAAAAGTATTAAAATCCTCTCTAAAGAAGTTTAATCATTTATGGTTTAAAAACAAATCCTGAAATGTATAAAAAACTTTCTCTTCCTCCATTATATTACCATCAAAATATTTTTCGTTTGAAATCAAAACCAAAAAAAAATATTAAAAAAAATTATCAGAAAAAAGTAAAAATAAAATCAAATAAAATGTTTCTAAAACTGCAATCCGGAAGAGTAATCAAATATACTCAAATAAATGGACCGAATCTAATAATTTTATCATGTAAGTAATGCAGGAGATTAATTAAATATCATGAGGGTACATTTTGCTTTATTTTTTCAGTCATAAGGCAGTATCACTGCAAGAACCGCGACGGTGCCGAAATTTTCCTGGACATCTCCAAAATATTAGTATAAAAGTGACAATATGTATATGTATATATCGAGACCTAACCGCCATAAAAGTGTATCCAACAAAATTATCGATTTCAGCTTTTTGTATGGTAATCAACAATGCATGTGATAGCATCAACTCGCAAAATTTCATGGCTGTGAAATGTGCAGTTGCGAAGTTAGAGACTAAATAAGTCAAGGCTGCATACAAACTGTATGCAAAACAAATTAAAAAAAACTGTGTCCTGTAAAATTTACTTTTTGCTGGATACACTTTTATGAGGATTAGGGCTCGATAATGGGTTATTTGCAGTATATCCACTGGAAATTTTATGGGGTTTATTTTTAAATCCAAAAAAGTATACAATTTATTCCAATTTTCGGATAGATTTAATACCATTTAAAATATTTATATTACCAAAAAAATTATAAAAATAATCAAAATTTGGTTTTGATTTAATTCCATAAAAGTATAGAATTTATTCCAATTTTGGATTGATCTTATACCATTTGAGCTATTTTTAATACCAGAAATATTCTAAAAATAATGAAAATTTGGTTTTGATTTAATTCCAAGAAAATATTAATTTGACACCAAGAACAATTTCTGTCTCTCAATATTCTCTTCTTTTTTTTTAAACCAGAAAGGTTTTAATTTTATGCTTTTTGGCATTGTTATATATAAATACCAAAATGGTATTAAAATTAAACTAAAATTTTTACTGTGTATGTATGTATGTATGTAGACATGTATTTAAGTATGTAACAGCTGTTAGTTTGCATATTTGCCCTCTGTTCGTTCTTTGACATTTGATTGGCTTCTTTGTAGCAAAATTCTCATGCATACAACTCATGTGTCTCAACATACATACATATGTAAAATGTACATTATCCATACCCTCCAAAAAGTATAATAAGCTTAAGGGTTAAAAGAGATGAAATTTGAGTTTTGAGAGCACACCTAGGCAGAGAGAGAACAATATGCTGCGAGCACAAAGAATTTCAAATGTTCATTCACATATTGCCGATTGTCGCATGAAAAAATATACAGCTGGCATGCTTTTTTGGTTATTAAATAGTACTCACTTATCCCGTTCCGATACATGAATATTAACGTTTCAGCTTGATTAGAATAATTTTTCTTAAAATTAAATAAGCCAAAACACTTAAGTTGCGCAAAAAATATGAATTATGCAGCTAAACAAAACTTCGCCTTTTTGTAATCCCTCATATAAGCCTTAGTGTAAGTTAATAAAACTTCATATAATCACTTGTTATAAGCAATGAGATAAGCCTTATTTACTAAAGCGTATAAACCCTATTAAAAGGTATTTAAACACCACATAAGCTCTATTATAAAGAATTATCTAAGCATTATTTTCCAGGCGAATAAGCCTTGATAAAAAGTTTTCACCTCATAGATATAGATAGAGAGAGAGAGAGAAAGAGAGAGAGAGAGAGAGAGAGAGAGACAGAAAGTTAAAGAGTAGTTCTTATGCGTCATCACATCAATACAGGAAAGCCTTATTATAAGTCTTTGTCCATACAAAGTTTACAAGAAATTTGAATTATTCAGCTAAGCAAAAAACGTCTTTTTATAATCCCTTATACAAGTCCTATTATAAGATAATTAAACAATATATAATTGCTTATTATAAGGACTGATTTAAGCATTATTTCCTAAGGCGAATAAACCTTATTATAATATATTTAAACACCACAAAACCCCTTATTATAAGCAGTTCTCTAAGCCTTAAATTCCTTGGCGAATAAGCATTGCGAATAAAATTTCCTCTCAGAGAGAGAGAGCGTAAGTAGTCCTTACCTCTTCATGACATAAAGACACGAAAATCAACATTATTATAACCTTTGTTTGTTCCCACAATTTATTTCCCTTAGAATTTTCAGACATTTTTTGTACACCTTACCGTCAACTTAAAAAAAGCCATAAATAAGGCGTCTATGTTTTGGAAGGTATATGCAAGTATGCTTAAGTTTATGCTTGCGTGCTTATGTGTGTTCAAGTTTATGCTTGTACACTCGTAAGTATGTATTCACGTTTGTGCTTTGATGTTCATGTCTGCTCATGTTTGTGCGTGTATGTGCATGTCTGCTCATGGCTGGTCTTGCTCATTTTGTTATTGTACACGTTTTCCATACTATAGCTACTACAACGAAAGAGGACAGAATATGAATTGGATTTAAAATTGTGACATTCATCACTTTTAAAAGGTACTCACTCCAACTTCCATTTTTCATTTGCTCCTGTTTCTGGCAATAAATAAAAGGACCAATAAAAGTTTCTTGTAGCTAAATATACATACATATAATATTTTATGAATACAAAGAGGATTTAAAGGTACTCAAAAGCATGATGCTTACACAGTAAAAATTTTAGTTTAATTTTAATACCATTTTGGTATTTATATATAACAATGCCAAAAAGTATAAAATGAAAACCATTCTGGTTTTAAGAAAAGAGAATAATGAGAGACAGAAATTGTTCTTGGTGTCAAATTAACACTTTCTTGGAATTAAATCAAAACCAAATTTTGATTATTTTTAGAATATTTTTGGTATTAAATCTATCCCAAAATTGGAATAAATTGTATACTTTTCTGGATTTAAAAATAAACCCTCATATGATTTCCAGTCATACACTGCTCAACAAGTTAACAATCCCACAAATAAACTTACATATGTACTTATGTATATCCCAAAGATTAATGAGAATGGAATAATTGTTAATATTGTTTATACTGGGGATGGCTTGCTGGAACAGTGTAAACATTTACGAACGTAATGCTAAAAATAAAATAAAGATATATTTTTGGTTAAGGGATATGTATGTAGGTATATTCATTTTATTTGCGATATTACAACAAAGGTTAATTATAGCTTATTCTACTATAAATCCAATAGTTTATTTTATTACTCAGACGATATTGACAAAAACATTTTAGAGTAAATAAAATGAGCTGCAAATGTTTTAAAATTTTTTAATTAAGTACTTTTGAAAATCCGTTTGTAGCATTGTAAGACATATGCACATACATACATAGTTAAATTCTTTGCTGACGAGTTTTGTGGCCGAGCTTCTCTCCTAATTCGAGGTGTGCTCCTTTGGCTTTTCCTTCTAATTGGAGGGACCTACAGTTTTATGCCGGCTCCGAACGGCGAATGCATTTTTTTCGAGAAGCTTTTCATGGCAGAAATACATTGTGAGGGTATACCGCCCACTGCTGAGAGGTGGCCGCTATTTATAAAAACCCAATAATTGGGTTTTATTTAATTAGAATTTTTTTTTTTGGTATTTGTCCGGACTGGGGTTAGAACCCGAGACCTCTGGTATAGCACACGGGCACTCTCCGCACTGCACCACAGCGGCCAGCGGCAAAAAAGTTACTACCTTGAATAAAAAACAGCTGGCAAATTTGTCCACAAAAAATTCGGCACCGTCGCTGTCTTGCAGTAATATTGATGTATTTACTCTGAAAAAAAAACGTTGTAAATCTAAAGACTTTTGCTGTTAAATCAACTACTTTCCGCAGTTGAAATGTGCCCAACAACGCTCCGTTGTTGTTTCAAAGGTGCGAGCGTTGTTGATTTGAGTCAATAACGGAGATTGTTGGAAAAAATTTTCACCTAAAAATAAATTTTTGTTTGCATTTTACTCTTCATCTTCTCTCCGCCCGGGTCCCAACTGCAAATATGTAGCCTCCGCTTGTTCTCCTATTCTTCTCTACTTCTTATCATTCACTGGTTGCTATCTTTATTTCTTATTCTGATTTTTCTTCTTTATTTTATATTCTCCTCCGAATTCGAACCATGACATCAACCTGAAATTCTATCCAATCATCACATAGTGGTACATTAAACATTATATTGAATTGTAGTAACCTATTTATACTTCCATTTCCTAAAAAGGAATCCATGAATTATTTGAATCATTGTAAAAACAAAATTTAAAAAAATTTGTTCTCATTAGTTTGGAAACTGTTGGGTCAAATACTTTTGCCGTTAAATCAACAACGGGGAGAAAATTGTTGCTAAAAATAAACTTTTTTTTGGATTTTTCTCTTCATCTTCTCTCCATCATTATTTTTTTTTTGTTGGTTTTCTCACAAAAAAATATTTTCTCACAAAAAAATTTTTAAAGGCAAGCAAGTTTTTGAATCAACAACGCCCGTTTTTGTATAAATTGTTGGATCAAAAACTTTTCCGTAAAAACAAATACTTTTGCTGTTGAATCAAAGACGAAGATTCAACAGCCGAAAGTTGTTGGTTTAACTACGTGTATTTTTTTCAGAGTAGAACCCCAACTGCTCTATGACTGAAAAAATAAAATAAATTTTACCCTCATAATATTTAACCAATCTCCTGTATTACTTACTTCATACAATTGTTTTATCAGGCATGCAGAATTCGCTTTGCGCTTTTAATAAATTTAATTTTTTCTTCTTATTTCACTATCAGAAACATTTTTTATTAATTTGTTGTCTTTTTTCTGATATTTTTTTTCTAATATTTTTTTGGTTTTGATTTCAAACCAAAAATACTTTGATGGTACCATGTTGATGGTAATATAATTGAGAGAGAGACGTTTTTTTATACTTTTTAAGATTTGTTTTTAAACTATTTTGGTATGAATAAAACTGTAAAACTTCTCATAGTTTTAAAATAAGACTTTTTGGCATTAAAATTCATATTTAATTCCAGAAATGATTAAATTAAGTACCAAATGATATTAGAAATAAACTATCATTTTTTACTGTGTACCTACATACAGAGATATAACTTCTTTTATAAACTCAAACGCAGAGTCGAGTGTTTGACAAATATTGCATTCAAGGAGCTCATGTATGCATGTGTTACCCTTAGATAAATATTATTATTGTTAGTTAAACATGCCAAGTCATTTTGAAACAACAATATGTGCATATTTTATTTAATTTTCGCAAATGAAACAACATTTATGAACAATTAAAAAAACGAAAACAAACATAAACAACTTGTATCATCTCACAAATACATCGAGAAAAGTTCCTCGAGAGATTTATGAATCTTTGCGCGTTAGCGACAGCGAGAATCAACGGAGATTTACTTATGAGCATTACGAGCTTCACGCAGATATCGACACTATTCAAAGTATAGAAATCCAGCGGTGTTTCCTCTAAGAAAGTATTTCCAACGAAACACGATAAAGGAGCAGAAAATGGAGCCCTCCAATGCATTGGGAAGATCAGGTGAAGAATGACTCGTTCTCATTGCATCTGTCACCATTAGTTGAAGTGCTTACAACTCAGATCTTCGAGAATTAAAAAAAAAAAATATCCTATATGCCGCTAAGTTTGATACATGACTATTCTTTGAAAGAATTTTCCATACATAACCTCGTTAACCTTTAGTGCATCGTTGGCGAACTTACGGCCCAGATCATAGTTGCTACCACCCTAATGTACCTCTTTAATGCCAGCATAATAAAAGCCTTCACAAATCATGAATCTTTTGTGAAAGAAGTGTTTAGATTAATACAATAGAAACCGAAATAAAACACATTTTGAGCTTAGTTGGAAAGAAAATAAACCATGACACCAACGGACCAAATATATTTCGGCTGCAGTTGCCAATGTATACCAATTTCAATGATTCACATACAAGAGTATTATTTTTGATGTTCTTTTTTCATTACCAAAATTCACTGATATTTCGTATTCAATATTCGATTCAAACGTTGACGCTGCGTTGGTTTCAATTGAAAGTAATTCCGTTGAGTATGTGAAATCTCGTAACGATTATGCAGCGGCGGCCAAAGTGTTGTAATACACAAATGACTAAAGAACAAAAAAAGGAGAAATTAAAATTCAATCAACTTAAAAATAACTGCATATAAAAAACATGCGAAATTAAAAATAAACATCAAAACGCACCGACTAAAACGCACCACCTCATAAGCCGTATTCATGTTATGCATAATTTGTTTAATTTCATATTGAAATTGTTGTTCGTATGCCTTTTTGCTGCGATGATAGCGATCACGACATATCAAGTGGCTGTGTTGAGGAGAGAAATGCAAATGCGAATATGTTTTATTAACGACTTTTTGTTAATAAGATTTTTTTTTATTTTTTTGGCTGTTTTTTTCTTGCCTCATAACTCACTATGGCAGCGGCAGCTTTGTGTAACTGGGATTTCTACTCCAATCACGCCAATCCTCCTTTTTCTTGGTATCTTTGCATATTTCCGCATAAAGCAATTCCAGTTCACTTTGTGCAATGAATTTTGTATTGCTTTTTTCTTCTTCTTCACCGCGTTGTTGTTTTGCTCCAATTTCTACAAGCTGCATGTTGACTTTGGACTTGTCTTTGATTGCAACTACAACTTTCTATCACGTGAGATATGTATGTATTTTTTTCAGTACATACTAATTTAAGCCTTTTTTGTTTGAAAAGTATCTTTTTCATAAATTTCTGTGTTTATTGAAAGTTTTTTTTTGTTTTAGAGTTGCTTTTAATTTTTTTGATTATTTTGATTTGCAGGATTCCCAGGTTTTTTTAATAAAATTATTCAAGTTTCATGAACTTTTTATATCGTACTTTTGCTATAGAGCTTTTGTAAAATAACAAGTATGTACTTCTAACTGCTGCTTAACTGCTTGCCCAGAATGTTGTACTACAGCTACGGACTACATAGCTTACTACATCAGCTGATGACTGATTTTGTGGCAACGCTCGAAAATGTGAACACAATGGTGTAGCTCAGTGTATCTCATATATGTCATCTTTTTTATATTTTTGTAAAGGGGATTCCTTAAATTCCATAAAAACTCTTTATTTTTTACAAGTTTAATTCATTTTTTCAGTTTCTTCGTCCTTCATTTCGAATTTCCGTCATTAAAAAATTGAGGTGTCACACTGTAGCGCGCTACAAAGTTAAAGTTAACTCTACTTCTACTACAGCCACAACTACACGCTACAGACACAGCTACACATTGTGGGCATTGCAATGCAATTGTACTCTTTTAACTTTTGACAGCTCTTACTACGTACTACAGCCACACCATTCTGGGCAAGCAGTAAAACTCATTTATAACTCATGACTCATTATGGCGTTTGGCTCTTAAAGTGTTTCTTGGTTTGTTTTAGTAAAATAAATAAATTTCACTAATTTATTGAATGTGAGTTATGAGTTTTTTATGACTCATTCACAACTCATTTCCAACTCATGACTCATTATGGCGCATGAATCTTAAAGTAGGTATTTATTGCGTTATTTCGCTAAATTTCAGACTTATTTGTTACCCATAACTCCTTACTTATTTATTTCCCGTGACTCACAACTCATTTATGACTCATGACACATAAATGCGCTTAAAATGTTTACTAGGTTATTTCGTCAAACTTCAATAGCAAATCTGCAAAGTAAGCATAAATTCCCTCCCTCTACAAATTAAATGATATATTCACTTAACATGCACATATATATATAATTGTATGTTTATGTGTGCTTTTAGCGGCATAATTGCAATGAATCACAATCTGTCAATCACAGCGCAAGCATTTGTTCAACAATTTGCCTCATATATGTATGTATATGCATGCATGTATTTATTCACTTGCTTATTAATGGTGTTGTACTGTGATGGATATATGTACATATGTATGTACATAAAGCGGTAACGGAATTCCTTTGTTCATTTTATTTTGGTTATAAATTATTTATTGTTGCATTATACATACATATATATGTACATATGTATGGATGCGTCAACATTTGTTGTGCATAATTATTATGCAAATTTACTTACTACATACTTACCTGCATACTTTTTTTTATGGCAAGCAACTCTTGAGAATGGGCGGTAGGTTGATAAAGAAGAGCTTGTTTGATTATAAATATATCTTTGTAGACGCATATCTACACACATACATACATATACTTATACTTATTTATTTATAAGTACATTTGTGCATCAATTAGTCACTCGAATGGGCGATTTCTGGCTTGTTTATTTACAAACTTCACAACTATTATGGTAAGTGTTCTTAGAGCAAGTGTTTTTTGCTTTATTGAAATAATTATTAAAAATTAAAAATTGATAAATTTTTGTATCTATTTTTGTAGTATTATTAAATGTATTATAACTAGAGCTCGGATAATAGGTGAAAATCAGACGCCTAAAATTATGCTACGTAATGTTTGTGAGCACATCCAGTGGCAAGTTTAAGAATGGGGTGCCTTCGGGTCTAAGCCCCCCGTGAATGCAATTGGATTTTTTGCTTACCAGGATGCCAGAAAAATAAATTATTAAGGGTTTTTATGGGTTCACGTGGAAAATTGCAAAGAAAGCTACAATAAATAAATGTAATAATAAAGAATAATAATAAATAAAGTATAATAAATAAATAATAAATAAATATATAATTATAAAGAATAAAGAAAAAAATTAAAAATTAAAAATTTGTAGTGACTCGCTTAAATTTTTGAAAAAATCTTCACACGTGAAGGAAAAACAATTACAGTTTCAACCCAAATATATTTTGAATGAAAATGAGGCAGTGTATACGAGTATTAGTAAATGATTTTTACTATAAGAAATACTAATACCTGTTATTTAAGAATTTTTTTCTAGCTGTCCTCTGCATCTTTTTTCATGCGAATTTAGAAGCCGAAAAAATTGCGTACTAAAAAAGTTACAAATTTTGCTGAAAAATTGGCGAATTTTCCAGAATTTTGCACAAACTTTTTAACTTTAATATATTTGGTTTCTGTTATAGATTTTTTTATATAACAAATTAGAATTATTAAAAACACATAAATAAATATATTTTACGGATAAAATCACTTTCTATTCTGGCTTTATTCCATCAC
Source organism: Urophora cardui (assembly GCA_960531455.1). Classification (NCBI taxonomy): domain Eukaryota; kingdom Metazoa; phylum Arthropoda; class Insecta; order Diptera; family Tephritidae; genus Urophora; species Urophora cardui. The sequence continues at coordinate 151,708,383 of OY482672.1, read as the reverse complement.
ACACCACTGTATGTTTATTTAAACTTCAAATTTGTGTAACACGATTAAGAACTTTTATAATAAAATGTTCACCCACCATACCAATATGTAACCCCTTTATATTTAAATTGTTATCCCGCCACTGAAAACGAACAAAATTTACCACATGTAGCATATTTTGAGGCGCTTGATTTCACCTATTTTTCCGAGCTCTAATTATAACGTTCGAAAACTCAAAATAAAGAGCTAGAAGCACAAAGCAAAAATTGTGAAGTGAAACTTGAGCTGACATAGAAAAAAGCATTTTACATGCTCAGTTCCATATTAATATTTTTGTATTGAAGTACGATAAAAACTTTATTTAATTTAATTGTTTTTGAAGAATCTGCATTGTTGGGTGTGTGTGCCAAACCCACCCAAAAATCGTTGGAGTATATGGTCCATTGGTGGTAGGTTGGAGTACTTACAAAATGATCATTAACAAAGCCCCAAAAGGGCTAATTCCTGTATCTAGATCGGCTCGTAGTTTGCAGAGCATTGTAACGAAAACCAAATGTTTATCAAAATGATAAACGATAATAATAATAATAATAACCCACGCCCTCCAATCCCGCCCGACCGCACGAAGCGCACCCGCATGACGTACGGATATTTTTTATTTACATAAAATGCCGAGGTGTTGAGTGGCAGGAGTTTGTTAAGCGTCGAGATCTTAAACTGCTCAGCTACAGAGAAATAAAATCATCAGCTGAGTATAGTACATTTGAAGTTAGTCTTGAGAATTATAACAGAATAATCGCTACTATGTGTTAAGATAAGACAGTATTTTTTCCCTTATAATGAAAAGTGAGTCCGAAATATCATTCAAGCTCTTACATAAACGCCGGAAAGGTTCATTTAATTCAAAGTTTGATTTACACTGCTTTAAGTAGATAGGGTTGAAGTGTCTTGTTGAACGAGAAGGAATGTTAAAGTTTATTTCAGCTAGCAAGAAAGGAGAAAGAATTAAGCCATTCAAGAGCTTAACGATAAATATTACCCCTAATAATCAAAAAGAATTTACAGTCATACTAATCTTTTGCGATACTAATTATTACAGTGACTCTCAGAAGTATTTTGCATAATTCATTTATTAAGAAAACGTTAGAAAATCGCCTTTTTTCGAATTCTTTTGGAAATTTTTTTAATATGGTATTATAGCCGAATCTTCATAATACAAAACACATTCATTAAAAAACCAAAATGCATTTCATCTTTTTTAAAAAATTAAAGAAACGTAAAAACTCATAAATTTTTGCTCACAAAGGATTTTGCATATTTGTAATTTTGGTGAATAAATGCATCTACAACCTGTTTAATATTTTTTTATTATATCCGTTCCTTTTTGAGATGGCTTCCGAGAGTCTAGGGATGTACTCTACTAATTTTTGGCAAAATTCCGTAGGCTTTTTTTCCAATTCCTCGGCCAGAACCGCATTTGGATTATTTTTTGGGGAAATCTCCGATTATCTCACATGATCTTCAAGGTAGGATAAAAAATGTTTAATGGTTCTTATATCAGAGCTTTGAACACAATCTTGGAAGTGTTTTTATTCGAAGGTGTTCACATTTTAACATCATGAGTGTTTTTGTAGTATGAAGATTCAGCTATAATACTATATTAACCCTAGTTAGATAATCATATTTTTACATACGTTAAAGATAATCATGCGTAAAACGCATGACGCATGATGGGTTTTTCAGCTATATCTTCACAGTTTATTTACAAATTTGCCCTGAACTGGCACAAACTTTATTATGGACATGTAAAATAAATGTAAACATTATAAATAAAATATATTTAAATCTGTTTACTATAAAAAAACTAAACCAAAACAACTTCTTCAATTTTCTCCTGAAATTAGGAAGCACCCATTTTCCGTCACTTTTTGAATAACTTTGCTGCAAAAATCAGACTTTTTGACTTACAATCTAAATAAACTGGAAACTCATTAAGAAAAATAAATGAAAATTTTTTATGAAGGTCGGTCAAACACAATTTTGGAACATATCAAATATTGTCCTCGCGACATATAGCATTTTTGAACTTATTGCATGACCCATTGCCTTTCGCATTTTTTGGAAGAGCAGTATTTACAAAAGAAGAAAGGGGACACCTTCTCTGCTTTGGGAAGATCAGGTGAAGACCGACTCGTCCTGCCTAGGTATTTCCAATTGGCGCCAGGCAGCACAAAACATACACGACTGGTGCGCTTTTTTGGACTCGGCCAAAATCGCCTAGAGCGTTAAGCGCTGATTAAAAAGAAGAAGAAGAATTATATACAATACAAAATATGATATGATACACTGGCTCTAACAAGTTTTAAGGTCGACCTTCTTTCTTAATTCGAAGCATGCTCCTTAATTTTTCTTTTCCTTCTAATTGGGTGTGTCTACAGTTTTATGTCGATTCCTAACGGTGAATGCATTTCTGTGAGAAGCGTTTTCATGACAGAATTACACTCAGAGGGTATGCCGTCCACTACTGACAGGTGACCAATATTTTAAAAACCTAATTATTGGCTTTTAATTAGAAAATTAATTAAATTAAATTTCGGTGTTGGGTCGGCTGGGGGTTGAACCGGCGACCCATGGTATGGCATGGAGCACTTTACCCACTTCCCCATAGCTGCCATAATACAACACATATAGTTTTTTATTATACTGGCTCTTCAGTATAATGTTATGATGAATGAAAGTCATCCTTGTCCTTATGCAATACGTGAGAAATGCTTTCCAGAAAGTCACGGTAAAGATAATCATGCGTAATTTTGACTCACTGACCCCTCATATTGCGAAATTTACAAGACTTATCACAAAAAATTATGTGTCACGTAAGAGATATGCAGCACAACATAAATATATATAACGTTCAGCGACGTATTCACATAATTGGGTGAGTGAGAACAATAATTCGAAAGGGGATGCGTAATTTTGACGCAGATTATCTCTTTAGGGTTAAAAAAGTTTCCAAAAGAATTCGAAAAAAGCGAATTTCTAACGTTTTCTTAATAAATGAATTATGCAAAATACTTCTGAGAGCCACTGTATATAAGTCTCTTTAATTTAATTTATAAATTAATCGACCGTACGTACTCCACGAATTAAACCACCGTAGGTTCTCTATGAAATAATTTTATGTTATGTAGGACTGAAATATTTAATCCAATGCAATGACATCGCTATATTAATTCCACCATATTTTTAACACGCCTTTATTAGTTTCACCTGTATGTATGTATGTAACATGTTACGTATACGCAGTGTAGTTCACTGTATGTTGTACGCATTTCTATAGCCGAGTCCTTTTTGCATTGCATAAGTTAAAGCAAAAGCGTGTGTATTCATACATTGAGTGGGAGTTTTTCAGTGTGAGATGTGCTTATTTTTATGTGTATCATATGTGGTAGATCATGTAGTACTCAGTTGATCCATAGTGAGTACTCCACAGTTGAGTGAATGGGGTACTCGTAAATTTTGCAGGGACTACGAGCATATGACGTCCCGCATCAACAACTGTTTGCAATAGATATCGTAAATCAAAAAAAGGGCGAACCAGCGAAAAGCAAAGTCTACCGGTTGCTTAAATCATGACCTTAAAGTGTTTAATTCTCGAAACCATTTAATGCAATTTATTTTGCAGCGAATACGCTTATGGTTGTATGTATTTTGGTATGATTTGTTATGCATTACAAATGTAATTATGTATTATTTACATATTTATTTAATTTTTTTTTATTATTTATCAGCAACCAAGTGACTGATGCATTGAAAAATTAATGCGCGCAAATTCAATTTCATTATTCATTTCACAAACCAACAATTAAAAGGCACTGCATATCTATACATATCTACGTTGGGGTGGTCAAAAAAAAAAACAAAAAAAAATAAATTTTTTTATCATATTTCTTCAATCTTAGCCCCTATGTCGATGCTAATATAGTGGAAGATACCATGTATAAATTTTTCTCCCGGTCGGAAACGGTTAAGAGTTGTCGCCCAGCGGTCAAAGATCAGAAAACTCTATTGAATATCTAATGCCCAAAATCGATAGTTCTACTCTGAAGGATACCAAATATAAATTGTGGACCCGATCGAAGGCGGTTAAGGGTTGTTGCCCAGGGGTCAGTCAAAGTTCATATTCACAGAGATCCTTTCTCAAGCGAAGTTTTTTTGGCTCTGCTGAAAAGTTTGACATTTTGAGTTGTGTCACTTTATGGCTTATGGTGCGCTATGTAATATTTATATTTATGTATGTACATATGTATGCATTAATGTATGTACATATTAATTTATATATTTAAGTGGGCTTTGTGTTTATAATTGAATCATTATTTAACCAGAAAATGCTAGACGGTAAATAGAGGCATATACATACATACATACATACGTACACACAGAGAAAAAACTATAGTAAATCTAACAAAGTTGACTTAGTTAAAAAAATTTGTATGGGGCACAAGAAACTTGTATAACTCACCAAAGTACTTACACAATTTGTACCCGACCATGGAAAACAAAGCTTAGGTGATTTATTACCTAAGCACTTTGGCTACCAAAAAAGGAGTTATTTTGGCTAAGTTAACCTTTTTTACTTTTATTTTTTACTAAATTACTTTGCTGAATTTTTTACAAAATTAATTTCGTTAAGATGACGAAAAAACTTAGTAAGTAAATTATACCTAAGTTTTAAGTTGGATTATATGCGATTCTGAGTTGATTGTACAATAGTTTTTCTCTGTGTGTATTGGAGGTACACACACACATGTGCACTTGCACATTTCCTTTTTTAAGTCAATGATGTTAAGCATTGACAGGGTGTTCCAAGAGCGAAGAAAGTAGCGCGTCATATACGCTTAAATAAGAAACTTATGTATGTCCTCCGTCCCTAAACTTAATGTGTCTATATGACACTCGTTTCTGTGGAATTATGAAGAACTTGATTTGTCTTTGTCTGTAACAATCCGCCCAATGCCGTGAGAATTGTTTAGTGCCCAATACAAAAGTGGTCTCTCCCTGCTGCTTGCGCTGGGTTTAACCCACAAAATAGTTTTGAATCTTCAAAAACTAAAATTGCGACTGATTTTTCAAGCAAATTCGCCCTTTCGCTGTCATAGTGACCGAGTGCAAGAACCCATCCCAGCAACAGTTTGCTGCTTCCTTTGAGAGCACTAAGCTTTATTAGACATTCGTTTGCAATGCTTTAATGTGCTCCCGTAGGATTGCAGAGCTTTCAAGGCTGCCTGGCTGTACTAGGACAGCACTAGAGCCTAAATAAAAGGAGATCGAAAATATGCAATAATGAGTTCAGAAAAATTTGCTACCCTGTAAGTGAAAATACTAAAAAAATAATATTTTTAAAAAAATTTTAAACCGCCACTTAAATGCTTTATTTACGAGCAGACAAGCATTTCCGTTATTAAACATATGTATGCAACACGAGTTCGATGGCTTTTACCTGTTTTTGCTTTTTATTTTTTCAACAATTTGCTGTAGACACTAAAGTGATTAATTTAAATGAATTAAAATAAATAAATGTGATTATATGGATTAATTAAATATGACAGTGATTTACAACAACAACAAAAAAATAAATCGCATTATTCATTATTTTTTTTACATTACAAGTAGCACCGGAAAAAAGACACACACACACATGCATATGTGAAAGCGGAATAATAAGTTGAACAGGTGTGCTTTTAATTGACACCAGCACTTGCGGCTGCCAATTTGAGTGCTTTCATAGCTACAGGTGCAATTTATTTATTAATTTCTTAATTTCTTTCTTTAATCAATCACTTATGTATACATACAAGCTACTAATAAATGCATAGTCTTGTGCATAATTCTTTATTTATTTTCATTGTTCTCATAATCGCATAATTTTAATACTTATTATGTAGGCATTGTCTTATTGAAAATACTACTCACTAAACATACCATAACATAAGTTTCACAAATATTTGCCTTAGAAAATCTTATAGCTCGCAATCGAGGGTGCTTCATCGGATAAATCATATACGACAGCCACTCAACACTAAACAATCAGCATCCACCACTCACCATTTACTTAATAGAGCTGCCGTTCAATTAGCTAAATGCATTTGCGGCAAACAATCAGCTTATTGCAATTGCGAGCGATTGTGTCCTAGAAATGCACAAATACCCAAGAAAACAGAACAAGAAAAACAACAACAACTGCAGTAGTAAAAACAACAACTAAAGTAATAACAACAGCAACAACACCAACTGCCACTTGCAACTCGACTAGGTATAAGTAAAAGTCTCAGGCAATGAACAATACAAATTACTCCAAATAATAAGGCAAGTGACGTTCAGTGAGCGTAGAGAACAGCTGCAGCTGCTAAACATTTACTTAACGTACATACATTTCCAACGTTGGTACATTCGTCTAAGTATACATATCTACCCTGCAGCGAAATCAACTAGTTGTAAACTAATTGACAACTAGTTGGCCATACAGCTCAACTAGTCAGCCATCTATCTTTTTTCCATATTAGCAACTGGTATTTTTAACACGGTGATGACCTAGGAAATGGCAATTGTCAGTATCCACACCAGAGTCATACCACTTGACTGACTAGTCAGTATCCACACCAGCATCATACCACTTGACTGACTAGTCAGTATCCACACCAGCATCATACCAATTTGCTGACTAGTCAGTGTAGATATCAGAACTATACCAGTTGATGACTAGTTTTACATGCTACTCCAATGAAAATAAAAATTGCAAAATAAGGTTTCTAATACATTTAATTAGTTATTAAAATATGATATTTAAATTAAAGAATTCAGGCACATTAGATTGGTATCTTGCATATTAAATATTTAGGTAAATTAACATTAACATTGTGAATAAGTAACACGTTGGCCATTCAAAGCTTGACATTTATATTGATGATTTTCTGACTTTATGCAAACATATCATGTACTTTTTTCTATGGCTGAAGTAGTATCTAATATACAGGGCTATATTAACATCTCAAACTATGTTATATTTGTGGCATTCAGCTGATTTAATGATCTAACAATTTGCAACCAACTAAAACTACAAGGGGCCTACTACGCAGGGTTCGAATACTACAACAACAATAAAGAAGTTGCTTTACTTTTACTGCAACCTCCAGAAACCCCGGATACATTCGTTTTTAATTTAAAATCCTTTTTTTGGCAAAACTTCTTGTTTCATAACTAATCTCAATTTATCCCCTATAAATCTAGTTGGGCAACTTCCATAATTTATCTAGTCAGTTAACTGGTAGGCTGGCTGACTAGTTTGCACTTTCGCTGCAGGGTATGTACAAACATATAAGTATGTTGCTTATTAATTAGACTTCTAGAGACTAGTTATGCCGGCATGGTGTATACACAAAGGACAGAGAAAAAGGATCTCTTGTGGCTGGATGCTGTTCGCTGCTCTAAAATTTGCAATTAACGCCTGTGGTTCATGAAAGTGTTTTGTAAATGGATTTAGAAGGGGAAATTAATTACAAATATGTATGTACATCTATACTTGGCTCGGTTGGTACGAAGCTTAATTATGCAAAAACTGCGGTTCGTACCCATATTTGAGCCGAACTTTAGTAACTCGATACAAATGGGTGACTACGCACTATCTTTCAAATCAAGTCAACTTTTCGTCATCATGAATCAGTTCAAGTGCAGCCAGCCTCCTATATCCGGCACGATATGTCTGGCTATTTCCAGGTGCGGAAAGTTCAATTAATAACAGGGGTTAAGGTTTGCGGGTGCAATTTTGTGTAACAACGGCGGACGTAGAGCGTAGTGCTGAAACCACCTTCCGACGATAACGTGGCAGTAGTACCGGGGGTTCGGTACGCTGATAGTTGGGTTCAGGTTAGAGTTCCACACTGACCGAGTAAAAGCTTACGTTAATTCCTCCTCTTAAAAAAAATGCTATCTTTAAAGGAGGAAATATAAGTAATAGAAATTTTGATGATTATTATTGTTCTTGTGGCGGAAAACCAGGCAGCCTTAAAATTTCTTATGATCACATAAAAAGCATTTAAACTTATGTCTATCTTTTGGTGAAGTAGCCCGAAATAAACTGTTACTGGCACGATTTCCAGGTTACTATGGCAACGAAATAGTAATGTGACTTGCATAACAAGTTGTAGTTTCAGCATGAAATGTTCCAGAATCTTTCTCTAGACCAACCAAAGCAAAAATGAGGGAGAAACTATCTACGAATGGGAGAGTAAGCAACTCCGTCGGCATTTTGGTGCATTATTATTGACGAATACATGCTAAAATATTTATAACTAGTAAACCCTGCCACGCGATGCTGTGGCTTTCGATTACACTGTGAGACAATTTGAGGGTGGAAGATCACATATTGCCACATTTGACAATTTTTTTGATTGTGTTTTTAAATTTGACTTCCCCTTAAAATTGGCAGAATATGAATGGGAATCTTATTAATAAAATATAAAATGAAGCATATACCTAGATAGTTACTGGTTATTTTTATTTTCTGTGGACCTAGGTTTTTTATACAAAGATTTTATGCGAGGAGCCCCATAGCGTAAAACTGAATTTTTGGACAGGTGGCAAACCTTTTTGTAAAAAATTGTAATAAATTACTCATTTTCAGCTCAAGCCCTTTCATATGGTACCTGAAATTTAAAAATCAAACAAACTATATCGTAAAAATGAAATTTTGAACAGGTGGCAACCTTTTTTTGTAAAATTTATAATAAATTACTTATGGTGTTTTCGATTCTGGCATAAAATGTCACCCTTTAATATCTCAATTATCAAATTACCTAACCTGACTTCGTTTTAAATGGCTCGATTTGTAGATAATGATGCCCTCTGACTTAGTTAGAGGTCAATATTCGCTGAAATTACCACAAAAGCTTACAAGATGGCTAAGAAAATCAAACAGGGCAACATTTGTTTGGAGAAACAAAAACTTCATTATTTTCACACAAATCCCTTTCATATGACACCTCAAATTTAAAAATCAAACAAACTATAGCGTAAAACTGAATTTTTGAACAGGTGGCAACCCTCTTTGTAAAAATTTTAATAAATTACTTATTTTCAGCTCAAGCCCTTTCATCTGGTACTCGATCGTTTTAATTGAAAATCCATCGACTAAAGCTTTGAATCAGCTTCCGACTGCCACTGCAGGTATAATTTAATATACATAGTAAGGCCTAAAGGACACTGGCTTCCTCTTTTCCTTTCCTCTTCTTCTTTCTTTTCTATTTATATTCCTTCATTTTGTTATTCTTTTTCTTTGACTCCTTCTTTTTCTATTTCTTTTTCTTTTTCTTCTCATTTTTATTATTTATATTGTTCTATTTCTATTTTTCTTCTCACATTTCATTCGCAATTTTTTTTCTCTTTTGCTATTCATTAAAGACCATATTATTACTAACCGCTTTCAAAGAGCTCCATTGAGATTTCATTAAACGGTACTGTGCGCAAACCTGTAAATAAGCTTAGAACGGTAAACATACATCAATAAACTACCAACAATAATTAAATTGAACTCTGCTTCTGCATTCATAGTTATAAGAATAAACAAACTTAAAAGTGCAAAAAGATAAAAGAAAAACTGTTCAAAATACTTGCGGTTTACTTTTTAATTCGTTGCTCAAAGGAAAAAAAATGTTTTTGGTTAAACCAAGAAAAAGAAGAAGTTGGAGGAAAAATCGTAGAAGAAGAAGCAAAAGTGGAAAAAGGATTAAAGTAAGAAGCAGCCAAATGTACAAAAGTAAGCTTATATATAGCAAATATCAGTATATATATATACAAGTATATGAATGTACACACAAATTCACTACATGTATGTACATAAACGCTGCTAAAATGCAATTGAATCCTTTCTCGATACATTGATTTATTGCTTAGCTCGTTGCCATGGTTGTTAAGACACTTTTGTGTTGTGCTGAAGATGGATTTCTGTTCGTTCCAGATGATGATGATGATGAGTGAGTGTCTTGTTACCAGCTACAAAATTGTCTGCTTTTGTTTTTATTATTTTTTTACTTTTTTTTTACTTTTTTTGCTTTAAAACGCAGAAGATTAAATCGCTTGCTTAGAGTGCAAATTGTGTAAGTCCTTTTTTCAAACTTTGTAGGAGAGACAAAAAACAAAAAATAAAAAAATTTAGAAATGAAAAAAAAAATTCTGTTCATGTAAAGTTTTGGACTTACACAATTATCTTCGTTTTTTGGACTTACACAATTTGCGTATCACTGAATAACAACGAGTAGAAATATGGCAAGTATCACAGACTTGTTTAGCGTGGTGTGTATTTGATTTTTCTAGCGTTCTGCATAAAAATACACTTTTTCATAAAAATGGACTTACACAGTTTGCACTCTAAGCTAGCGAAATAATACTTATTTTTAGCAAGCAATGTGAGTGACTTTACTGCTTTACTTGTTGAGTGATCTTAATTTGATATCTATTAATCTCAACAACGTCAGCATCAAAATAAGATCCTTTTTTGTAACACTTAATTGTCTGTTATTTCAAAGAAAAGGATTCTTAAAGATGGATTGGAGTGTACAATTTGGTTTCAGTTTCCTTATTAGCAGTTCTCTTTCTTTTCACTCATTAGAAAGTCCTTCTTGCTGCCTCTTCATTGAGCAAATTCTCATGAGCGTGTTTCAATCGGCTTAGTTGTATTCTGATGCCATTACAAGTTTCATTTGTTAATCATTTTAGCTTGAAAATTCAATCTAATTCCCTAATTATCCTTCGAAAATATCTAATCATTCATTATTTATTAAAGCAATGAAGACAATAGAAGCATCATTAAACTTTTGACAAAAAGTCAATTAGGGTTTTAAATATATTTATTTATCTACACAATCGTAGATATGCTTGATTGAGCGCTGACAGGCACGTAGGTAGTTTACTTCTGTGCATATGTAACTAGATATATGTACACACATATGTATGTAGCCAAGTACTTACACACGCATCATTAGATTTGTTTTTACAACACTCCAACCAATTGCACTTAATTAGTTAATTAATTATACTCAAGAGTTTGTGTAAAATGCCATTTTCAACTCAACGAATCATTGACTCGGTGACACAACTCGACACACAACTCAACAGCGACAGCGATAAAATTAAATGCAATGAATGAAAGGTGAATAAATGTTAGTAATGGTATTAGCAGAACCTCCTGCTACACTTCACGCCCTACTAAATGAATTCGAATAGCTAAGTCAATACATAAACGATGCTCACATAAGCACACCGAGCTATACGCATGGGATAATGGCATGTGTGGGTGTGTATACACTTCTCTTTGCATGTTTGTACTTGTATGCACCACCAACAACGTATGCACGTTCTAATGCCATTGCATGCGCACATTTTTTTGCTGCAAATCATAAGTACATAAGTGAGTTTTGTTGTACTATGCAATTGCTGTAAATTGTAATTCCCAATTCTCAATACAATAGTTTAATTAATTACTTGACATTGCAATTTAACGACTTCAAGAATTGTAGTAGTGCGCTTGCATATGTACGTTTATATAGAAAATTATGGTAATGTCATAACCGGTTTTGTTCGGAAAGATAAGTATACGGGGGCTTATTAGTTTGTACATAACTCATAATAAAAAAATACTTTTGACAATTAGCTATATCAGTATATTTTACTCAAAATGTTTACTTTCGGTTCAAAATATTTTAAAGTAGAATGTAATCGGATACATTTTCGGGACTATTTCGATACGATTTGTTTTGAAAGCAAAAATTTAATTCGGTACTATTTTGAAACGATATTTTAAAGTATAAATGTAATCCGGCACAAATTCGGTATAATGTCGGTACAATATATTTTAAATTAAAAATAGAATTCGATACAAATTTTGGTACGATTTATTGTAAAAGTAAAAATTTAATTTGATACTATTTCGAGTTGATACTTTAAAGTAGAAATAAAATACGGCAAAAATTTGGTATAATGTCGGTACAATATATTGTAAACTTAAATCGAATATGACACAAATTCGATACTTTTCCGTAACATTTTATTTTAAAAAGAAGAACTTAATTTAGTACTCTTTTGAGTAATCTGGTACAATTTTGCTACAATGAAATTCGAATTAAAAATCGAAACCGTTAAAAATTCGGTAGTAATTTCTAGCGACTTATTTTAAAAGCTACAATTAAATTCGAAGTATCGATTCGATACGATTTATTTTAAAGCAAACTGTAATCCGGTATATAGTCGGTGAAATTTCGGTACAATGAATTTTAAATTAAAAATCGAATCCGATAAAAATTCGTTATTACTTTGGAACGACTTATTTTAAAAGCAACAATTTAATTCGAAGTATCGATTCGGTACGATATATTGCTTCGGAAAGAGAGAGAGGATTTCTGTAGTTTTTCTTCTTAGACTGAACATACGACAAACCAAAAACATAAAAAAAAGGAAATAGCTGAACTCAAATCAATACACACAGCTTAAGATAAAAATACACACATATGACTTCGTTACAATTTCGTTACAGTTTCAGTACAAATCCGGTATAATTTCGGCACATTTTCTTTATAGTTTCAATACAATTTGGCGCAGGAAAAACATGTGGCTTAGATATAATGTACCTATGTATTTTATTGAAATATAATCTAATACCAAATGATAAGCATTTATCTAGCAACCTTAATTTTAAGCTGCATTCATTTAAATAGCTCTATACCTACTTATACATGTATGTATGAACAAATATGCGTTTACCTACGTGCAGCTTAAAATGCAATTGTATTTGACACACCGCCAACTTTTCAAGCAAATTTTGCTAGTTGAGCATTAATTGTGACTTTAATAATGAATTGTGGCATAATTGTAATTATCTAGTTGGGGGAGAAAGTTTTTTTTTTTTGCAAAATCATTGGTTTTCTAATCAAACTGCTGCTCATATTCACACACCCTCCTTCAGCCAGCCAACCACTACTTTTCTCCTCCATTGCCTTGCAACGTATTTCGCACTTGTTTTTATTCTTGTGTTGTTTCTGAGCTTATGGCTCTCATGAGGGCTTGCTGGCTGGCAACACAGTCGTCGTCGCTACAGCACAACTTTATTTTCTTAATTAATGTGTCAGTGAATTTTCAGTTTTTCGTTCATGCGCTCCGCTGCGTTGGCTCTGGCGCTGTGCGCTCGCTTCATCGCACAATTCACAATTCTTGTACTCGTGCATACAAATACCATCGAACGAACGATGTCGACAATTGTGCATTTTCTCTCTTGTGCAACTTCTGTGAATGTCTTCCTTTCTGCTTTCAGTGATTATTGCGAAATTTCCTTCTTTACATCCATAGTTTCAGACAAGCGTGCATAGTAAATTCTCATTCCTTCGCTGCCTCATTATTCTTAGCTGGTTCGCTGTTTTAGCAGCACTTGCTTTTATTGTTGTTGTGGTTTCCTTTATTTTACTTTGTCGTCATTACAATCACCACGATTGTATTTTGTTGGGTTTTTCGCCATGATTTTACTTATGTATGTACCTACATATTTCTGGTTAGCATTTACAATTAAAAAGTTTTTCAATTGTTGCTTCAAAATCTACAACATAAACAAAGACGTAGCAAAATGGAATCGGGAAACATTGAAAATTAATGTTACATTTTTCGTCATTTTGTTTTCATTTCATGCTCCTTCTTTCTTTTTTTGCTCTTTGGTGTAAAAGTTAATTTATAAAATAAAATTACTGTTTTTGCTGATGAAGACAGTGACCTAGTAATTAATTACTTATTGAGTGGGCAAGGGCCAAGTACACAACAACAATTGAACATTGGCGTAGGCCATTGCCGAGGAAATATGTAGGTACTTCACGGAATTGAATACGATCGATAAATGTGATACCATCAACTATTTTTTTTTTATTTTTAAAATAAATAAAATACAGGCTTACCGAAATTCTACCTAATTTGTACCGTTATTGTACCGAAGTCGCATCGTCATTTTACCGAAAGTGTACCTAAATCCTACCAAAAGCATATACATTTATCTTAAGCAATTCATGACAATATTCTACCTAAATTGCGTACCATTCGCATAAAAATTTAACCAAAAACGTATCGAAATTGTATCGTATTTGTACCACAATCTTATAAAAATCATAGTGAATTTTTAGAGCGAGTCATAACCAAATTCTACGTAAATTTCACATCAATCGCATAACATTTTTATCGAATTTTTATGAATTTGTATCTAATTTGTACCGTAATTGCATCCGTAATTGCATCGAAACCGCTAAGAACATTTTTATATTTATAATAAATAATATATTATTTTACTGAAATCATACCAAAGTTGTTCCTAATTTTACCGACATTCTAAAATGGGACACTTTTTAAGAGCAAGTCATAACAAAATTCTACCTAAATTGCAACTCTTGGCATAAAAATTTCACCAAAATCGTCCCGAGGTTGTACCAAAATCTTATCGAAATCACAAAATTTTTTTTCAGCAGTCATAACGAAATTCTACCTAAATTGCACACCAGTCGCACAAAAATTGTACGGCATTTGTACCGAAATTATAACCAAAAATGTACCGAAATCATGCCGAAAATCGTATCTATGCAAATTTATGTTTAACCAGCGACATTTTCCAGCTCAACACTTTTCTGCTGTCAAACATTTTTGCATAGTTAAATTTTTAATTATGTCCTAAAACCCTATACCGTCACTGATAAGTACATACATTAGGGTGGGGCGATTTGTATGGAGGGAAATTAATCGATACCGCGCCATCGAAATTCGGATTCCTCTCATTTTTCTGAGTAGAAAACTCCTCCACGACATTTGTCTAAAATTAATTTTGATGTTCCGCAATTTGGTTTTTATGAACCAAGACGAATTTTTTAAAATAAAAATTGGGCAAAAATCGACAAAAAAATGTCCAGGTCAATATGAACATCGAATTGAAGCAGAATTTTGTGCTGAATCCAGATATGAAATCCGAATTAAAATCGGATGATCCGTTTTCGAGATATAGCCTGATTTCCGGTTATGGAGGCTGAATGCGGAAAATCGCATATTTTCGCGATTATCTCTTGCTGTGTACAATATATCTTAAATTTTTTTGCAAATTTCTTAAAGATAAATCAATACAATATATTAGAAATATTTTAAAATATTAATTTATCTTGCGATATAGGAAAACTAGAATGCACTCTTTTTTCCTTGGCCCAAAATCGCAGTATGGTTTCTCTATGTTATAGTCATTTGATACCGATGATTTTCGCCGACAGCGCTTTGTGTACAATAAATGCTCTAAATACAAAATTTCAGAATTTTATCTGCAAAAATTGAAGAGTTATAACCCAAAACGTAGACGTATGCTGTTTGGGACTTGTTTTTTTACTTTCCTCAACTCTAACAAAAACTCAAGGTTACTCATACGCCATAGCGTACTATTGGAAGAAAAAAACAGATTTCAGAAGCATAAGTCTACGTTTTAGGGAATAACTCTTAAATTTTTGCAGCTAAAATTCTGAATTTTTGGATTTGAAGAATTTATTGTACACAAAAAGCGATCGGCGAAAATCATCGGTATGAAATGACTATAACATAGAGAAACCATACCGCGATTTTGGGCCAAGGAAAAAAGAGTGCCTTCTAGTTTTCCTATATCGCAAGATAAATTAATATTTTAAAATATTGCTCATATATTGTATTGACCTATCTTTAAGAAATTTGCAAAAAAATTTAAGATATATTGTACACAGCAAGAGATAATCGCGAAAATATGCGAATTTCGGCATTCAGCCTCCATAACCGGAAATCAGGCTATATCTCGAAAACGGATCATCCGATTTTAATTCGGATTTCATATCTGGATTCAGCACAAAATTCTGCTTCAATTCGATGTGCATATTGACCTGGATATTTTTTTGTCGATTTTTGCCCAATTTTTATTTTCAAAAATTCGTCTTGGTTCATAAAAACCAAATTCCGGAACATCAAAATTAATTTTAGACAAATGTCGTGGAGGAGTTTTCTACTCAGAAAAATGAGAGGAATCCAAATTTCGATAGCGCGATATAGGTTAGTAAATCGCCCCACCCTAACATACATACATCATACATGTACCTACACACATTCATATAACTAATCTCGTTAAAGCGCTAATTAATATAATAATAATATAATAATAATAATAATAATACAATGGCGCTATTATAACTCTGACGAGTTTTATGGCCGAGGTTCTCTCCCAATTCGAGGTGTGCTCCTTTTTGTTTTTCCTACTAATTGGGTGGACCTACAGTTTTATGCCGGCTCCGAACGGCGAATGCATTTTTTGTGAGAAGCTTTTTCATGGCAGAAATACTCTCGGAGGGTATGCCGCCCACTGCCGAGAGGTGACCGCTGCACTTAAAAAACCCAATAATTGGATTTTTACTAATTAGAAAAATTTTTTGGTGTTTGCTCGGACTGGGGTTTGAACCCGAGACCTTTGGCATAGCAGGCGAGCACTCTACCCACTGCACCACAGCGGCCAGCGCTAATTGGTCTGCAAAATCATACAAAATGACTTTAATAGCCTAAAAGGTTCATAAGCATCGACATTAAAACCAAAATTTTATTCATGCAAAATCTAACGCGCTCTGTACATATGTAAATCAACATACATAAATGTGCACGTTTACATTTATTCATTGCCCTAAAAGGCCGTCATGCATAATTTAGTATCTCAGCGCAAAATATCTGCGCTTTCGCCATGCATTTTGTAATCAATTGATGTACCTACTATAGTGCGCGTATACATATTTATTTACTTGTAAAATGTATTTAAAATAGCAAAGCGGGAGAATGAATGGTCGCAGGTGGGCAGTGGTGGGCATTCGTTACTATGAAATGGCCATCTCGTTGGGATTTGCTGCAATCTTTTTGATTGCGATAATATTAGGCTTAGTTTTACAAAGAAGTAGTTACACACCTATCTGAGCTTAATTATACATGTGTATGCATTTATTCATGTGTGTTTATGGTATTGGTATGTTTTTCATTGATTTGGTATCTATTGCCCCAAAAGGCTTAAAACAGCGTTAACAAATACAAATTTGATTCGTGCATATGTATCAATGTATGTAAATGAATTTTGATTAATACTGTAGTACTGCCGCGCACATACAATTGTAAAATATTTAGTTAGGCAATAACGTTACAATTTCGGTAAATTTTAGGTATTATTTCGGTAAAATTTCGATATATTTTTTATTTCATTTACACTTAACTAATGTTAGAATATCGCTATAATTTTAGCAAATTGACGTATAATGTTATATATATTAATCGTACCTAATTGTGAGTACGTCTCACTGTAAGGTACAATTTCGATATGATTTCGGTAAAATTTATACAAAATTCCGATAAACTTTTTTCATGTGCGGTGAAATTCAGTATTTACCTAAATCGTATGCACAATTCTGGTACAATTTCGATACATTTTAGGAATAATTTCGGTACAATTTCGATACGTTTTTTTTTTTCATTCACACAGATTTCTTGTTAGGATTTTATTACATTGACGTAGAAAGTTATATGTTGTTTGATATTCCCTAGGTTCATTTTATTGCATTTACGGTACCATTTTGTTATGATATCGGTACAATTTTATTAAAATTTCTTCTATAAATATTTCTCATCTACTGTGAAATTCAATAAGAATTTCGGTGCAATTTTAGCACTTGGCATGTGCCACGGTATACCTACTCCATTTCGGTACAACTTAGATACACTATCTATAATTTTTTATCTTTTTTTCACGTACGTTGAAATTCAGTGAGAATTTCACTAAAATGTTAGCACTTATCATATTGTGACATGCTGTACCTTTTCGTATGGTAAAAATTCAAATAAAAACCGACTTGCTTAGCTTTAATGTGTATCTACATATATTAGACTTCATCGAATGCCAATACTTACCAGTGCACATGCCACTGTGCTTCAACACATACCGATTTTAATACCTTTATATCTGCATACAATTCCAACAAACGAATATTTTCATCAACATCCAAATACACACATAAAGTGAATGGCACACAGTAAAAAATGATAGTTTATTTCTAATATCATTTGGTACTTAATTTAATCATTTCTGGAATTAAATATGAATTTTAATGCCAAAAAGTCTTATTTTAAAACTATGAGAAGTTTTACAGTTTTATTCATACCAAAATAGTTTAAAAACAAATCTTAAAAAGTATAAAAAACGTCTCTCTCTCAATTATATTACCATCAACATGGTACCATCAAAGTATTTTTGGTTTGAAATCAAAACCAAAAAAATATTAGAAAAAAAAATATCAGAAAAAAGACAACAAATTAATAAAAAATGTTTCTGATAGTGAAATAAGAAGAAAAAATTAAACTTATTAAAAGCGCAAAGCGAATTCTGCATGCCTGATAAAACAATTGTATGAAGTAAGTAATACAGGAGATTGGTTAAATATTATGAGGGTAAAATTTATTTTATTTTTTCAGTCATAGAGCAGTTGGGGTTCTAAATACATCAATATTACTGCAAGACAGCGACGGTGCCGAATTTTTTGTGGACAAATTTGCCAGCTGTTTTTTATTCAAGGTAGTAACTTTTTTGCCGCTGGCCGCTGTGGTGCAGTGCGGAGAGTGCCCGTGTGCTATACCAGAGGTCTCGGGTTCTAACCCCAGTCCGGACAAATACCAAAAAAAAAAATTCTAATTAGATAAAACCCAATTATTGGGTTTTTATAAATAGCGGCCACCTCTCAGCAGTGGGCGGTATACCCTCACAATTTATTTCTGCCATGAAAAGCTTCTCGAAAAAAATGCATTCGCCGTTCGGAGCCGGCATAAAACTGTAGGTCCCTCCAATTAGAAGGAAAAGCCAAAGGAGCACACCTCGAATTAGGAGAGAAGCTCGGCCATAAAACTCGTCAGCAAAGAATTTAACTATGTATGTATGTGCATATGTCTTACAATGCTACAAACGGATTTTCAAAAGTACTTAATTAAAAAATTTTAAAACATTTGCAGCTCATTTTATTTACTCTAAAATGTTTTTGTCAATATCGTCTGAGTAATAAAATAAACTATTGGATTTATAGTAGAATAAGCTATAATTAACCTTTGCTGTAATATCGCAAATAAAATGAATATACCTACATACATATCCCTTAACCAAAAATATATCTTTATTTTATTTTTAGCATTACGTTCGTAAATGTTTACACTGTTCCAGCAAGCCATCCCCAGTATAAACAATATTAACAATTATTCCATTCTCATTAATCTTTGGGATATACATAAGTACATATGTAAGTTTATTTGTGGGATTGTTAACTTGTTGAGCAGTGTATGACTGGAAATCATATGAGGGTTTATTTTTAAATCCAGAAAAGTATACAATTTATTCCAATTTTGGGATATATTTAATACCAAAAATATTCTAAAAATAATCAAAATTTGGTTTTGATTTAATTCCAAGAAAGTGTTAATTTGACACCAAGAACAATTTCTGTCCCTCATTATTCTCTTTTCTTAAAACCAGAATGGTTTTCATTTTATACTTTTTGGCATTGTTATATATAAATACCAAAATGGTATTAAAATTAAACTAAAATTTTTACTGTGCATTTGTGGCATACCACAATCAGTTGCAATGCAGTCGCTCATTGGTCATTTCAGTTTTTACTCGCGGTTATATGACAAAAAAGGAAATGCTGGTGCCATCTACATATTTGGACACACATACGTTTCCAATTTTCATATTGCAATTGAATATCTGCATACATATGTATGTCTGAATGCATGTTTGTTACTTACTTATTGCGCGCTATTATTATTATGGCTGAAGGTGTTAATTTTGTTAGATGGTTGCTAAAATGTTATTGCTGCATTTAATATGGCTACATATACATACATACATACATATGTGGATATATCTGGTAGGTACTCGTATAGGTGTCTGCATTTATTCAATGTAGCATTTTGTCAACTGTGTGGCTTTTATTGTTGTACTGGTAATATGCTTTATGATTACAATACGTACCAAAGAGTACCTTTACATAGCAAAAGTGTTAGTAATACCTGAAATTTTTATGGGAATTGCTTTAGCATTGAATTGAAATTGAGTGCAAGCACATTGAGTGTGCTCTTGAGAAGCATGAGTTTAATACAAACCACAGCATAAGTACACACAGTGGAAGTACTTTTGAAAATTCTGATTTTTTATTGGTTACAAATATTATGCGTTTCACTTATATGGTTTGTTTTAGAGAGACATGATGCATATTCTTCTTAAGTATTTTTGTTATCGAGCATGCTTTTTGTATTAATACGGTACATATACGCTACAATTTCGATACATCCGATCTATCTTTGAGCATTTCAATTAACGAACATGACTTTTAGAATATTCCGGTAAATGTACGGTAAATCTTTGGTCAAATTTTGATACAATTCCGGTAATATTTCGGTACAATTTCGGTAAAAATTAAAATGATTTAGAATGAGAAAGTTTCGGATTTAATTTGCGTCAGTCTTTATTTTTAACACGCAAAAGGCACCTACCGTACAAAATACTAAATCTAAATCCACATAGACAACATCTAAATGCAGGCTTATGTATGTTTAGTAACGTGATATGTATGCTCATATGAAACAGCGCATAAATAAATGTTTTTAACCACCACAAAAACAACAAAAATGAGAAATATCTGCGACTATCAAAAACCACCCAATCGCTCACGTTTTTATTTTCACTTAAGCAGCTTTTATTATTTTGGATATTTTTGCCGCATGTTTCTCGACGGCTTAGCCTTTTATCGATAGTAAAATGTGCGTCGCAAAATGCATACACTGCACAATTTCAAAACGATTTTTGTTTGTGTTTTTGTTTTTTTTTTTTTTGCGATTTGCTTAAATGCAATTTTATTTGGCTGCAATGGGAGACTATAAGGGTATTTAGTTTATTACTTTTTTGTGGTTAGAAAAGTGTCATCAAAGGTAGAGCTGGTGGCTACGATTAAACTATAAAAATTCAAATGAAAACAGTATGTAAATTGATATAAAAGAGCGGTTGGTTATAAATGGATGCATGGATGTAATTATTTGTACTCGTTTTTGAACTCTCTATAAATTCGGTACAGTTTTGGGTACAAATGCGGTACAAATGCGGCACAATTACGGTAAAATTAATGACAAATTTCTATGAAATTCAATGTATCGCATTTTTTTCTTATTCGATATCTATTAATTTTTAACATCATAGTCACAAACAGAGAAGAACACTTCTTTAGGCAACAATAATGGTTGTGCGAACCCATACAATAATTTCCGATTGCTTCTAGTGTAAGTTTAATAAAAAAAAAAAAATCCACTTTTTTCCTTTTCTCAATTCCTCCTTTTTTGTATCATCAGATTATGAGCTCAAATAACAGATTAAATGAAGCATTACAGTCACAAGTCAATAATGAATAAACCCACCAAAAAACTCGATGACCGTGGAATTAAGAGGGTAATCCAGAAAAACCCTGGCAATCGCTTCCACATTCGCTGACATAATGCCTGACATTAGCATGTGTTTGTCATTAGAGGGAAGGACTTCCCCTATGCATTACCGCCGAACGAATAAATCACGCAATACCGCAAGCATTCTAGTGAATCAAATAAAGAACACCTTACAGGGAAGCAGAGAAAGAAGGCGAAAAATGTAAGGCATGATCGAAATTTCCAGGGGTATTTATTCCAGTTCATTTTTCGCGCTCCATTCTACTTTGCATTACATGGAATAGGTAATGGAAGCTCATTCCACTCTGCATTACTGGCAATGCGTGAAAGAAGTGATGAACTCGCCAGATGTTCCATGGCAAGGCCTTCTATCATGCCTGACAGGTAATAGCGATGACCAGATTTTTGCTGGGAATTTTCGTTTGTGAATGAACTTTTATACACACCAAATTATGCATGCATACATACATACAAACACACATGCGGGCATACACTCATGCATACGCACATACATTTATACACAAAACCTTTGATACATACATACATAAAAACATGTATATCAAAGCAAACTGTGTAAGCGCACGTAAACGGTGAATATGTGTGCACATCTATATTCCAAATCCAAAATTTTGACAAACGAAGCTTGCTCGATTCACAAATGTTATGTAAAATAGATTTTATTGTCTGTTATGAATTGAATACAACAACAACAACAACAAAAACAGCAGCAAAAACATGCTGTTAACATATGCAGCTATGAATTTATAATATCCAACAATTGTTGATGATGTGCGGCGGCACAGGCAGGCAGGCAGTAGAGAAAATCAGCAAAAATTGCTGCAATCAATCGAGTCACAAACTCATATATGCATAGATACATGTGTATATACAAACAGAAGCAGAAAGGAACATGTTGCCAGAGCGCTTGTCATTCAGTCAACTCAACACGACAACAACAACAAAATGCGCATATTTCAATAATGGTTTTTGTGATTTTCGGTAATCACATTTGCAAAATATATATGTATGTATCTATGTACGGATTTGTGCATGTATATGTATGCACTTATGTATATATATGTATGTAGATAGCAAGAGCTACTATAATATATCTAAACTCTGACATCTGTATGAAGAAGACTTATAAATTTTACATTTATAATGATGACATGTGCACACACACATAGAGAGTTTAATGTATATATGTGATAAATTTTAATGTTAGGTGCATGTTGAAGCACGATTGTAGGTACTTGCATTAGATCGTAACAGAACAAGTGAGAAAAGAGGAAAATTCGTCATTAACGCTTTGGCCTAGAGCTTATTTCACTTACCATTATTTTCCTTTTCTCCTGTAGCCGATACTACAACGCCAAGAAAAGCTCGTTATTCATTAGATACAAATTAGGCTACCATAATTTAAGTACCGATATTCATATTTGAAAAATTGCGTTATCCAGTTTGATTTCAGTGTAATTACGAGCAGATTGGGTACAGTTTTAAAATGATTTCGGCACAAGTACGTTACTCTTTTGATATGAATTCGGTATAAGTACGGTAAAATTTCGGTACATATAAGATACAATTTTAAAATGACTTCGGTAAAATTTCGATAACACTTCGGTATGATTTTAGTACAATTCGATACAATACAGATACGGTTTCGATATGAATTCGGTATAAGTACGATACACTTTGGATACAAATAAGATAAAATTTTAAAATTAATTCGGTAGAATTTCGATAATACTAAGATACCATTTTAAAATGAATTCGGTAAAACCTCGATACTATTTCGTTATGATTTTAGTACAATTCGGTACAAAACCGATACTGTTTCGATATGAATTCAGCATAATTAAGGTACAAATGCGTTACAAATAAGATACAATTTTAAAATGATGTGCGCATATAAAATTCCGATACTACTTTGATCTGTTTTAGTACAATTACAATACAACACCGATACTATTTCGGTATGAATTTGGTATAATCGATCGATTTCGGTACAAATAAGATAAAATTTTAAAATGATGTCGGTAAAATACCGATATTACTTCGATATGATTTTATTACACTATGAATACGGCACCGCAAAATTTTCATACGGAAAATTTCAATCAGGCAAAATTTTGTTGCATTTCCAGAGAAATTTATTTATAATTTCGTGCTCTTTTGGTTTTAGGTCAATGAAAATATAGCCAAACGAAATGATCGGGTATACAAGATGATTTGAAATTATTTCGGTGCCGTTATTATGTAGAAATTATTTTGGTACAATTCCGGTACCATTTCGTAACGTTTTCGATGTAATTGCGATAGAATTTTATTACTTTTACAGTGCAATTAAATTAGAATTTCGTGCCTTTTTTGTTCATATGTCAATGCAAACTTACAGGAAATGATCGGTCATGTGAGAAGTTTGAAATTAATTTCTGTACAGTTCCGGTAATATGTATTTCGATATGATTTCGATACATTTACGATACTATTTCGGTACAAGTAAGGTACAATTTAAAAATTATTTTGCTAAAATTTCGACAAGATTTCATTAAAATTTTAATTTTTTTGATTTCTTATCAATTACGTTACAATTTCGGTACAATTTTGATAATTTTTTTTGCGTTTACGGTGAAATTTAGTTGGAGTTTTAGGTTGTTGCGCCATTTTGTTCAAATATCAATGAAAATTTCTGTAATTTTGTAGGTTTTTTTGTAATTAAACTGACACGGTCTAATGTACTCATACATATCCCAGGCAATTTCATATATTGACACATCAAGGGCTGCAATCAAATCATGCCGTGTTAAGCTGCATTGAGCGCACGGTTATTCGATTTCTGTGTGTATACTATATACATGCATATGTACATTGGCAAATATATGTACATATGTATATCTATATGCCTGATTTTATATGTTATTGTTGCAATTGCCTTTAACCACTTGATTTTGATATTCTTCATGTTCATGCTTGTTCATGTTGCTGTTTGATGTGCCGCACTTGATTTGGTTGCTGTGCTGCAGTCAACATGCTTCAGTTAACGACGATGATGGATGGTTGTTAGGCAACTGTTGGCGCTTGTTGGCTTTTGCTTGCTTGTTTTGTTGTTGTATTTAGCGTTTGCGATTTGCACATACAACAAAAAAGTATGCAAGTGCACATATTTTAATACTAGTATTTTAATAAAAGCGCAGCAGTCAATATACATATCGTCGGTCTCCTGCCAGAAACACGAATGTGAAATTTTTTTTAAGTGCGATGTCTGCTCTTTATCGGGTATATATTGATATAATAACAATTAATATATGTATATATGCTAATGTACATACAAGTACATATTATGCATGTATGCTTACACAAGAATTTATACAAATATTAATTGCTATTACATCAATATATACCCAATAAAGAGAAGACATCGTACTTAAAAAAATTTTCTAATTCGTGTTTCTGGCGGGAGACCGACGATATGTAGTTATTGATTTCTGTAGAGATTTTCGTTATCCAAATTTTTTACCAAACTTTTGTTTCTTTTTTTTCAGTTCTTGTTTGGAGTGCCAGCATTAAATTTATGTGGCTTCTGTTCTGGGATATAAAACCACGCTGGCAATTTCACGTTCAGAGTGCCTGCCCTTTCAGAGTGGCATAGAAACATATGTAGATATATATGTATGTACATAAATTATACTACCTAACAGGGAGAAGTATTAACTTACCTTGCTTTCCACACATTTTCTCAGAACTTAGTGAAAAAACGATAATTTTCTTGCCTTACTTCAGCTGGTTTTGCCTTCTAGTCTATCTAGATACAAGAATCTATCTATCTAGATATTGTGTGGCTGAATTCAAACTACATACTGGTTCTAGTTCTAAGTTGCTTCAACACGAAAAATGGAATATTCACATGAAATTCATAGAAAAAAGTGCGTTGCAGAGTTGCTTTTGTTTTAAGGTGGTCGTGTGTGTGTGCGCGTACTTTTAGGCGCTATTTGTGAATAGCTAAGTATCGAACAAAGGTAGAGCTCGGATAATAGGTGAAGATCAAACGCCTAAAGTTATGCTACGTAATGTTTATGAGCTCATCCAGTGGCAAGTTTAAGGGTGGGTGCGTTCGGGTCTAAGCCCCCCGTGAATACAATTGGATTTTTTGCTTACTAGGATGCCAGAAAAATAAATTATTAAGGGTTTTTATGGGTTGCACGTGAAAAATTGCAAAAAAGGCTCCAATAAATAATTATTATAATAAAGAATAACAAAAAATTAAAGTATAATAAATAAATATATAATTATAAAGAATAAAGAAAAAATTAAAAACTTGTAGTGACTAGCTTAAATTTGAGACAAAATCTTCGCACGTGAAGGAAAAACAATTACAGTTTCAAACCAAATATATTTTGAATGACAATGAGGATGTGCATATTAGCAAATGGAATATATAATACAGCTTTTTAATTTGTAGTGGTCTGACTTTAAACATTTGCATATGTTAGGTAAAAAACTTGATTTGAACTTTCCTATTTTTTCTTATGACTATTTCAGTTTTACATTTTTCCAATTGGATACTCGGCATAATTCCATATCTGTAAAAATGCAAATTTCTCTCGTGATAAAAACGGTTTTGCATTTTTGTTTACGAGTTATTGGAACATTAACTATGCCACAATTTACTTACTTTTCCCAAATTTTGTTTTCATTACAGCTAGTTTTGTTTTGCTTGCAAAAAGCTTGACGATGTAAAAAAATATAAAATACAAAACTGAAATAAATTTTGTTTTTTTTTTTCTAAACGCAAGACGTACGAGTGTTCTTCATACTTTTTTTCAGTAAAAATGTCAAAGAAACACGAAGATTTTATTAGAAAAGTTCTTAATCATGTTACACAAATTTCCAGTTTGAATAAGCATACAGTGGTGCGTGATGAAATAAAACCACAGAGGGATTATTTCATCACGCACCACTGTATGCTTATTCAAACTGGAAATTTGTGTAACATGATTAAGAACTTTTCTAATAAAATCTTCACCCACCATACCATTATTCGACCCCTCTATATTTAAATTGTAATCCCGCCACTGAAAACAAAAAAAAAATACAAAATGTAGCATTTTTTAGGCGCTTGATTTCACCTATTTTTCCGTGCTCTAAACAAAGGCTATTGCATGCAATAAAATCTCAATGAAACATATTTTATGCTTATTTTGCTAAAAACAATACAATGAACTAATCAATTTTCTGTATGTTTTTCATTTGCGCATTTGCTTATCTATTGAATATTTTGCCATTGTCACAAATGTCATTATGAATTCGCATGACAAATTGTACATGAAAATATATGTAGATGAATACATAAATGTCTAACCGTTGACTTATTAATAGAGCTCGGAAAAATAGGTGAAATCAAGCACCTCAAAATATGCTCCTTTTTTTAAATTTTGTTTGTTTTCAGTGGCGGGATTACTATTTAAATATAAAGGGGTCCCATATTGGTATGGTGGGTGAAGATTTTATAAGAAAAGTTCTTAATCATGTTACATAAATTTGCAGTTTAAATAAACGTACAGTGGTGTGTGATGAAATAAAGCCAGAATAGAAAGGGATTTTATTCGTAAAATATATTTATGTGTTTTTAATAATTTTAATTTGTTATATAAAAAAAAACCTATAACAGAAACCAAATATATTAAAGTTAAAGTGTGCAAAATTCTGGAAAATTAGCCAATATTCCAGCAAATTTGTAACTTTTTGAATAGAAATTTTATATTATTTTCTAGTACGCAATTTATTTCGACTTGTAATTTCGCATGAAAAAAATGCTGAGGACAACTAGAAAAAAATTCTCAAATAACAGGCATTAGTATTTTTTATAGTAGAATTCATTTGCTAATACGCATTTGCCTCATTTTCATTCAAAAATATTTGGTTTGAAACTGTAATTGTTTTTCCTTCACGTGCGAAGATTTTGTATAAAATTTAAGCGAGTCACGACAAATTTTTAATTTTTTGGTGTATTGTGGAACGATCTTCCGTCATCCCTTGTCAATTTTGGTCTGTAGACAAACCGGTTTCGGCTAATATGCGCCATCTTCAGTGTCTTTTTTCGAAAAGATGACGGAAGATCGTTCCACAATACACCATATTCCTACCCTGTCGGAAAAACAAGCAACCAAAAAGTATTTTAATTTTTTCCTTATTCTTTATAATTATATATTTATTTATTATATTTTATTTATTATTATTCTTTATTATTACATTTATTTATTGTAGCTTTCTTTGCAATTTTTCATGTGGAATCCATAAAAAACCTTAATAATTTATACCTGAAAGAGTTTTAGTGCTTAGCACGAAATTTTTATTTAATTCGATTTTTAATTGTTGGGGGGTAAGTGGATAAAAATTTTAACAACTATTTACAGCGAAGGTTGAGTGTATAGCTATTTCACGAAAATAATTTAATTAATAATAATTAATAATTTATTTTCTGGCATCCTAGTAAGCAAAAAATCCAATTGCATTCACGGGCGGCTTAGACCTGAATTCACCCCACCTTTAAACTTGCCACTGGATGTGCTTACAAACATTACGTAGCATAATTTTAGGCGTCTGATTTTCACCTATTATCCGAGCTCTACTTATTAATATTTTAGTTATGTATGTTATTGTTGACATTTACATATGTACATACGTAGATACATACATGCGGCATTGTCTGTTTGCTTAATCACACGTGTATTGAGCATATTTGCTATTCGCATTGCATTATGCGGCAGATCAATGCTTTTGTTTTAGTATCTACTTATACTACATTTGTATAGATAGCAACATAATAAATATGTTAGATTGTCTGCCGAACTAATAGAGAGAGAGAGAGAACAAACAGCAACAATAGTAACAAAATCGAATGCTTTGTTCACATTAATAATTGACGTGTTTTTGGTTTGGTTAACGCAAATTGTGCGTTGGTTTTTGCATAGCACAATAGAGAATAGAGATACAAAAGTGGATTGTGTTTAGATATGTGACATAAAAAATTTTGCAACAGGAATAATTTCCAGACAGAGCGAAATACCACTATCCATATAGTAAAACCACCAAACCATTTTTATCTGTGAGGTAAAGTTTTTTTTTTTTTTACCATTTTAAATTTGCGAACTTACGTCTGAGTTTTTTTTAAATAGTGGAAAGAAATTAGTTAAAATACTTATAGTAAAATTGCAGGAGCTTGAATTTCGTAAAATACCATACCTTAATACCCACAAGAAGGGGTCGCGACCGGTCGTTTGGACACTTT
Source organism: Urophora cardui (assembly GCA_960531455.1). Classification (NCBI taxonomy): domain Eukaryota; kingdom Metazoa; phylum Arthropoda; class Insecta; order Diptera; family Tephritidae; genus Urophora; species Urophora cardui. The sequence goes on along the minus strand of OY482672.1, from coordinate 151,679,540 downwards.
TTTTTTGAAAGTCCCAAAAAAACATAACAGACGGGTTAAAATAATTTCGGTACACATACGGTACAATTTCGATATGAATTCGGTATAATTACGGTACAATTTCGGTACAAATAATATAAAATTTTAAGGAATTTCAATACTACTTCTAATTTTGGTACAATTGCGGTACAATACCGACACAATTTAGAATGGTTATAATACGGTATAATTTCGATCTTGCAAAGCTCGAATCGCCGCAATTTTCTTATGTATGTTTCCAATAAAATTTAGTAGTTTCGTGTCTTTTTGGTTTTATCCCAAATTAAAATATATCTACACGAAACCATCGTGTATTCAAGGCGATTTGAAATTATTTCGAAGCAATTTCGGTACTATTTAAAATTTATTTCAATACATATATGATAATATTTTGATATGTCTTCGATACAACTACGGTACAATTTCAATAAATTTTTAAAGGGTTAAAATGTTCTGGAAAATGATTCGCAATACAATTTTGGACAAAATCTTTGCACAAAGAACCTAAAACCCTCAATTTGTGTTACATTTTAATAAATTTAACCAAAGCCAAATTTGTTTTAATAAAAAATATTTATATATCGTCGTACCATACGAAAACTAACATATTTAAAATTTCTGGCGAAAGCTATCAATAAAAAAATTCTGTACGAAAAGTAGAACATTTGACTTTTGGCCGACGAAAAGTAATAAAATCGAGTTTTGGCTGACGAAAAGTAATAAAATCGACTTTTGGCTGACGAAAAGTATCAGTAATTATATACTGTTTTTACATTAAAATTGTTGTTGTTTAAACGAAATTGATAGTTTTCGTCAGCCAAAAGTGGATTTTATTACTTTTCGTCAGCCAAAACTCGATTTTATTACTTTTCGTCGGCCAAAACTTGAACTTTTTACTTTTCGTCAGCCACAAAAAATCTGATGTTAGTTTTCGTATGGTATGACGATATATACGATTTACAATTTACTTAAAACTCGCAAGCTGCACACACACATTCTCAGAAAAAACATATTAGCTGAAGTGAATGCCTGTAAAAAAAGTGAAACTTTACTATGCGCAATTGATTGCCTGCCTTCCTTCACACAACACAATCTCAAGCGCACTAGCTATCTAATGGTTACGTATACGCCATGGCAACACCAGCACCACCACCACCTGCCCAGGCAGCTGCTAACGCTAACAGCATGTTTCAAGTTGTAACACTTGTAGATAATCTTCAAAGGCAAGGCGTGCGGAGCTGACCCAGGTCGGAAGAAGTGCAAATAAATGGAATAAGTGCAAAATCCAAATTGCCAATGCATTCACGATGAGTGAGTGAATCCAATGGCGCGGGTAGCATGAGCGCTATGGCGAACATAAACTACATAAAGTATCTAAATTGCGTTGTTATGGTAGTTGGCGTTTCATAGCTAGTTTTGTATGTATGTACGCATGTAGTTGAGGGCGCCGATGAGTGATGCGGCAAGAAATGAATTGCCTGAAGTGCTTGAAATGCGAACTGTATGCCAGTCCGAGTAGTCAGACAGCCAGACAGTCACGCAGTCAGAGAGTTGCATGAGTTATGCAGATATATGTAGATAGGTTCCTACTATTATTTTTCCTCTTCTCTTTGCCTAAATGCAACAGGAAATAAACGGCGCTAAACAATCGGTATTACAGTTTGACTCTTGAAAAGTAACAAAAAAAGGAAAACAAAAACCAAAAAATTGAATTTCGTTCGCTTTGAACTAAGGAAAATACGCAGCGTAAAATTGAGTCTGTCTAAAGCACGTGTTAGCTCGCGTTATTGCTATTGTGTGTTTTTTTTTTCTTACGGTAAGAGTTAGTGTGTATTGCTATTTAGAAATATGCATAGCCTGTAATTTATTTGGCGAATTTTTTTCGCTCAATTTGTTTTGTTTCATAAGTTGTTTGATCGCAAAGCGAAGCTAAGCAATGTGCTTCTATAGAGAAAAATTTTCTCAGAAAATGCAACTTTGAAAGACAACTTCGACATTTTTAATTCCTTTAATTTTTTAAGCATTTGATATTTTACAATTTCTACATTTGCCGCTTCAGACTAGAGATATCAAGCCCCTTTTTAGCTTCGTATTTCAATTAATTAAAAACACACTCGCTCGCCTGCTGTTTACGCCATGACATAGAAGGGAAATACTATAATCTTGTGCTAAGAAATTTTTTTTGTTGAAAATTGTAATTGTTTGAGAATTTTTTCTGCTGCTTAAAAAATGTTGGGAAACAGCTACGAGTATATACACATAAGACACATTTTAGCAGCATTTCAGCACAATTCCCGGATGCTTGGTTGCCTCCTCAAAGTTGCAGTAGTCTTGAAAAAACACTAAAAAAGCAGATAAAAATGACAGCTGATGGGCTGGTTAAACAGAAGTTTTCCCATATTCTACGAAACAACATTAATAAGGAAGACCTCTTTGACAAACAAGGCGTATACAAATTGACTTGCGAATGCCAAAACAGTTATATAGGACAAACAGGACGCCAAATCAAGACGAGATATCGAGAACACATAAGGGATTACAATAAGAAAATAAGAAAATCATCAACGACAGTGGAATCAAATTTCGCCAACCACATGGCAGAAAACAAGTGTACACTCATGAAAATAGGAAAAACAGCTAAAATTCTCCACATACAGCATAAAGGAAGACGACTTAACATATTAGAAAATATGGAGATATACAAACAAAAAACATTCGTAGGTAAAATAATAAATGAACAAATAAACACCGCATCGGATACATTATTTGAACCGCTTAAGCTAATATACCCGAAAGAGGACAAAAGACCTAAAACCGACATAAACAAAACAACACACAAACGGACAATAACGGACTTTTACCTACTTGGTTAATGAGGGTACAATAATGAAAATATGACAAAAAAATAGATTTGCATACCTAAACACACAACACAGACTCACACACACACACACGGCACCCGAACGCACGAATGCACGAATGCACGAACACATCACATGAACACGAAGTACCTGAACAAAACGACGGAAGGTAGTTACTATAAATGCTATCGAACTTACAGAAAATAACTCAGAACGAAAGAAGACACTGAAGATGGCGCATATTAGCCGAAACCGGTTTGTCTCCAAACCAAACTTGACAAGGGATGACGGAAAATCGTTCCACAATACATCATATTCCTACCCTGTCGGAAAAACAAGCAACCAAAAAGTTATTTGTTATATATTGTTTATTATTTTGGAATTTATAAAGGATTTTCTTCAGTAAAATTTTGTCGTATGTTACCTTTAGCAATATTTTTGCAGGAAATTTGTATGACGTACGACAAAATGTGTTCCCAATTTGAACTAAATTAAAGATTTTTAAAATTAGTTAAATATTGTATTTGATTTCTCATAAAAGTAAATAAATTAAATAATTGACAGCAATTAAAAGCACATTGGAAATTAGACGAAATCGCTTACGACCTTGCACAAACGAAAAAATTCTGCTCAATATCTCTTAAACTAAATGAGATAGCAAAAAACGGATAACGTCATTCAAAAGATCTTGAGTAGTTTAGTATAACTGTATTATGAACTCGATTCGGCCCAAAATTCACATACGACACTAATTTATCCGGGCGTCGAAATATGCAGCTTATCACCGCTTGTTCTCCTCTACTTTCATTGTGTAAACTTTTTTAGCCTTCACTGCTGGCTTTATAGTGTTCTCTATTTTGTATTCTCCTCCGATTTCGAACCTGACATCTACCTGACGTTCAATCCATCATATGGTGGGAAATTAAGCATTTTATTGAACTTACAATTACAATTATCAATTTAAAAAACAAACCATCAAAAAATTTTTTTTGCTCATTATTTTCATCACATATGAGCCATGTATAACTCATATATGTATAATGGTATTTTTAAGCTCATATTTCACACATATTTCAGATTCATATCGGACTCCAAAATTATGAGGGCTCCGAGAATGTTGGCTGGATAAGCATGTTTATATTTGTATCTGTATTTGATGGCATCCGCTATTTTTTTAATTTTTCATAGCAAATAAAGAAAAAAGGAAGAAAAAAAACACACAAATTGCATTTGTTTTCCGCTACACTGTACATTTCACCATATACATGCTGCATTAGTTCGCCTTTGTGAATTATCTACACACAAGCTCAAGCCGCATAGGAAGGCTTGCACCTAATTAACTTTCACTTGATTGTGTGTCGCTGGAAGAAATAAACACGCAGTTGAATTGCGTAGAAAAGTATAAGCGAAAAAATGTGCTTATGTAGCAGAGGAGGATATGGAATTAACAAAAGCGAAGCAGAAAAAAAAAACAAAAACAAATTAATGTACGTGTGCTTTGCTCGAAACAGACACGTGTGTATATATACTTGTGTGTTTTCCTCTTTTTCCTGTATCAATTTCTTATTTCTTTTGATGCGTTTTTATGATTTAAAGCAACACACTTAAGTGAATGTACTCGTGCATATGTTTTATTAAAGACTTTCCCTACTCATTTTTTTGTTCACCAAAAGTGAGTGCTAAGCTGCTTATAATTAACTTTCACTCTACAATGAAAGCAGATACGATAAGTAGCTATTTGAATTTAAGCAGTTTTTGCATAACAAATATCTAAATATCGACTTAACTATTTTTGTTACATTAATTTACTTTTAGCTTGTAATGCAGCGCGTTTTGTGTGCGTTTTGACTTTGGCTTGTGTAACTCAGAGAAGTAAAGTAAAGTAAAGTAAAGCACAGTAAAGTAAGCAACATTAACTTAAAGCGCATTAAACATGCTTTTGAGTTTGCAAAGAAAAACATAACAGCTGAAAGATAAAAATTCTAGTAAACAAAGCGCATAAAAACAAATAGAAAATAAATTACATAAAAGAAAATAGATAAAAGAAAATTTTCGGGCAAAACACGTTAAATTAAAGAAAAAGCTATAAAAAAAGTTTTGATGTACGCAATGTATGTATAAAGGCATAGTTACAATGTGTAAGTAGAAAATAGATGAAGTAACTAAATTTCAATTTAAGCTTTAAAGATTTATAGTCGGTTGTAGTGGAATTTTTTGATGTGTAAACATCTTTGCTGTAGCTACGAGTGATTTCGAAAAACAGGTAAAGTTTACGCGTAAACATGTAAATGCGTAAACATGTAAATGCGTAAACATGTAAATGCGTAAACATGTAAATGCGTAAATGCATAAACCGTAAATGACCTTGGCATTGTCGGTGGTAGGTAGGTAGCTAGGCATGTACTTACAAATGCTTGCATGCATAGTCGTGCAAATGCAAATATCAGCAACAACAGCAACGAAGCGAAGCGAAGTTGTTGTTGTTTTCTGCAACAATGCGACAAATAGGCAAAATAAAAAGGACCAACCTGTTTGAACATGTATGCAAATGTATGGATATGCATTTTTCTGAGCAATATTGGTATCAAATGAAAGGTTTTGAGCAGGACTTCGATATGAAGCTCTTTTCATTGTGACCCCTAGACCGGGTCTCCAGATATGCGTCAAAACGAGGACCCGGATGATCCTTGAATGTTTCTGAGCAATATTGGTATCAAATGAAAGGCTTTGAGCAAGGCTTCTACAGGGAGCTCTCTTCTTTATGGTTCCTAGGTCGGGTCCGGAGATATGGTTCAAAACGAGGACCCGGATGATCTTCCATGTTTCTGAGCAATATTGGTATCAAATGAAAGGTTTTGAGCAAGGCTTCTACAGGGAGCTCTACTCTTTATGAGTCCTAGGTCGGGTCCCGAGATATGGGTCAAAACGAGGACCTATATAGAGCTCTATTCTTTATGATTCCTAGGCCGGGTCTCCGGATGATCCTTGAATATTTCTGAGCAATATTGGTACCAAATGAAAGGTTTTGAGCAGGACTTCAACACAGAGTCCCGAGATATGGGTCATACTTGGACCCGAATGAGTTTGCATGTTTCTGAGCAAAACAAATCAAAATCAGAAATCAAAAACCAAAAATTAAAAATCAAAAATCAAAAACCAAACAACAAAATGTAGCAGTGACAATGACAACAAAAAATTTTAAAAACGATAGTCGCATTTTAATTAAAGGAATAAGGGAAAGGGAATAAAAATTCGATTTCGAAACTGTTTGCACATCAATGTTCATGAGTACTCACGCTTTCTTTTTTATTAACACAACAAAAGGCGCTCTTTAGTGTTCGTGAAAATTGCTCTCGCTTTGCGAAAGCTACACAAGTACTTTCTGGATTGAAAATGTGTACTTAAGATATAAAAATTAGTTAGGAAAACCTTTCTTTTAAAATCAATAATAATTTTCTTAAATTCACGTGTAAAATTTCAGCTTGTTTTAGCTTGGACATTGTATTTATTTTGATAGACAAGAAACTATTCACGGGTTGTGTTATATATGCAGTGAAAGTAAACTTGCAGCTGATTGAGTTTTTTAAGCGAGCGTAAAATGTTTACAAGGCTTGATGTGTTTAAGTGGGTAAGTAAGTACCCTGCTGTCAAATCACCTAGTTGTAAACTAATGTATGTAGATGCTGCAGAAGCTGCAAAGATGATAAGGAAGAGGAGACAATCGAACACCTCATTTGCCATTGCCCGACTCTTAACAGCGCCAGACGACGCTTTCTTGGGACATCTCTCCTGGATAGCCTATCTAAAGTCGCGGTTGTCGACATAAAGGATCTGGTGAATTTCATTAGGTTATCAAACTGATTTAAAAAGGAGGAGTAATCTATTTTCTTCTTGTGGTATCACAATGGGCCTCTGCACTGGCCTAAGTGTGCCCCTATGGCAGCCACTCTAATCTAACCTAAACTAATGTATAACTAGTTGGCCATCTTCTTTTTTCCATATTAGCAACTGGTACCTTTAAACACGGCGAATTACCTACCAGGAAATGACAATTGCTAGCTTTCGCATTAGCATCCTACCACCTGACTGACTACTCAGTATTCAAAACAGAGCGGTACAACTTTGCAAGTCAGTCAATGTTTTCATCAAAGGCATAGAAGTCTCCGATGTTGGTCGGGTTTACCTACTTGCTTCTGAAATAAGTAATTTCAGAGATCCAACACACTTGTCCGTAAACTGCAATAATGCACTATGCATATGGAATGTTTTATGAAATATATGAGAATTGGTGGATTAAACTGAGTCGAGCCGGCAAAAAATTATTATAGCATAAGTCGTTTGAACGGTCAGCCTCTGAATCACCATTATACCATTTTGCTGATTAGTCAGTCAATTTACCTAAATTCATTCTAGTTAATTAACTAGAATGTCTGTGCTCTAGTTTCAGCTTTGACTTCAGGGTACCTACATACATACATAAATATACATAAGTCATCATCATCATTATTGTCACCATATTTTTTCTACCTCTTCTTGTTTTACTTGGCCTTTTCTCCTTCTTCTACTTATTCTTCTGCTTTTTATTTTTTATTTTTCTTCTTCTACTTCTATTTCTTTTTCTACTTCTACTTCTACTTCTACTTCTATTTATATTTCTACTTCTTCTGTTTCTTCTTCTCCTTCTTCTGCTTTTTCTTCTTCTACTTCTAGTTCTACTTCTACTTCTGCTTCTACTTATTCTTCTTCTTGTTCTTCTTCTTGTTCTGCTTCTTCTCCTTCTTCTTCTTCTTCTTGTTCTTCTTCTTGTTCTGCTTCTTCTCCTTCTTCTCCTTCTACTTCTTCTTCTTCTTCTTCTTCTTACCATTCTTCTTCTTCTTTTTTTTTTCTTCCTCTTCTTCGTCATCTTCTTCTTCCTTGTCTTTTTCTCCTTCTTCTTAATCTTTTTACCCTCGTTCTTCTTCTTCTTTTTTTCTTTTTCTTCTTATTCTTCTTCTTCTTCTCGTTCTTTATCTTTATCTTCTCTTTCTTTTTCTTTTTCTTTTTCTTCTTCTTCTTCTTCTTCTTCTTCTTCTCCTTCTTCTTCTTCTTCTTCTTCTTATTCTTTTTCTTCTTCTTCTTCTTCTCCTTCTTCATCTCTTATTACCACTACTCCTACTACCCCACAAAATAAACTGCCTTCCATGCAAACCCCATTAAATCACCACCCACTTTTCTACATTGAAAACAAACAACTTCCTCACGCTGAAGCTCATTGATGTCATCATAAACTCAGCCTTAAAAAGGCTGTGTCAGTCAGTGTTGCCAATTTGTGAAAAATATATGTATCTATGTATGTATTTACGCAACAGCCTTTAGCATCATCATGCTCGTGACCTCCTTTTTGTTTTGCTTGTGTTTTGTTTATTTGTTTGTTATGATGATTCGCTAACAAAAGTAGCAAAGCAAAAATGGCGGCAGGAGAGCGCGCGCATTAACAATAGCTAAGAAATAATTATGTTTTGTTATGTCTCACTTCTTCTTCTTCTTATTGTTTTTTTTTTCTTTCCTTTGTTTTGCATACAAAATTCCTTTGAGCATAAAGCTTATAATCTACAGGCAAGAATGAGTACCGCCCTCGGCAGCACTTATCATAAATTGGTTGTAGTGCCCTTTTGTTTTGCTGTTTGCTCTTCTTACGCACATGTAATCAGCGAGATTTGCATCTAAGCACTGCCGGCATGTCGTCATTTGCTTTAGTTCAAAATATTGCAAATGGTTTTTATTGCAATAAATTTTCCTTTTGCTATTTAACTTTTTTATCTTTCTTTTTTTTTTTGTTTCAGTTTTATCGTCTTCTGTTTTGTCTTTTAATTATTGCGCTCTTTCTTTGTGCAGCCACAATGTTTCCGCTTCAAATATTGTTACTTTCATTAGATATTTTAGCAGTCGGTTTGAGTTGTAAATATATCTACACAGTAGAGACATTTTAGGAGATAAGTACATATATGTATGTATATGTATTTTTGTATGCTTATATGCTTACATATAGACACATATTGTCGTTTAAAGTGTATTTTCGCGTAAGAGGCATTTGCATTTTCGCACAGCGGACGGTGGTTGAATTTTACAGGAAAGCATGAAAACTATTTCATTTCAAAACCGTTACTTATTTCAGTCTACAAACTTAAATTAAAATAGGTACGTAGTTCAGATTGTTAGCTAAAACATCAAATTAGTGTAAAAAAAGGAAACAAAAATCTCCCATACACGAAAATGTACTTTAAACGACGATATGAAAACACAATCAGCCTTGATTCAATCATCAAATCAAAGTGCGTAGCCGAATGATTTTGCTTTAGTATCTAGTATCTAAGCAAACATATGCGGTAGAATAAAACAAATCCCACCACAAAAAGCACCCTAAATATATTTCGTCGTTTAAAGTGCATTTTTGCGTAAGAGGTATTTTCATTTTCGAGTAGCGGACATTGGTTGAATTTTACAGGAGAGCAAAAAAACTGTTTCATTTCAAAACCGTTACTTCTTTCTGCGTACAAACTTAAATTTAAATAGTTACGTAGATCAGTTTGTTAGCTAAAAAATCAACTTAGTGTAGAAAAAGAAACAAATTGAATTATTAGGACTCTTTTTTTTCATGTGCGGTTGTGCAATTTTTATTTGGCACAAAAATCACGCACAAGCGGTTATGAAATGGCAAAATGTTCAATATAATTCTTTTTTTTAGTATTTTATAAAGAAAAAAAGTAACAAAACTTAAACTTATATTAAATTTAAAGCTAAAATTAATATTTTTAATTAAGAAAACGTAATTTTGTTTACACATTGCTGGAGAAGTCGTAAGGTAAATGTGGTAAATTGTCATAAAAGCTATGACAATCGTAGGGCATCACTTGTTTTAAGTGTTTTAAATCTTGATATTTACTTTTTGTAATTTTGAAGTGACTTGTGGATTGGATTACGAACATCCGTGTTCAATCTGGTTTATAACCTGACTTGAATGTCACCGCTCTTATTAGACAAAGGAATCTACGAGATTTCGAAGCCCATAACTCGACAAATAATTGAGATATTATGACGAAAATTGGTGGACTTATTTCTACCACTTGCGGTAGTATATGTGCAAAATTTTAGTGAAATCAGTTTATGACCACGCCTACTTTTTAGTAAAAATATTTCTCGAATGCCCTTCAGAAATTTGTAACGTGACATCTCTGTAAATAAAAGTCATAAAGGGATGAAATTTTATAATAACAAGAATATTTATACGTTTAGTCGGATTATTGATACGAATTTTCAAAATGGGCGTGGCTGCGCCCACTTTATGCGGCACGGGCTTTATATAGATTGCACCGTGTTTCCAGCAAACGTAAAAGAACTATGAAAGCTTACAATATTTGGCTCCACTCGAACTGAGGCTTCCTTTCTTGTTTTGTTTTTTTAATTTTTGATACCTTTAGTCATAATTTGGTTGGGAAAATTGTAAAGATTGTAGCAAAAAAAACGTAGTATCAGAGCTTACCAATTAGAAACTTCATTTAATTTGTTTAAAATAATACCAGCTTGATATTTACCTGACATTATTTCTTTAAAATATTTAACTTTTGCTCCCTTTCATATAAATTGGCCATTTAATTTATTTATCTAATAACATATAACTTCGCTTGTATGAATGAACTGAAATTATACGCGGTAATGCTGCCAAATTTTAACAATACTCTTCATAAGCGATTATGAAATTTACTGTTATTATGCGTTTTTGTTGTTAGAATTGCAAAGTTTTGGTATGGATCGATAGAGCTGAGCGTCAGTAACTCAGGGTTGGAAAATCTCATTTTTGGCAAAAATGTCCCTTACTCGAAAATGAAAATACCTCTTACGCAAAAATGCACTTTAAACGACGATTTGTGGTTTGAGTATAATGCTTAGTGAGGGGCGGAGAAATTAGTACAGCGCACTTAACAACCATACGAGTAAGCTCATGAATATTGAAGAGAAAACATGCATACATATGCATTCCGTGCAGCAAATCGTGTTACTTCCAGGCTAATACAGAACTAGTTCAAAAAGAGACAGGACTGGTTCTCGTTCTATTGCAACACAATGCTTTCAACTGTATTTTTTAACACGCCGCGGCGATGTCCTACGAAGTTGCAATTATCCACCTCTAAACTATCTACTTCCTGTATGAACACTTCTGAGGTAGTTCAAAATGCAAAAGTTGGGAGATAGTTCAAAGAGCTCCCTACTTCATAACTAGCTCAAAAATGGTCGGTCTTTCGCCGCGCTTTACAAATATAGTTTTCAGCCGGCAGAACTCTTAACATACTCAACATAAAGGCGGCTTTATATTATAAAATAACAAGTTTTTGAAACTTAACCATACAAAAGCTGCAATTATTCCAATTCGCCTACAAATGACAAGTAACAAGCTTTAGTTATAAGTGTGTCCTTTTAACCCTTCTGTTACATTTAGGTCATTTGATGACCTTTTTATACTTTTCATGAGAATGAAATGGTATTATAACTTAGTGCCAAAAAATTTTTGTCGAAAGTACCAGAAGGAAGCGTGGGGGACCCACCAAAATATATACCGATATGGTCAGAATCACGAGCTGAGTCGATTAAGCCATGTCCGTCTGTCCGTCTGTCTGTCTGTCCGTCCGTCCGTCTGTGTGAACGCAAACTAGTCCCTCAGTTTTTGAGATATCTGAATGAAATTCGGGATACAGGTATGTTGTTATATGCAGCTGATCATTTGTCGGAACCGGCCGAATCGGACCACTATAACATATAGAAAACAACCGATTATTCAGATATACATGAAATTTTTGGATGTAATTTGTGCATAACTTCCCAATTTAAACAGCTAAGGACGTCAAACTTTGAAGTAGACGTACCCATTTTGGCCCAAACAAGGTTACCGAAAATTGTTAAGATCGGACCACTATAACATATAGCTCCCATACAACCGATTGTTCAGATATGGACATTTTGGTGTATAACTCCTCCATTTTAACAGCTAACGGTGTGAAATTTGAAGTGTTTGTACCCATATGGACCCAAACGGGATTACCGAAAATTGTCAAGATCGGACCACTATAACATATAGCTCCCATACAACCGATTGTTCAGATATGGACATTTTGGTGTATAACTCCTCTATTTTAACAGCTAATGGCGTGAAATTTTAAAGTATTTGTACCCATATGGGCCCAAACGGGGTTACCGAAAATTGTCAAGATCGGACTACTATAACATATAGCTCCCATACAACCCATTGTTCAGATATGGACATTTTGGTGTATAACTCCTCTATTTTAACAGCTAACGGCGTGAAATTTTAAAGTATTTGTACCCATATGGGCCCAAACGGGGTTACCGAAAATTGTCAAGATCGGACCACTATAACATATAGCTCCCATACAACCGATTGTTCAGATATGGACATTTTGGTGTGTAGCTCCTCCACCATTTTTTCTAATAAATCTTTCCATAAATAACCCACAGAATTAAAATTATAAATTAAACTTAATCAGTCTATGTACATACATATATAGGTAACTTTTCATTTCCCCACTCATGAAAGGTATGAAGTCTTCGGTACGGCCGAAGACAGCCGCGCTTTTACTTGTTTTGTTTAATTTTCTCATAAATGCTAATATGAACAAAATTTTATAATTTCCCTCAATGTATTTCTGTATTGAGGAAAATCCTTTCACAAAAGCATAAAAAGAACGATTTTGCATTATCAAACAAGTAGTAACATCAAGAGTTACGTGTGCGCCCCTTCAGGTCATTCAGTGACCGTCAGTGTTATTTTGTGCGCAAAAGCTGATTTCTATTAAATTCGTATAAAAATGAAAGAGTGAAAGCTTCGGTAAGTATTTTAATTCCAATATTTTATTATTTGTGATATATTTGCAGATTAATATATGTATGGTTTAGAGCCAAATCGCCTGGCACAAAGCCGAATAGAGTATATCATTGATAATGATGTGGATGTTGATGAGTGTAGTGAAGTTGAGGGCGAAGACAATATAGTCGATTAGTTTGATCCCGATGGTTCTTCTTACGAATATGCAGGAAGTGATAACGACGAATTAATTGGCCTTGTATTGGAAAATGAAGGTATTACCCACTCCCGTGTATTATTCCACAGATAGAAATATTGAGTGGTCAACGTAGCCGATTAGGCAGAATAGTGGTAGGACCACAATAGAAAATATAATTTACCGAAACAGCTTCTATAATCAGAAGTGCATACAACTGACCAACTGGTTGAAACATATGCATACAAAAGACAAACCAATGTATGGACAAAATCGTACAGAGTTACCGTTTCCACAATCTTTGGTCTTGAACATAAAAATTAAAAATATATTAAGTATATGCATTTAAATAAGTGTATAATCCGATAGATAATCAATTGACCTAATAAATTTTGAAAATTTCCATTGAAATTATACTTCCATATCGATATATATGAAAAACACAGGTAAGGTCATTCCGTGACCTTAATGTCACATGCGTAAGTTTTTTTGAATGTACCAGAAGGGTCAACCAAATTCCAACCGGAACTTCCAACCGGAAAATCCGAGGTTCGATCTCGGCGGACGCCAATGAATAAAAAATGTTAAAAAAGAAGTCTGATGAACAGCTGTGGTGGTCTCCGAAATGGATCTATAACTTCTACCAAACAAGTATTAATCTTTCATATCAATTTTTCCTTAAAAAAATTAAAAAAAAAAAAAAAAAAAAAAAAAAAAAAAAAAAAAAAAAAAAAAAAAAAAAAAGGTCTTGAGAGCTCAATAATAAAAGTAGTTATCAAAATAAAAAAACGACCAAAACCCAAAAGTCAAATTCCATTTAGTACTACCCATCCAGAGACGGCAAAACGGAAGATTCCCAATAAACACAACGGATTTGCCTCGAATTCGAGACGAGTTCGCTTCTCTGATTATATTATCGCGGCGATAGTTCGCGACGATAGATCGGCGAATCCGAATTCCCAGTTGAGTCACCTCTCATTAGCGATTCGTGCATTTTTATGTTCTCGGATCGTTGGCAATTCGAGATTTGGGCTCATTGGCGAATACATTCTAGTAAATCTTCTTCTGCGAATCCGCCTTGAATTCCCCACGATATCATCCGAACTTTTAAATTTCTCGAGTGGAATTTTAAAGAGTAAATTAAAGCCCACCAGTGAATTTCTTCGTGTAAAGCAAGATCCAACAAAATTAATAAATGCTATTGCGATAATTGGTTTTTCTCGAGTCCATCTCGAACTCGATACGACTCCGAAAAATAACATTCACCTCCGCGAATTCATTTCGAGTTTGCCACGATACCATCCTCGCTTTTGTGTTTATTGGGTTATTATAAAGTGTCACGTTTGCTGTTGCTCAATTTTAAAGTAGTAGCTGTAAACATAAATTGTTCATGAAGTCAAAATAATAAACTGTTAGAAACAGTTCTGAGCTAGTTGTGAACTCTCAAGTTCTATGCCGTTGTTTTTCGGGACTGTCCCTTATACATAAGTAAGTATTAGCTTCAGGGTTTGTCAACGTAAGTGCTTGTGTGTATTTGTGTATGTGAGTTATAGTATAATAATATTGCTGAATTAAGCAATTGCCCACATATTCATATCAGTGCTGATAGCAGCTACACATGTGCGTGCATGTGTAAATACTGTAGAATTTGCTGTGGTATGCAATTTAGGTAGGCCGCCATGGCGTATACGCGACATTATGTAGATAATGTTAATTTAACGCCAAATGGCGGTAAATTGTGCTATAAACATATGTTGAATATTTATGTGCAAACACATGCAGACATACATGTACGTATGCAGATATGTATGTATATGTCTATATTGTTATTTGTACATAATAGAGATTTATTTGTTGCAAATCCAGCTTAGCATATAAGGTAACATTGTTAGGCAATTTAATGATTTATAAGCGCGCATAAGAAGGCAGCGGCTGCGGTGATGTTTAGCAGAAGGAGGAGGGCAGAGAAAGCGGTGTTGTTGAGCAGAAGGAGGCAGCCAAATAAGGAGAAGGGGAAGAGCTGAGAGTAAGATGACTTAATAAGGACAAATTTTAACGCATGCTTCCTCCATCTAAGACAATTTCCGTGCATGCGAAGCTGCTTTAATGGCTGATGACAGGGCAAGGAAGCTTATTGGACTACACTGAGAGAAAAAAAATATATGGAGGGGTCAAAGAAATTGTTTACCTATTTTGAACACTACTTTCTTTGTTTTGAGTAAATTTTCCTTAAAACATGTTAAAAGGTTTATAAAATATTGTTGTTACATGCGTTACCATGGTTTCATATACTTGTTTTGAAAAAATTCATACATTAAAATAATGAAAAATTCTTTAAGCGCCATTCCATTCCCAACTTTCCTTGTTTTGAAGACTTGATTTCTTTAATTTTGAGAAATTAAATTCCCATACAAATCCCCATGGCAACGAATTTGTTTGAATGTTTTTTTATGTTTTTTCCACATTTTTGAGAAAATTTACACAAAACAAAGAGAATTTTGTATTGGGACGCGTGTTCATAATAAGGAAAATTATGTCTTTGATCGAGAAAAATTTTTTTTTGAGTGTATGACACAGCTGTATGCTAATTTTATATGTCACTAAATATTGTTTGATTTATTTTGATTGTTAATAAAGGTACGCCCTTGAGGGTGCCAAGGTGTTTGGCGAAACGTCGCGACGGGCAATTAGTGGATAAACGTAATAATTTTTCATCGCACCTGCACTTTTGACCAAAAAGGCCCATTACACTGATAAATTCTATGCTATTTAAATTCATTTATTAACCTTAATAAATTACATTTCATTTAAAGCACAATTTATTACAGATTGAATCGCAAAATCATTCAATCTAACAAAGTAATAGTAAATACCGCTTGTAGTAGACGTATCCCACACGCCACAAAGTTTGTCCTTTATAATACCGAGTGCGCCATGTCTTTCAAAACTAGTTATCTTAAGGTTTTCTGTTCTCAATATATCTCTATTGAGGCACAAATCGTGCATGCACTCCTTCACCGCAGTTGAACTAATACTTAGCTTACAATTCGCAGCATTTCTGTCAAAATCCCATCCGATTACTTCCATTTGAGGGCTCTGCGGTGGCTCTTCTTCTGTGCAGAAGGCTATTTTGCCAATTTCTGTATTGAAGTCAAATTTTTCAATAACTTTGATGATCCCAACATTACCAATCCACCCCACGTGCTTAGTAGCTTTTCGCGCAATCTGGCGATGTCGTATATTCGCAGAGAGCGTGCAAGGCATGTTGTCAACATCGGCTTGGGCTACCACGACGACACTGTCAAATGAATCCAACTCAAGCCCATACACGGGAGTAGTGATTACAAAGTATTCAGATATTATTGCGCCCGGTGCATGATATTGTCTGTTGTAATATATTGCCGCCAGCCATGATACATCTTGCTATTTGCTCTCCCCACCATTACGAGAAGTGCTGGCAACAGATTTCGGAGTAGCAGCCACTAAAGCTGTATGTACGATCGATAGCAGGAGCGTTAGAATAATATGCGTATTCATTTTTATTCACTTCAATTTTTGTGTATGAGATATTAATGAAAGGCTGGCCTCCTTATATACCCAATTTACGCAAAGGCCTTGAAGCAAATGCGTCAAAGTTGACAATTGAACAAATAACTAAGCAGTGGTATTTGGAAGAAAAGTTAATTAACAAAACGAAAAAAATGTGTATATTAGTAGAAATGTATAGAGTGTATTCACTTCGCTGGTTAAAAAAAAAGTGTTTACCCAAAACTAAAAAAAAACACCCTAAGTGTCTGTTGAATTCAATTCCACATGTGCAGGTAAATATGTACACACATATGTACATATTAGGGATTCCAATTTTTCCGATTTTTACGATCCCGGGATTTTCGAGATTTGTTTTTATAATCCCGGGATCCCGGGATTTGTCCCGGGATTTGGACCTTAATTATTTTCCCACATTTTGGGGTTGAAAAAAGTAAATATATATTTCGAGGAACGCTACAACTTTAAAGTACAAAGAAAAAATTGATTTTTATTGCCATTTTTATTATTTCATTAGTAACAAAATAAAATAGGAACGTAAAATCATTCGTATTATTTAATAATAAGAGTTACTTTAAAAAACGCAACCAACAAAGAAAATTACATACAAAACATTTGCCTTTACAGTTGGTACTTTTAGGATATTAATAATAAAGCTTGTGATCATTTGATAATTTCCAATACAAATTTTTAGAATTTAATGACGTACTTCGTTTAAGCGAATATTTCCAAGCTTGCCGAAAAATACTGAAAATTAATACAACATTCGGAAAAAAATTAAAAATCGGATGCAGAAATTTTGAGATGAATTCCGAGTATACAACTGCGTATTTTATTTTAGTACGTAATGTGAAATTCTCAAATAAAATTAAACTTTTTCCTGGTTTTTACTAATTTTATTTTTAAAATTTTTTTTGCATTTTCTTCCATTATTTACTTTTCTTGGGAGGAAATTGCAAAAACCTTTGAGAAATAAATGGCCAAAAATCAGAAAATAGAAATTATCAAATAAATTTTACCACAAGAATTCTAACGATTTTAAAAATACCTAACGTACGTTTCCTTACAACGCGTATTTCACAACAAAAAAAATTTAACTATACTAGTTTATAGCCAAAAAATATCAAAAAATTCAGGTATGGGGGAGGATAGGTATGGGGCTGCTGAGCTCAGAACTATTTTTTTTAATGTTTTGTATGGTTAGGTTTTTGAGATAACGGTAATTTGGTGTTTCTTTGGTTATCACTTCACTCAAAAATTATTTTCGGAAATCACAAATGCGATAACCACAATTAGGCAGGCTAATTTTTAAAATAATAAAACCTTCCTGAATTTTATAACTTCCTACAAAAACTTAATTTTAAAATCAATTTTTTTTCAAAAATCGCAAGTAGTTAATAACATTTTGATTTCGACCAGCTGTCACTCAGCGAGGTAATGTCCAATTACTACAAGTTGTACATCGACAATTTTAATTGTCTTTCGAACGAGGTACTGTACTGCTTGTGATTATCCCATTTGTGACTCCCGCGAAAATAATTTTTCAATGAAGTGATAACCAAAAAAACCTAACCATACAAAAAATTTAAAAAAATAAATAGTTCCGAGCTCAGCAGGCCCATATCTATTCTACCCCAAACCTGAATTTCTTGGTATTTTTTTTTTTAATTATTTGTAGTGTTATTAAATCAAAAATATTAATCCTTACTTTGCTTTTTTTATTCTGGCAAAAATGTCAAACTTATTTTGCATTTTCTTCGGACTGTCAAGTTTTTTTATTCTCTTCCACAAAGATTCCACACATTTTTTAGGGCTGTTTGTTCTATAGACAAAATGTAAATCTGGCCCGACTAATGGGCAACATTTTCTGTTCTTAGCACAAAAGTGTTGCATTATTTTTGTTTCATTTATCACATGAAAAAGGCACCATTTTCATAGGGCACAGGGCACATGTTGATAATGCTGCCATGTAATAATGCAACATTTTCATTCAGAATAGGAAACGCTATTAGTATACAGATCTGAGACCAATAAAAATTATATAAAATACAATTTTTCTTTGCTATAATAGGGGAATATTCTCTCTTTATTTTATCCCGAAAATCCCGGGATGAAATTCTAGTAATCCCGGGATTTCCGGAGAGTGAAAAAGGGCGGGATCCCGGGATCCCGGGATTGGAATCCCTAGTACATATGTATGCATAAATACTCGTTATAAAACAGCTGATCAACCAACCTTATGGGAAAGAATATATTCAATTAGTGATTCAGTAACAGTAACGATAGTCGTAACGTTATCGGTATCAACCAAATGAATTTGGTGTTGAGCCGTAACGCTAATCAGTTGATCGATTGTTTGTTTCAGTTGTTCACTGTCATGACCCAATAATAATATGGTCGTAGCAATCAAAAGTGAACACGCAAATATCATTCGACGGATGTATTCGCGAATATATAAAAAAAAAGATGAAACCGCCAGTGAACAGACGAACAAACCCACAAGCTATTCCACGAATACGAAGGCAGCGGATGCGGTGATGTTGAGCCGAAAGAGGAAGGTAAACGAGGAGAAGGGGTATGGGTAAGGCTAAGAGGACTTAATAAAGTCAAATTTGCAGGCACGCTTCCTCAATCTAGGACAATTTCAGTGCATGTGTAGATGCTTTAATGTCTAATGACAGAGCAGTGAAAAGGAAGCTTATTGACTAAGTATATGGCGAAAGTAGCGACGAACTATGACTTACCATAAAATCGCCAACTTGCAGTGACAATCTGCGCACTTTACAACATTTTAGAGCGCCTTTTTAACTGCCAATCAAGCGCCTGAACTTTCCGTTACAAGTGTCTTGTTTACATTTATTTCAATCAGCGCAATTTTCTGCTTAAACTACCAAACTGCTTTTCATAAAAAGTAAGTATCTACTTTATTATTTTTATACTCAGCTGTACTAGTACACAGAGTATTATAGTTTTAATCAAATAACGGTGGATTGTAACAGAATGAAATAATCGAGATAGATATAGACTTATATATATCAAAATGATCAGGGTGAAAAGAAAAATCGATTCAGCTATGTCCGTCTGTCCGTCCGTCTGTAAACACTCTAACTCGCGCAAAAATTGATATATTTTGATGAAATTTGAAATGCAAGTTGGCGTCGAGACTGGGACGGTTTGTATTGAAAATGGGCGAAATCTGACCATGACCACGCCCACTTTTCCTATATAGAAAACATCGGAAATTTGGTATCTCAGTCCCTAATATAGCTGAAGCGATAAAATTTTACCCACGTGTTGAGCTCAGGCCCCTATGAAGAAATTTGGTGAAATTTTAGAAAATGGGAGGTGCCACGCCCACTTATTAAGAGTCAAACATTGAGGGTTTTATAAGCCATAACTCAGAAACCATTGAAGATATATAGATGAAATTTGGTACGCGTGATATACTTACTTAGGCAAATGTTTGGACGAACAATTTCCAAAATCGGTTGACGACCACGCCCACTTTTATATATGGGTCTTATAAAGTAACCTAATAAAAACATTTTAAACGATATCTCTGTCAAATATAAAGATAATTCATTGAAATTTTGTGGCATGAGTTCCACAATAGACCGGAAACAAAAAATAGAAAAATTTTGGAAAATGGGCGTGGCACCGCCTTCTTTTAGAAGCAGGAATATACGAGATTTCTTAGCCTATAACTCGACAAATAATTGAGATATTATGACGAAACTTTGTTTATACGCTTTTATAACTTGTGGTAATATACACGCAAAAATTTTTTGAAATCGGTTTATGACCACGCCTACTTTTTAACAAAGATATTTCTGGAACACCCTTTAGGGAATTTGTAACGTGACATCTTTGTAACTAGAAGTCATAAAGGAATGAAATTTTGAGCAAAGAATAATATTCATATGCTTAGTTTGATGACTGATAAAAATGTTGAAAATGGGCGTGGCTACGCGCACTTTATGCAGCACTCGCTTTATATAAAATACACCGTGTTTCCATCAAACGCAAACAAACAATGAAAGCATACAGCTGAGTATCTAATGTTCGATTCCACTCGAACCTAGGCTTCCTTACTTGTTTTTAAATCCGCTGCTTAATTATTCTATCGCAGAGGTGTTGATAATTGCGCTTAACCCGAATCAACCCACGAGCACCATATGGTAACGCAAAACATCCCTTTACATTTTCAAGAAAATAAACAAAAGGAACGGACTTAATAAAATCTTTATTGATATTAAATTAAGCCTTAATTTACACTCAAAATTTATGTATGCACATAAATATTTACGTTTTCGTAAGCGCTGAACGCACATTTTATGTTTGCAAGTCATTAACAAGCGACACATTTTCACGAAATAAAAAAAAAACAAAAAAAAAACAAAAAAAAACAAACAAAAAAAATAAAAACTTGTATTATTATTAAAAGCACACGCAAACACAAATATGACCCATTAAAATAACAAAAAAAAAAGAACGCCACATTCGTGACTCTCACGCAATCCACTGCTCCACTGCTCTCCTTCACAAAATTATGCCAAACATTAAAAGTAAGTAAAGCAAGTAATTCTTACGACAGCATTTTAATGAGAAATCTTGCAGTGTAATTACACATGCATATATAAATTCATAAAAAACATTTGTATGTTGTACTCCACTTCACTTCACTTCACTTGACTACGGTCTTATAGTTTCTTGAATCCAATCAATATAATCAGCGACACGTGTATACACCGCCGGCCAACCTTCCAAACCGCAGCGATTGCCAAAGGAAACCACACCCTCCAGAAACCAGCGATTTAGCCGCGCATTGCCACCTTGACGCATCAGTGGGCCACCAGAGTCGCCATCACAACTATCCTTGGCAAATTCACCGCCAGCACAGAGTTGCGTTGTAACCAGATTAATATTTCGTGAGATAAATTTACGTGCACATGCATCATGATCCACAACTGGCACAGCCAATTCTTGTTTCACATTACTTTGACGTGCTGCGTGTGTGTGTGAAAGAGAAACAAACAAGAAGTAGAAGAAGAAAATTAAAGAAAATATATGTATGTATGTAAATATAAAGCTGGTCTTATGTATTACGTGTGCGATGGGAAATTGAAGGAAAAGAATTTAAGTGGATTAAAAAATTATAGTTGCCCGAACACGGTGACAGAGATTCTTGTATACCCTGAAATGCAACTAATCGAAAGCAGTGATTTTGTAGCGAATTTTGAGTTAAAAAGAAAAGAAATCATAAATCTGTAAATCTTAAAAAATAAATATGTATGTATTTCTTTTTTTTAGTGTTGCTGCAAACCTTTCTGTGATATACATTTTACGCCTTGCAGTATGCCACACATCCCAAAGAAAAGAGAGTAAGCGAGTGAGAGAGAGAGAGAGGGAGCGAACGAGATATGGTCAAATAAAAAAGCAGCTCATCAAGTTCTGGTGAAAAAAAATCTAAACATACCGAAATCTTTGATATTTTTTTTTAAACTCTCAACCCAAAATGTTCTGGTCTAGTTACAAACCCCTTTTTCTTACTAAGTTTATGCCTTGAAGTATGCTACAGTAAAGTGAGCGCAAGCAAGAAATATATCAACAAAGAGGCAACCA
The DNA here is from genome assembly GCA_960531455.1 of Urophora cardui. Taxonomy (NCBI): domain Eukaryota; kingdom Metazoa; phylum Arthropoda; class Insecta; order Diptera; family Tephritidae; genus Urophora; species Urophora cardui. The sequence goes on along the minus strand of OY482672.1, from coordinate 151,657,444 downwards.
TTCATTTGGTGAAAAAAAATTTAAAACATACCAAAAACCCAAACTTTTTATTGCAAATTTTACTCCATCTCTCTTTTAAAGTTTTTTAATATTTAGTATGGTTGAAAACCTCTTCGTCTTACGCCTTGAAGCATGCTACACAACCGGGCTCTGCTTCCTAAAACCAGTAAAGCTAGCCAGAGCAAGAGAGTTATCGATATCGGCGCAAAAAGTAGCTCATCGCGTCATGAAAGCTCTGACGAAAAGCTGTCGTTGTGCTTTCTTGGCTTTCTGAAGCTTTGTTAATAAAATTTTCAATTTTTTTGTTGGCAATCAAACCAGCAAAGCTAGCAAGAACACGATAGTTATCGATATCGGCAGAAAAAGTAGTCCCTCGGTACACGAAAGTTCTGACGAAAAGCTGCCTTTGTGCTTTCTTAGCTTTGTGAAGCTTTTGAAATAAAATTTTAAAATACTTTTTGTCACCAAACGCTTCCGAGAATCAAACTTCAGCCATCTAATTTTTTTTTCTTTTGAAATGCTAAAATTTGCGTAAAAATTTTGTTATGCTCGATACCCGTGCCGAAAATTACATATGTATTTTCACTACGGGGTATACAAATCATACAAAATACACTGATTTGTAATACAAATTTCGAAAGACAAAAGCTACAAAAGCTTCAGCAATGACAATACGCATTAAGTCGCAGTAAAAAGAAAACATTTCCACATAAAATGGGCCGAATCAATATTTGTGACGAGAAGACGACTTGGCTGAATGGCTGAGCGCCAGAGTGAATGGCTGCTGACTGGCAGAGCACTGCTATGCAATGAATCGCAATCAGTAATCAGCTTACGCGCCTCATTTCCATTGCAGAGTAACAATTTGTATGTGTCCACCTATGAGTATAAGGAAGCTTAACTGCACACTAATGCCATTACATTAGACCGTATCGAAGAAAACCAGAACGAGAAAAAATGTGCTTTATTTCATTTTTTACTGAATCAATTTGAAACACTTTCTTCGCAAAAGATCAATAATTTTTGACGAACTTTGTTTTGCTGGCATTTAAAAAGTACATTATGGTGGTAGCAACTGAGTTATGGGTAGTAAGTACCCCAGCGGGACACTTTGTGTTAATAAACTGCAATACGGAAAATTCCCTTTTTAATGAAAAAATAATTAATGTATCAAACCTTAAGATCTGACCAAAATGACGAAGATATGAAGAAAATGCAATTTGGCGACTACTAGGGTGGTCCTAAGAATATTTATTTCCAGAATTTTTTTTCAAAAATGTGAACTTTTTTTCGATAAGTTGTAGTGTACTACATACGGTCTAGTGTACTACATACATACATACAACTGTCTATTCATACTCACCAAGCAGCGTGCGTCCCCAACCCGCCACCGTTAACTGCTCACCCACGTCGATGGCTTGACGTGACGATGCCAATGGCAAGCAAACTGGTCGTATGAAATCGGTATATTGCACATCCTCGGCCAAACGTATCAGGGCAATATCGTGATGACGATTGTTATCGTTCGGTTGATATTGTGGATGTGGGATCACCTGTTCATAACCCAATTTAACAACTTTGTTATTGCAATCGTTTTGTATACAATCGATTTCCTTGCTGATATCATATTCGCCCAAATGAATGGTGGCGCTGTGAGATTGATTTTGGAGCAGATTTTGAGCAGATTTTGGTATTTCGGTGTGTTTTGATTTGAATTGGATTTTTGTTTTTTTTTTTTTAGGAAATTTGACAGCAGGAATGTTGGCAGGTTTTAGCGATGATGGTGATGGTGGCATTGGTGTTGATAGTTTCATGATGTTGATGGTGGTTTATTTGGTTTCATGGTTATGCGGATTCACGTATTGCGCATTTTCGTATTGACGGAAATATTATTATTCGTTGTTCAGTGATTGGGGGCGTTGAAGGCGAGGTGAGTAACGCAAAATCCATTTCATTGTTGTAGCAGTTGTAGAAAAGAAAAATGAAATTTAATAAAATCAAAATAAATTCGTAAGAATGAATGAATGAATTTTGTGAAATGTTTTAGAATACATTGTTAATATGATGGAACTGCAATAAAGTGTGCAGCAAAGAACAGCAGCTGCTGTGAAAGCGTTTGAAGAAAGAGCGATTGCAAGGATGTGCCAGAGAGACAAGAGAGCCGAAATGCTAATAGTGGAAGTACATACATACGTTTTGACTTCGAAAAATGGTTTTCCGAATGAATTAGGAATCGGAATCGGAATAATTTGGTGTCTATTAGATATTTAAAATCGTTTTTCTATACAGAAAATTACAATTAAAATTCATAAAACTAAAATGCAAGTGAAAAAAATTTAAATTTAAGTTCAGAATTTGTATTTCAACTGTGAAAATTCTAAAAATTACAATTCAAATTCACAAAATTACAACTCAAGTTCTGAAAATTACGATTCACGTTCAAAATATAAATTTTTTATTAAAAAAATTACAATTCAAATTCACAAAATTACAACCCAAGTTCAGAAAATTACAATTCATGTATAAACATCAAAGTTCGTGCTCAGAATTTTCAATTCAAATATAACAAGTAAGGAAGCCTAAGTTCGAGTGGAATCGAACATTAGATACTCAGCTGTATGCTTTCATTGTTTGTTTGCGTTTGATGGAAACACGGCGTATTTTATATAAAGCTAGTGCTGCATAAAGTGGGCGTAGCCACGCCCATTTTCAACATTTTTATCAGTCATCCAACCAAGCATATGAATATTATTCTTTGTGCAAAATTTCATCCCTTTATGAGTTACAAAATGTCACGTTACAAATTCCCAAAGGGTGTTCCAGAAATATCTTTGTTAAAAAGTAGGCGTGGTCATAAACCGATTTGAATAAATTTTTGAGTGTCTATTAGCACAAGTTATAGAAGGGTATAAACCAAGTTTCGTCATAATATCTCAATTATTTGTCGAGTTATAGGCTAAGAAATCTCGTAGATTCCTTTGTCTAAAAAGAGGCGGTGCCACGCCCATTTTCCAAAATTTTTATTTTTTTTGTTTCCGGTCTATTGTGGAACTCATGCCACAAAATGTCTATGAATTATCTCTATATTTGACAAAGATATCGCTTAAAATGTTTTTATTAGGCCACTTTATAGTTCTCATGTATAAAAGTGGGCGTGGTCGTCAAACCGATTTCGCTAAAATTTTGAACATGTATTACCACAAGTAATAAAAGTGTACACACCAAGTTTCGTCATTATATATAAATTATTTGTCGAGTTATGGGCTCAGAAATCTCGTATATTCCTGTTTCTAAAAAGAGGCGGTGCCACGCCCATTTTCCAAAATTTTTGTGTTTTTCGTTTTATGTCTGAAGTTGGACTCCTGCTATAAAATTTCAATGATATATCTTTATATTTGACAGAGATATCGCTAAAATGTTTTTATTAGGTCACTTTATAATACACATATATAAAAGTGGGCGTGGCCGTCAACCGATTTTAACTATTTTTCTTCCAAACGTTTGCCTAAGTAAGTAAATCACGCGTACCAAATTTCATCGATATACCTTCAATGGTTTCTGAGTTATGACATATAAAACTTTCAATTTTTGACCCTTAATAAGTGGGCGTGGCACCGCCCATTTTTCAAAATCTCACCAAATTTCGTCATAAGGGCCTGATCTCCACACGCGGGTGAAATTTTATCACTCTAGCTCTATTAGTGACTGAGATACAAAATTTCCGATTTTTACTATATAGGGGAGGTGGGCGTGGTCATTGTCCGATTTCGCCAATTTTCAATGCCAACTGTCCCAGTCGCGATACCAACTTGCATTCCAAATTTCATCAAAATATCTCAATTTTTGCGCGAGTTAGAGTGTTTACAGACGGACGGACAGACGGACGGACGGACGGACATGGCTCAATCGATTTCTCTTTTCACCCTGATCATTTTGATATATATAAGTCTATATCTATGTCGATTATTTCATTCTGTTACAATCCACCGTTATGTGATTAAAACTATAATACTCTGTGTACTAATACAGCTGAGTATAAAAATTTACAATCGGATTTTTTAAATTACAACAGAATTACAGAGAATATTACAACTTGTATTTTAAAAGTTACAACTCAAGTTCAGAAAATTACAATTCAAGTACATAAAATTCGATCTAATTTCAGAATTTGCATTTGAAATGTAAATATTTACAATTCGGATTCCGAAAATGACAACTGCAGTAAATTACAATTCAGACTCAAAAAATTACAACTCAAATTAAAAAAAGAAAAACAATTAAAGTCCAAAATTTAAATAATCCCAATCAGAAATGTTCCTTATTCACTTTAAATTTTAATATTATTAGTAATGGCGTTATCTGACTATTTTTCTTAAATTATACTTGCTTATATTTCACCTGCTGCTTATTGATAAATTCAATTACGTTGCTTTTGAAATAATTTATACTAGCCGGACCCGTGCGCATCTTGCGCAAAAAATAACAAAACATACGTGGCGCCAGTCGGTATGGTTTGTGCTGTCACGCCCATTTTAAAAAACTTTTATTTATTTGGTTTGGTGGACCTTATGGAACTTTCAATGAATTACCTAGATATATGTTTGACAAAGATATCGCATAAAATGTTTTTATTATTCCTATATAGGTATGTGCAATATATTTTTATATATTTTATATATATTTTTATGTGCGTATATATGGTTCTTGCCGACTTGGGTAATTTTTTTCCACACGTTTGCCTTGGCTTAATCGATTTATCTGCTACAGTTCCTCAGTTTTGACATATAAATCTTTGAAAATTTGCTCCTCTTGGCCCATTTTTCAAAATTTCAGCACGTTTCCTCATAACTGCATAACGTCATTTCATCACTCGGGCTTTATTAGTGACTGAATTATCATGTTTTACGTGTTTTTCGAAATACATACATATGCCTTATTTTCAACCCCAACTTTCTCTGTTCCCATTAGAATCTGTGTACCAAATTTCATTAAAATATTTCTATTTTTGCGCAAGTTAGAGTGTATACGGCCGGACGGACGGACATGGTTCAATCATTTTTTTCATCCTGATCATTTTGATATACTCGTATATATTAAGGTGGAGTGAAAATTTTTTTTTGGAAATTCAATTTGTTCCAAAGCCAGAACGGCACCTTTCTAGCCCAGTAATAAGCCTTTAAAATTTTATTGATCTACTCGCATGTTTACAGGTGCCCCCAGCCCCACAAATTTGAAAAAATAGCACGATCTGGTACAAATGTGAAATTTCTACAATTATGAAATAAAAAAAAACCAAGTATGAGGATTGATAAACAGGCTAAGTTGAGTATAAAAGTGAATTTTTTTTTTTTGGAAACAACAACAACCAAAGTTATTAAAGGTCAAAGTTTATATTATGCATTTTTTAAATTGCAATTACTTAAAAACTACTGAACCGATTTCAAATATTTTTATACCATTCGATAGGTATTTTGAATCCCTTTAATTTGATATACATTTTATGTGGGTTCCATAACACTCCCCGCTGCGGGGGTAAACCCCCCTTTTACCCCCCTTACTTTTCATATAAAGTACCACGCCCAATAAAACACCGTTTCGCATGCATAGCTAATTAATACCTTTAAAACGATGCCTTACTTATTAATTTTGGTTAATTATGTGAGCAGAAAAAGGGATATTTATAAAACACCAATTAGAAATAATATATATATGATGTGAAGAGGGTATGCAATGTATGTATGTACATATATTCCTAATACCTCTCAACAACAGCTCTATCATTTTCACCTTACTGAGTCAATAGCTCTAACGCCACAAGTGTTAAACACATACTCAATCTCAAAGTAATTCCTGCTTTTGTTTGTTCTTTTTTTTTGGTCATACTTCATTTTGTACTTATTAGAGCCTATCCACTTTAATACTCCATTAAAAATATACTCATTTAAGCTGCCGCCTTTTAAGTTGGGTAAACAGGCCGTCTTACCTTTAGCTTAAGTTAAGCCAAGAAAAGTAACCTATTCATCATGTCCCATTGACACAACAGACCCAATCTGTCAATGAAAATGACAAAACAAAGAGAACAAAAAAAAAGAAAAAAAAAGCAAAAGAAACAGAAAAAATAAAAGAAAAAAAAAAAAAAACAAAAAAAAAATACCAAAAATGGCAGAGAAAAAAAGCAATCTATGCGTCCATTTTGGTTTCTTAGACAAACAACGCCTGCTTTAGGTGCAAATGTATGTATGTCATATGACAGTATGTGGATATGTAGAAACATACATAAATATGTATGTAACTATGTATGTCTGCACTAATGAATGGAAGCTGCGATTTTATGCTAAGAAAAATCTAATGTCAACCTTTCATGAAAAATGTTGTATGTACCTTTATTACACAAAGGATAACCATTTACGCTAAAAGATTTTCATGCATACAAATATTGGTTACACATATGTATGTGCATATGCACATACATATATAAACTTTGAATGTGTTTTAGATACAACAAATATGCCAGATCACGTTTATACTTACAGTGGACCAACTTCCCGTTCAATGGCGCCCACCACACAATGTCCGGCTGTCAGCACATAACGTTGATTTATCAAACTGCCACCACAATTGAGTATGGGTTGACCATTTTCTGCGTATGTAGATAATATGTGTGCATAAAAAATGTAAATAAGTTACTAAGTAAATATGCATGTATACAAATAAGTAAGTACATATGTATGCGAGTAAGTAAGTAGCAAATAATTGTATAAGTAAGCTTGTAAGCAGTAGTAAATACGAAAAAAATGTTCTAAATCCAAAGTAAATATAAACGAGCAAATTTCGTGGCTGGACAGCAAACATTATGTAGGTCTAGTATATAAACACTAGGGAATTGTAAACCTTGAAGTACATCTTCCTAGAACAAAATACTTATCTCGTATGCTCTTTTGATGAAGAATTCCAATTTCAATTTCAATTTCAATGAAGCTATCTTTCCATCACTGGTTGTTGGATCATTTAGAGAGAACTTTGGTTTCGTTTTTTTTATTTTTACAGTTCGTTACACTGAACGCCGCAGTGTCCAGGTATCCATATAAGTTCTAGTTTATACCATTTTGCTACTTAGCCAAGCTTCAACTTGTATGCATAAACAATTTCTGAAGAGGTTCGCCTAGTTTCCAGTGCCTTCAGTGTAGCCTGGCTGTCACGGCAGATACAAATTTGTTATCCAGGCCACCTCCCACTATTTCAGCCATTCTGCTTCTTTAAGTATGGCATGAATTTTCGACTGAAAAACCGTCAACATTGTACCTAAAGCATAATGACACTTGAATTCAGCCTCCAGGCGTCAGCCGGATCCAGTAACATATTCTGTTTTGGATGCATCTGTGTACATGCTTTTCTGCGGTCTTCTCACTAGAGTTTTGGGATATCTTCAATAAAATCTTGTGCTAAAATCGACAGTGTATGGTCTAGCAAAGAGCACTCGGGGTAACAGCTTGTCATTTGGGACCATCAATAAAGGGTATTGCACTGACAGCCTAGTAAATAAATCCCCGTGTCTGGAGTTGCAATCATTGTGCCACAACCCGAAGTAGTATAGTCGACACATCGTTTTCATAGCCTCCTCTTGGATCACCCAATTCAGAGGGAAGCAGCTTCAAAAGAGCATTAAGGAATGCACCTGCTGTTGTACTAATTTTCAGCTAATAAAAACAAAGATTTCCAATGTTCTACATAAATATTCCTTCTGTTATTCACCACTTTCCACTACCTTTTTTTTATTCTAAAATAAATTAGTCTAACAAAATATTACTAAAAAATATAAAATGTCCATAGCAAGGACATTTAATCGAAACAAAAACGATTTTAAGGCTTTGCTACATGAATTTTAGTCTTTGATCCTGCGTTGTAATCACTTCGCCCCCCAAACAATAAACCTCAAACTGCTGCAGAGTATTTTCAAACAATTTTTACGCTTTAATCTACCATCTACTGGGAATTAAACAAAAAGGAAGAAGAAGAAATAAACGATTAAAAGGATTGTAAGCTTTAAAGCCGCTATAATTCAAATGCCAATAACGACGTTTTAATCTACTGAAAACTGAAAACAAAAAAAGCAAGCGAAATACTAATAATAAGTGAAGCCGGTAAGCTGTTACAGCCCCACAAAAGTGCACATACAAATTAAAAATACATACATACATATACACACACAACCACACAAACCCTGCAGGGAACTCAATAACTAGTGAGCAAAATTTCTAGTTCCGAACTAGCGAAAAGGTGTCAAAAGGGAACTAGATCAATTGTAGTTAGACCCTCACCAGTTCAGGAGGAGTGAATTGAGTGACCATTATAAGACACACTTTGATTTGTATGCAATTTCGAAGTGACAAAAATTCTATGAAAATTTTTCGTTCGTTCAATTTCCGTCGGCTTTGTATATTTCTGCAATTCTCAAATGTTTAGTGAAGCGTTTCATATAAAGAGTTTTCTATTTGCATCTTAACTTGTATGAAATGAAATGTTCCCCTAATTCTGCTTTCCCGATCCCTCAGGCTTATTTTGAATTTTTTTTATTTAATTACTTTTTAAATATTACTGTAAATTTTATTAAATAAATAAATAAAAAAATATTAGTCAAAAAAAAAAAATTAAAAAAAAAACTATCATCCACCTTGACACCGACAGGATTCGAACCCGCGCCCCTCAGATTGAAAGGCACATGCGTTAGCCAGTCGGCCATCGCGCCACTTGCATGAAGTGTATCAAAGGCTGCACTTAAGCGGCAGATGTAAAACTGTAGAATTTGTAGGTACTTGTAGCTAGTTCAGAACTATCGAAAATGTGCCAATAAACGAACTAGTGTAAACTGTAGAATTTAGTACTAGTTCGGAACTATCGAAAATGTAGTGCAGAGGGCGACAATTGACACCGCCTAGGACATCGCCGTGTTAAATTCGCCAGTTGATAACATGCAAAAGAGATTTAGCTCGCACTAGTAGTGTCGAAAAATACACTAGAAGCGACCTAGTTCGGAACTAGAGATTTTCCCTACAGGGAACATACTTACTTTGCATATACTCAAGCAACACCATCCAAGGATATTGATCCAGTGCCGTATCTCGGCCGTTATAAATTTTATCATTCAAAGAATTTGGACCGCAAGCAGGCGGTACTGGCAGTACATTGCCTTTGCCATTGCCTGGCGTTGCTGGACGACGTGATGTTGCTGTTGTTGTTGGTATGTCTATCGTACGCATCGTAGAACCCAAATCAGTCGTCGTCGGTGGCTGCTGAGCAGCATAACCCTTATCGGGTGTACAACAAACATATGGCGGCTTACCACCATAACCATTAAAACATTGAGATTTTTGTAAAAAATCACGATCCGACGCCGTCAAATCGTAACGTTGGACCACTTCGAGTAGACTAGGGCATTCGTAGATGGAGACACAATAACCCATTTTGCGATTGGGATTATTGCAACGTGCTGGCGAGAATGTATGTATGTATGTTTGTATGAAAGAGAGAGAGAGAAACGTAGAAAAAAAGAGAGAGTTAGAGAGAGCAAAGCAAAAACTTAGTATAAGAGTAGTTAGAATTTACATATGTATGAGTAAAAATGCGTATGTGTTGTCTAAGTGAGAGTCTAAAACATAGACATGCGCTCTGTTTTAACTGAGAAAATTTCCCAGCAACACGAGGCGAATTGGAGTAACGGCATAGCGACATTTACTGTTTCATCTACAGTTTCAGCCACAGCATCAGCGGCGGCAGCGTCTTGGCTGCAGTTGGTTGTTGTCTCTATGTGATAAAAGCATCTGTTTGTTGTTGTGCGCTACTTCCGACCAGCCAGCAGCACTCAACATCGTTTAAATCAAAGCCAGCCCGCTTCCCCTCATCGCAGCCGCCTATCCGCTGTTGTTGTGATGGCTCTTACTGACTATTGAGAAAATGTGCCATCAAAACAATGGCTATGGACTAAAACTAAAAACACCAATTCGCATTGATTGCATTGAACTTTGGCTCTTTGGCTTGCTTTGCTTTGTTTGCGTTGTGCTTTTTTACGGGTTTCTTGTTGTTGTTCTAGTTGTTATTCTAGTTGTTGTTTTTGCTTTATTTTTTTTTTGTTTTTTTTGCTTGCCAATCATTTTCTATTTGTTGGGCTTTCTTGTTGTTCTTTTTTTTTCTTACTTGCTTTTTTATTTTTTATTAGTGCTGTTTTTGTTTGCCAATTTCATTTGGCATTTCCCGCTGTGTTCGACGCGTCAAACGCTTCACGCGTTAAGCGACGGGGGATTTGCGTTAAAATTAAGTGACGGTTGGCAGCATCAATCGGCCAGGACAAGCAAACAAAGAAAGAAACAAACATTCGAAGCGAAGAATCGAATCGAAGCGCAGCAACTCCAAGTCGGCCGCGGCGGCAGTCAAGCAGACAACAGACAAGTGGCCAACCGAAAGCCTTCCCTCCAACTTAATAGCTTCACGCACAACAAACAACAGCAGAGTGCGCAATAAAAGCAACAAACAACAACACTAAACCATTTTCATTTTATTTCAGGTCCATTACACTCACTGGCAACTTTTATGTTGATTTTTTTTTGTGAGATTACCATGTAATGATATAACTGAACTTAAATACAAAAGAATTATGTGCATGACTTGTAAGCAGAATGCAAAGCGGCCTTAAGGCGCATACATAAATACATATTTCCGCTGAAAATCGAAAAGCTACTCGTAAGATTTCCATTTATTGTTTTCGTGATTTTTTGTTTTTCTTTTCTCTTTTTTTTTTTGCTTTTTTCTTTCTTGATTTTTCTTTTCTTAGTATTAAATAGGCGTTAAGGCGCAAGAAAATGACATTTGGTTGTGTTTTTATTTAGCGCATGCATGTTGTTGTTGTTTTAAATTATTGTTACTTAACTTTCGGTTAATAAAAAGCGAATCAACAGTTTTATTTTATTTTTTTTGGAAATAACAACATAAGCTTTAGTAAATGCAGATATAAATCTCAATTCACTAAGCCAATTTAAGGCACATTTTCGAAGTAGTCTTGTTTTTTTGAGAATTATGTTATTTTGAGCTTTTTAATGTCTAGCTACATGTAACAGAAAAAATAATTGAAAAATAAATAAAATACCTACAATTTTTAATTTCACTATATGTAGTACAACATTTTGGGCGTGGAAGGATGTCAGCACTGGTTGAGCCAGAGCAGCACTTTTCTGTTATTTGTTTTTTTTTTTCGACAGGGTAAGACTGCGTTTACTTATAGATTGTTTGTGCAATGCGTTTTTGTCTGAGTGCAGACACATAGTGAAATTGTATGCCAAATGATTTTCTAGAATATTTTAAACCTCTAACGACCTTCAAACTGCTATAATTTTTGAAATCCTCCAAAAACGCTTCAAATGTAAAGGAGCTAGAGGCTTAAAATGTTCCACAAACTTCATTCTCGTTTAATTTTGCGATATGTGCAGAAAGAAAATATTTCTCTGCGTTACGTATTTTAGCCTTTTTTTGCATACAAAATAAAACCACTTAGAGCAAAAATTTTCAAATTTTAAGTTTTCAACACAGCACATGTGTTATCTTCAAAAAATTTTACAAAGTCATTGAAAACTGTTTGGGGAGTTTACTATAAAGGTTTAGATCTTTGAATCAGCTTTGGTTTCATTAATTTAAGTCAAAATATTATTAATTTTTGGGGGTACTTTTTTTTATTTCAGTTCATCCATTAAGCGCACAAGTAGATAATTATTGCTTGTAAAATTTGTATATATTAAATATTTGGTTGATTCATAGTTTTTGTTGATAATTAAAAACTTTAATTTGCGCATGTTTTTAGTCTTTTATTTGTTATTGAATTTAATCACCATGCACTGGCATAGTTCAAACAGCACTTGATATTAAATATCATTTCGAACAAAAGAAACATTTAGGCGTGAAGCCAAAAAAACCGCAAATTATACAAAAATTTAACCAAATAATTTACCACACAAATTTAAAACAAATAAAGAAAAAATAAATACTTTATCATAAAAAAGTTTTTTTGCCAACTTCACATACAAAACAACAAACAACATTTAAATGCCAAACACGGTCAATACACAAATTATGCGTATTTGCTTAATTGGAATGCGAAATAATGTAAACAGTCATTTAACGTGCATGCGAGCCCAGTTGCGGGCACATTGCATCTATAGCGCTCCTTTCAATTAACCAAGTGATAAACTACGCTATATATTTTTTTTTTTTTTTGAAAAAAAAAGAGATATTTTTATTAAAAGAGTTACGTATGATCTATGACCCCCTACTGTGCTTTTTGATCACTTAAAGAAAGCCCTGTTTCCTTTTTTAACCATGTACAAATCAGTCGCTCTCCCAGGACTTACCAAAGGGAGATTGTTTTCCTAGACGTGTTTGACATTCCAGAAGTACTCCGTGCTCTCCAATGAGCGTTCTATCATTGCTAAAATCTTTTTCTGTTCCCTTTTTTCTACTGGGTTATTACACAATTGTATAGTTATACCTTCCAAAACAGGTAAAAAGAGCTTAAATAAATATGAATTGCATCAAAGGCACTGCTTGCTTTCCTAGAGCCTTACATTCTATGTATTCCTTATTTGATATGGACTATGAGCCCTAGTGGTAGGGGTAGGTTTTCCTCAAAGATAAAGAAAGGAAATTGAGTAAGGAAAATCACTAATTTTCTCGGTCGTTTCTTGCGCGGAGGTATTATGTTTCTTCTCGTTTATTTATTGTTATTCCCCTTGTTTTTTTTTTGTTCTCTTGTTGTTGAATTTTTAAAATAAGACTTTTACTGAAGTAATTTTAAACTCCATATATAATGTAGCTTTCTTTTTTTTTTTTGTTTTTCCGACAGGGTAGGATTACAATGTGTTGTGGAATGAATTTCGGTCATCCGTTGTCAAATTTGATTTGATTATAAACCAGTTTCGGCACTGTGTCATCTCCAGTAGGTATCTTGTTTCGTTCTTTTATTATATGGCATTATGTATAAGCCCTAGAAATAAGGGTTACACTCCGAGGGAGACAGCACGCCTTATGAATTCATAATAGCAACAGCGAAAAATCAGGCTTATTAAAAGGACTTCATATAACTAGACTTCCATTGAGATTTCAGACATTAAATCAAAATCTTATGATCATATGAAATAAGCCTCATATAAGGCGTACATTTTTTGGAGGGTATAAACATATCTATGCATTTATTTACGTAATATAAATATAGATGTGTATGCATGTACTTGTAATTTTTGTCGCGCTATTTATTGATCTGTTTACTCTTTAAATTGATTTTGTGTAAAATTTTGCAGGGGATAATAAATATTGTACGTACATGATTGGAATTATATTGATTTGTATGTATGTATATTTGTACTTAGACTGTAATAACCAGTTTTTACATACAAACGCATGCAAATAATTAGCAAAACAAACCGGAAACTCAACATTTTTACTCGGTTTAAAATTCGTAAAATTTAAATTGCTGTGCAAAATTTTGTTAACTTGTGCTCTAACTTTTTTTTTGTAATTTAATACATTTTTGTACGTTTATTGCATTACATAAATATTCATAGTTATTCTGTATCAATAAATATCCGTACCAACTTTTGTTTTATTTTTTTTTTTTTTTTTTGATTATTTTTGTTGTTGTTGCTTTGCTCATTCACAACAATTTTCTACTTCGATTACTTCACACATTTTAATTTTGTTGCCGTAGTGCTTATAATAATAATACAATGGCGCTATTATAACTCTGACGAGTTTTATGGCCGAGCTTCTCTCCCAATTCGAGGTGTGCTCCTTTTTGTTTTTCCTACTAATTGGGTGGACCTACAGTTTTATGCCGGCTCCGAACGGCGAATGCATTTTTTGTGAGAAGCTTTTTCATGGCAGAAATACTCTCGGAGGGTATGCCGCCCACTGCCGAGAGGTGACCGCTGCTCTTAAAAAACCCAATAATTGGATTTTTACTAATTAGAAAAATTGTTTTGGTGTTTTGCTCGGACCGTGGTTTGAACCCGATACCTCTGGCATAGCAGGCGAGCACTCTACCCACTGCACCACAGCGGCCACTAGTAGTGCTTATATACACTTAATAAATATAAATTTATCATTATTTTTGATGTTGTTGTTATTGTTGTTGCTGTCGCTGCTGCTGCCGTTTTTCTACTTAAAAATTGCTACTAAAATAGCTGATGAATATTTCATGCTTCGCTAGCTAATAACCACCTTGCCGCCGCACGCCTTCGCCCTCACAATTCCCTTCGTTACGTTTTATGTTTTGCTTTAAATTGTGCGTAAAACCGTTTTCGGAATGAATATTAATCATAGATGGGCATTTTCAAGTATCAGTAGTAATGCATTACCAGTATTCAAGCAGTAAAATGTTTGTCTTTGACTTTCTACCGAAATTTTCGCAAAACTCAGTTTGAACTCGAATATTTTGCAACATAAAGTAATATTTTAATAGCTATTGCAATTTCATGAGCATTCAGTAAGCTTTACTGCACTTGCTTTTTTACTGCATTACTCAGTTTACTGCAGTATGCCCATCTATGATATTAATATATGTATTGCACGTACAACATACCTACATATTTGCATATACATTCATAAAGGTAGTGGCACGAACATATTTATATACGTACATATCTATATCTATATACATATTTGTATAAACATTTAAACATATTGCTAATGCTTTCATACACTTACCCTGTGCATTGGCGTCTGTCGAAAATAGCGCAACGATCAAAGCAAAGAAAATTTGCCAATGAAGCATATTAAATGGGCTGCTGAATTTGTTGTACACTGTGAGAAATTGCATGTTTAATTTGTTTGAATTTAAATTTGTAAATGTTGTGGAACTACATATATTTCGTTTAATCTCGTTTTTGATTTTTTTAAAGGCACTTTGCTTTTGCAATTATTTGCTTTTTATTTTGTTTTACTTTGCCTTGTCTTCATTTCGTCATCTGTTTACAAGATTTCTTATCAGTAGTAATTATACGTATATATGTCAATAAGTATATACAATATTATCACCACAAAAACTGAAAAGAGTGATTATTTTGCAATTCTTAAAATAATTTTATTGTGCAAAAATTATTAGCAACTCGATTTTGTTGTTTACAAATTTACAGAAAATGTTATATAAAAGTTCCATGAAAACTTTATTATGTGTATAATACAACTGAGATTAGAGCACAGATATATGTATATAATATAAAATAGGTAGGCCTAATAAATAGATCTAATAATAAAATAGGTCTAATCACAAATGATGTGAAAACACCCAGGTATGTTGTCTTATTCCGTTCTGTTATTTACTTACACCGACAAGTACCTATGCCTGCTTGCCTAGCTCCAATGTATATAGATATACATATGTATAATATAGCTCTAAAGGGTGTTAAGACGAGTTTCTCTCCGAAATCGGCACGCTTCACGTAGACGCGACCGGTCTACGCACTAAACTATAGCGACGCCAACTCTCTAATGTTAAAGATTTTCTGCAGATTACATATTTTTTTTTTTTTGCTCTGAGGTACTGTCACATTGACTGTATGATGATTGCCCAATTATATTTAGAAATCCTTACAAAGACTATAGTAATATAATATATATATTAGATAACTTGTGTAATTCTCTAACTATTCTCTAATAGAAAGCGAAGTTAGTAAATTACGTTAGAATTCATTTGGAAACTGTTTCGAGAAAGAGCTACAACTTAGTGTTTTCGAAATATTGGCAAATTCTCATTAGAATCTTATTACAGAACTATATTAGAATTTGATTCGAGAATTATATATTTTTAGGATTTGAGCTTTTGGTTTTGAAAACAATTGATGAGCGAGACTTCAAAAATAATCTTGTTTTAACCAATCTGATTATCGTACTGAGGAAGCACTTGTAACCAATTGGAAAAACACTCGAAATGGGATTTGTAAAAATTAAAATAAGAGAAAGAATGTGACATAATGAGCTGGATTTCGAATTCATAAATAAGCGAAGATGGAGCCGATAATGAAGGCTTCGTTTTGCTGAGGAATGACTTAGTTTTCGAATTGAATATTAAACTATTTTCTGTCTCTTACTCTAAAACGAATATTGAAAAAATTGTATGCATGTTTAAAAATCGCCCTATATTGAATGGCATAACAAAGGTTTTGGGGCATTTTCATTATCGATTTCCATTAACATTTTGATTATTGCAGGGCTTTGGCATGAAATCACCGCTCGCCGTATGACCTAAGCTATTTATTAGATATATTTATAATGAGATTCCAATTATTTGTATTTAAAATATTATTTATATTTATAATGAGAGAAAAATATTTTGTATAAGCTTCTATAAATATTGCGAAGTAATAATAATATTTCTATAAATCTAGAGTTGATTAGGTAACACAAAAATTAGCTTTTGAATTGTCAAAATAACTGCCAAAAATTTGTTTTTTATATATGTATGTATAAAATATTTTAGCGAACACTTTTGCAAATTTTTTATGCGAATTTGATCTCATGCACTTGTTGTTACACATTCTTTTCATTTAATTTGATTTCATATTTTTTTTACAATGCATCAGAACATTGTTTCCGCTTTCTTACAAAATCTAATCATTAACAAGCTTTAATTACTTTAAGCAGTTTCCTCTTGTCACAGTTTCATTACATTTTCTATACTTAAAAAATTTAAATTCACTTAAACGTTTCGTCAGCTTCAAGTTTGCTTTAAGACTGAATCTCAGTTTATAAATTTAAAATATTCACTTATATATATTGACTTCGATCAACACATGATTAGGCTATAACGCGCGCGAAAAAAACCCATTCATAATAGTACATACATATGGATGTATGTACGTACTTATATTAGGGTGGTCCTCAAATATATGGAAATAAATTTTATAACATATTTCTTCAACCTGACCCTTTAGGTTGATGCTAATATAACTAGTCGAGTATACCACATATTAAGGGCTGTCGCACAGATGTCAAAGTTCATATTGTCCTATGTCACCCCTATGCAACACCACTTTACCGTCTCCGATCGGGAACAAAAATTTATACATAATATCTCTGAGCGCAGTACTATCGATTTCGAGCATTAGATAAACAAAAAAATTTATTAAAATTTTTGAATCTCCCGAGCTTTGTGAACTTTAACCACTGTGCGACACCCTCGCTCTGATCCGGACCAAAATTTATACGTGATATATTTGACTGTTCTCTTACCGATGTAGAGGGTGAGACCGCAGAAAATCGTTAATTTGATTTTTGAAGGACCACCCTTATGTATGTACATATCTATATAGCTACATAAGTATGTATGTATGTTAGCTTGTATTTTCGTTTCAGTGTCAGCTGTGATTCTTAGAACACGCTCTTCGCTTGTACTTTACATGTTCATTTGTTAATATGTTTATACTATGTACATAGGTATGTATGTTTTTCAGTTTAAACACAGTTTAAATGCTGTTTGCTACACTCAGCAGTGTGTATTGTAATCAAGATTGAGACGCTATAATTTGCCAATGTTTCTTCTCCTTCGTTGGTGATACCCATTAAACAATGAAAAAGAAATTATCAAACGTTTGAGAAAATATTGTTTCTAAAGTTGAGAATCAGCATATATATCATTTGAAAATAAACATATTTTCAACTGTTCATCAAACATTGTTTATCAATTTTAGATTAACTTACAACACATTTGAAAAAAAAAAAAATTGTTTCGTATTTTGTACTATTTCACGAATTTCAACATGTGAAGGTTTGAAGGAACGAAGAAATTGTGTGTGTTTGCTAATTTCAGTCAGCGTTCGTTGTTCTACTCAAGCAGTCTTTTAACGGTTGAAATGATGATGGTTGAAAATGATTGTGTGTAATAATGATTCTGTATTTCTTACTCTTATTTTATTTGTTTGTGGCTTTTTGTGAAGTTACACAAAATTTAATAAAAACATATGTAGTTGGTTTCCGATATGTGTGTACATTAGACCGTATCGGAAAAAAGTTCGCCGTACGCCCCCCCATATGATGTCTTTTTGGAAAACATTTCCGGAAAATTTTTTAATTTTTTTTTTTGGACGCCGCTAGATGTCGCTAAAATTTATTTTTCTCATATCTTCGGTATTTATAGTCCGATCTCTAAGTTTAATACAGAAATGTCTTTGGCTTGAAAGGGCGGCTTATACTGTAGAATATTATTAACCCTATGTGCGCCATTGGGGTCACTACCACCCAGTACTTAGTTTATACCACCCTAATGTACCTTTATTACGTCTGTATGTTAAACGTAGTCAAAAATCATTAATCTTTTGCAAAAGAAATATTTCGATCGCTTCAGCAGACCCAAAATAAAACACGTTCAACATCCCGAGGAATATAGGTTTGTCGGTTCCTTTGGTCTTTTAGGTTAATTTTACAGAAAAATTTTCTGAGGAGACCCATAGTAAAATTTTATGCCAAATAATTTTCTAGAACATTTTAACCCTCTAGCGACCTTAAAAATACTATTTTTCCTGATTTTCTGAAAAAAGGGGGTCAAAATAACCCTTTATTGGCGGTGATAGAGGGTTAAAATGTTCTAGAAAATTATTCGCCATAAAATTTCAGTAGAGGTCTCCTCAGAAGAAATTTTTGTAATATGAACGTAAAAGACCAAAGGAAGCGAAAAACTTATATTCCACGGAATGTTGAACGTCTTTTATTTCGGGTTCTACTGAAGCAATCGAAATACTTCTTTTGCAAAAGATTAATGATTTTAGACTACGTTTAACATGCAGGCATAAAAAATTGCATTAGGGTGGTATAAAATAAATACTGGGTGGTAGTGACCCCAATGACGCACATTGGGTTAATAATATTCCATAGTACAAGGCGTCCTTCCAAGCCAAAGACACTGGTGTATTAAACTCTGAGATTGGACTATAAATACCGAAGATATGAGAAAAATAAATTTTAGCGACATCTAGCGGCGTCCAAAAAAAAAATAAAAAACTTTTCCGGAAATATTTTCTAAAAAGACATCATATGCGGGGGCGTACGGCGCACTTTATTTTTGCTTCCCTATAATGCGAGACGGCCTAGTGTACATATGTACATATATTAAAAAGATATTAATATACTCATGTAATTGTACAAAAGGCACCGGCAAAATTCACCCGCACGGGTAAATGAAAAACATCACATAAGCGTACAAATATGTAATACATACATATGTACATCTATTTATTCCATTCCATTTCTGCGCTTACACCACAAACTCTCCCACTCTCACTATCCCTCAATTTTTCTGCACTCTAGAGAACATATATGTAATACATACATACATCTATTGATTGCATTCCATTTCGTACCACCTTTGAAATGGGTTTGAGAAAATGGAATTTATCAAATTGAGAATCAGCCCAAAATCCCATACTAAAAATTAGCCTTTTTGTTTGAGAACGCTATCAGGGGAAATTTGAGGTGCATTTGATAACAAAAGTTTGATATTTGACAATAGGGTTACTTCTCAAATGAACCTCAAATTGAAAATGAAGAAAAATGTTTATTGGGTAAGCTTGTCATGCATGTTGTTTTTTTCATTTTGTCTTTTATTGTCTCTGTTTCTTTCGTTTTATTGTTTATTCAGAAAGAGAATAAAGCTTATTGTGCGTATTTTTGTTGCTTGTATTTTGAATATTCAATAGCTACCGGTATAAGCTTGAGTGAGTTAATACAAATACACTGTGAAAAAATAAAACAAAGTAAAAAAAATTTTTTAAAAAAGCTTTTATTTAATATTAATATAACAATTTACTAAAAAGGAAGAAAATAATTTTTTTATATTTTTGAACAAGATTTATATTAGTCCTTAGTTCATTTGGATCTTAATTTCAATCTAAACATACATTTAACGTATTTCTTCAAAGCATTTCTGTATATGTATCAACATAAATAAAAGCGCGGGTGCTCTTTACGTAATGCATATCTTACGTAATTGGAATTTAAAGTTTTTATCGCTTCCTTCCATTTCACCAATACGGTTTTATAACATGAATATGTAATGAGTACCCGCGCTTTTATTTATGTTGATACATATACAGAAATGCTTTGAAGAAATACGTTAAATGTATGTTTAGATTGAAATTAAGATCCAAATGAACTAAGGACTAATATAAATCTTGTTCAAAAATATAAAAAAATTATTTTCTTCCTTTTTAGTAAATTGTTATATTAATATTAAATAAAAGCTTTTTTAAAAAATTTTTTTTACTTTGTTTTATTTTTGCCTTTTTAGTTTTACAATGCATATTACATCTAATATCTGGTTTTACTATACTCTTTTGTGAATAGATTACTTCGTAATACGTGTTCAAAATAGGAACAAATCTGGTTCATAAATACTAATTTTCTAAATATCTTGACACTAGCGCCACCTAGCGGCGATTTATTTCCACGGATATATTTACTTTCTCATAGGCAATATATATACCGAATATGAACAAATTCGGTCGGTAAATACGAATTTTACAAATATCTTGACACCAGCGCCACCTAGCGGCGATTTTTTTCCTCGGATGTATTTACTTTCTCATAGGCAATATATATACCGAATATGAACAAATTCGGTCGGTAAATACGAATTTTACAAATATCTTGACACCAGCGCCACCTAGCGGCGATTTTTTTCCACGGATGTATTTACTTTCTCATAGGCAATATATATACCGAATATGAACAAATTCGGTCGGTAAATACGAATTTTGCAAATATCTTGACACCAGCGCCACCTAGCGGCGATTTTTTTCCACGGATCTATTTACTTTCTCATAGGCAATATATATACCGAATATGAACAAATTCGGTCGGTAAATACGAATTTTACAAATATCTCGACACCAGCGCCATCTATCGGATTTTTTTTTATTTCACATTGCATTGTCTTCGGGTCCTGAACTATGTTACAAATTTCAAGTACCTAGCTCAACTAGAAGTATCTTAAATGTTCGTTGCAAAATTCCACGACATACATACAAAAAGTGAAGTTAAATAAAAGCTTGTAAAAATCAATACAATAATTAGGTAATATTTTCATGAAAGCTCTTAAAAGGAAAAGAAGAAGCAGATGATGATGATGATGATGATATGATGATGATAGTGATAATGATGATGATGATGATAATGATGATGATGATGATGATGATGATGATAATGATGGTGATGACGATATTTAGGGTTACATCCACATGTTATATTTGCATACTCGATAGCATTTTTGTGATTACGAAAATTTTCAACAGATATTCCACCGTATAAAGAGAGTCTAAACTCAAAATACACATTTATTTTTTGTTGTTTGTTTTTCCGACAGAGTAGGGATATCATTTATTGTCGAACGAATTTCCGTCATCCCTTGTCAAGTTTGATTTGGTTAAGTAGGTATCTTTTTTCGTTCATCATCCAAACCGCTGGGTAATCAAATAAGTTTTGACAATGAATGACGGAAATTCATTTCACAACACATAATAAATGCTCTAAATATCATTAACCCCCTGTCAGCGAAAATATCATCACCACAGCTTGCTAACATTAACAATCATTAATAACAAGTATCATATGATGCTTTCGATGTTTTCAAAATCCATTTCTATTAGCAAAATGCATTAAGATTTTTAAGCTTACAACAACCAACAAGCCAACAACAATCAACATTAGCTAGCGTAAACATAATTCATTTGAGTTTAGCAGCCAGTCGGTTTAGCCATCGAGCAGCAGTGGGTGGTTGGGTGGATGCGCGTCGTAAATAAACTAAATTAACTACTGTAAATTCCAACTCGCGAGCTTCATTGCCAATTAGACGCGCTAATTTACAGTGTTGCTGTATCTGCTTTGTTCCCTGCTCGTTGCTATGTATGTGTGTAACATTAGGCAAAAGCAGCGCCACTTGTGATTGCCAGAAAACTGCAAATTAAATTAAAATCTGCAAAACTTAGTTACACCAGGAAATGATAGTTATTTTGAAAACAGGATTTGATTGGTACAGAAATGGATATCGCAACCGATGGAAATGAAAAAAAAAATAAATAAATGATAATTCAATGGAATTCGTAAACATGCGAATTATGTAAAACAGACTGCCTTTATTTGCAATTCAGTTCAATGGATAGTCATCGAAAGCAGCTGTAACGTGAGCATTTGAACTCATATGTACATATCGTCGTACCATACGAAAACTATCACTTTCAAAATTTTTACAAAGAAATTCTATGAAAGAAAGTTAAAAAGTGCTAGTATTTGTATGGTACAAAAATCAGAAAAAAAAAAACATTGTGACACAAAATTGCATTATTTCACTTTAAATTTCTAGCCACAAAAAGTTTTAATGGCCAAACAAAATTTTCAATACTTTTAGTCACCTACTAAATGTCACAACTACGAAAACAAAATAAACCATACGCACACTTTTAAACTACGTTAAGTAGCAACATAAAATAAATTTAACCACCAAATCAAGATCACATATGCATGTACATATGTACAGTGAGTGAAAGCACAAAGTTTTGCGCACTTTAAAGTAAAAGTTTTTTTCTTCTCGTTCTACTTTTATTTGCCAATTGGCAACACTATTTTGGAGCATTTCGAAGCAGCGCAACTCATTACTGTCAGCTGTCAGTTACAGCTGTTGCCATTTCCGCAGCAATGCGCCGCCGTTGTATGATCTTTCATTTTAGCCAGAGAGGTCAGTATGAAAAAATTATATAAGTATAAAATAAACCGAAAGCAAGAAAGCACGAAAGTCCAGCGCAAAAATGTTACAAGTTTATTTTGAACAGTCTGCGAACGTGTTTTTGAAAACTTTTCGGCCGCCATGTCATTAACATTTAAACGATATTTATACTCAGCTGTACTTGTACACAGAGTATTATAGTTTTAATCACATAACGGTGGATTGTAACAGAATGAAATAATCGAGATAGATATAGACTTATATATATCAAAATGATCAGGGTGAAAAGAGAAATCGATTCAGCCATGTCCGTCCGTCTGTCCGTCCGTCCGTCCGTCCGTCCGTCCGTCTGTCCGTCCGTCCGTCTGTCCGTCCGTCTGTAAACACTCTAACTCGCGCAAAAATTGAGATATTTTGATGAAATTTGAAATGCAAGTTGGTGTCGAGACTGGGACGGTTGGTATTGAAAATGGGCGAAATCGGACCATGACCACGCCCACTTTTCCTATATAGAAAACATCGGAAATTTGGTATCTCAGCCACTAATATAGCTGGAGCGATGAAATTTTACCCACGTGTTGAGCTCAGGCCCCTATGGTGAAATTTTAGAAAATGGGCGGTGCCACGCCCACTTATTAAGGGGCAAATATTGAAAGTTTTATGAGTCATAACTCGGAAACCATTGAACATATATCAATGAAATTTATTACGCGTGATATACTTACTTAGGCAAATGTTTGGACGAAAAATTTCCAAAATCGGTTGACGACCACGCCCACTTTTATATATGGGTCTTATAAAGTGACCTAATAAAAACATTTTAAGCGATATCTCTGTCAAATATAAAGATATATCATTAAAATTTTATGGCAGGAGTCTAACTATGAACATTAGACAAAAACCGTAAAAATTTTGGAAAATGGGCGTGGCACTGCCTCTTTTTAGGCAAAGGAATATACGAGATTTCTTAGCCTATAACTCGACAAATAATTGAAATATTATGACGAAGTTTGGTTTGTAGACTTTTATTACTTGTGGTAATACATGTTCAAAATTTTAGCGAAATCGGTTGACGACCACGCCCACTTTTATATATGGGTATTATAAAGTGACCTAATAAAAACATTTTAAGCGATATCTTTGTCAAATATAAAGATTATTCATTGAAATTTTGTAGCATGAGTTCCACAATAGACCGGAAACAAAAAATAGAAAAATTTTCGAAAATGGGCGTGGCACCGCTTTCTTTTAGAAGCAGGAATATACGAGATTTCTTAGCCTATAACTCCAAAAATAATTGAGATATTATGACGAAACTTTGTTTATACGCTTTTATAACTTGTGGTAATATACACGCAAAAATTTATTGAAATCGGTTTATGACCACGCCTACTTTTTAACAAAGATATTTCTGGAACACCCTTTAGGAATTTGTAACGTGACATCTTTGTAACTAGAAGTCAAAAAGGAATGAAATTTTGAGCAAAGAATAATATTCATATGCTTAGTTGATCGACTGATAAAAATGTTGAAAATGGGCGTGGCTACGCCCACTTTATGCAGCACTCGCTTTATATAAAATACGCCATGTTTCCATCAAACGCAAACAAACAATGAAAGCATACAGCTGAGTATCTAATGTTCGATTCCACTCGAACTTAGGCTTCCTTACTTGTTTTTAAATGATTTTTGCTCTTGTAATTAAATGTAATTGTTAGCTATTTCTTTGAAGAAGAAGGAGAAGAAGAAGAAGAAGAAGAAGGAGAAGAAGGAGAAGAAAAAATAAGAAGAAGAAGAAGAAGAAGAAGAAGAAGAGGGTAACGAAAATGCTTGTATATGTATATTTTATGGGAAATAAAAGCCACTATAACTGGCAGATACATAAATTTTCATATATGCATTTGTGCAATGCTACTATGTACAGATATGTAGGTATGTATAGTGCAAATGGTTGTCTTATATATTTCTGTGCAAAAGCAGCAACAAAATTTAATAACTAAAATTAAATAATTGCAAAAATATTTAGACAAAGTCACATTTTTCAGCCGACATATCGGCATACATATATATATGTACTAGTACATACATATGTACATATATACATATATGTATCTTGTTTGCAGGCAAATGAGAAATGAAAATATTTTCACAAATATTTTTCAGTTATGCGTACAGTAATTAGGAGAGAGCAACTAATAAAAGTTTTCTTAATAAATAAATAAAAATTAGGGGTTTCAGAAATAACGTTCACCGCTCGGCAGTGCAGTATTTCTGCCATGAAAAGCTTAGGTCAGGTTAAACTGGCTGGCCATTAGTGGCCTCACATAGACTGAATGAGTCCATAGTGTTACCAGAAGAGTTCTTGAACATGAACAACTCTAGATTAAAAGCCCGCACTCAGACTGAAAAATAAGCCCTCCTCTTTAGCAAAAACTAAGAGTTTCGCTTCCACTATTTTGGATACCGATTCCGCTATTAGCCGAAGCCTTAGACTGGAAAAATTAGCACATGAGCAGAAAACATGCTCTAACGTCTCTTCATGCAATTCGCTTCCTCTACATTAACTTTCACCAACTATGTAGTCCCATTTTGAATGTAAGAGGGAGAATGTCCTGTGAGGATTCCGATTATAAGTCTGCCATCAAAAGTCTGATTCTAACAAAATATACATTCGCCCGTCGGAGTCTACGTAGAACTGTAGGCATAGCTGGGGAACTTCGATTAGAATTAGAAATCATTACGATTAGAAAAATTAAGTAATCTAATCATCAGATTTTTTTTGATTCTTTATATTTTGATTACTAATTGATTAGATTAGAGCTAATCAAAAATCTAATGGCGATTAGCGACGATTAGCATATCTAATCAAAACTAATAAAAATAAAAATCAATTGGATTTCTCGATTAGTTTTGATTTAATTTGATTAGATCAACTGTTTTGAAATATTTTTTTTTGTCATTTAATTCATAAAGTATAATATATAATACAATGGCGCTATTATAACTCTGACGAGTTTTATGGCCGAGCTTCTCTCCAAATTCGAGGTGTGCTCCTTTAGTGGTTTGCTACTAATTGGGTGGATCTACAGTTTTATGCCGGCTCCGAATGGCGAATGAATTTTTTGTGGTAAGCTTTTTCATGGCAGCAGTACACTCGGAGGGTATGCCGCCCACTGCCGAGAGGTGACCGCTGCTCTTAAAAAGCCCTCAGGAGCCAATGTAAAATATGGTTTAAACCGTTCTCTCAATTGATGTTCTAATTGTACTGCTGTTGAGCTAACATTGCTCAAAACTTCGGGTTTTCTGGATAATTTTAGCAGTTTATTACGCAAAGAAAATAACGCAGGATTAATACAACCATATTTCACATTGGCTTCACCTTGGAGAATGTCCAAAGTTTGGACAATAGGCTCCATTAGCAGCTTGTACGACTCCACGATTCAGCTCATCGGAAAGCTTATTCAATTCCTCTTTGTACTGTAGTAACTTCACGATTGCAAATATTTCAAAATAGTTGATCTAATCAAATCTAATCAAAACTAGTCGAGAAATCTAATCGATTTTATTTTTGATTAGTTTTGATTAGATATGCCAATCGTCACTAATCGTGATTAGATTTTTGATTAGTTCTAATCTAATCAAAAAGTAGTCGATTAGAATAGCCATCTAATTCTGATTAATCAATTAGGATTAAAAAAAAAAGTTTCTAATCCGATTAGTAATCATTAGGATTACTAATCATTATTCCCCAGCTATGACTGTAGGTTCAACCAATTAATAAGAAAAAACAAATAAATAAAGAGCACGTCGCGAATTGGGAGAGAAGTTCGGCCTAAAATTCCTTAGAACTACATATGTAAATCGCGCCAGTGTATTGCATTTATATATCTGGTAAAACTTTACGACGTATAATTTTGTAGAAGAAAATTTGAGGCTATTAGCTCATGAAATTTTGGTTTTATGCACTTTTTGTCCTAGAGCGAGGCCATTGCAGTCATTTGAAAATTAGGATCGATTACTAAATTAAAGTATCTAATCTAAGATCAGCTTATTTGAGATCACAAAGGCTTCTTTTGATCCCACCAGCACTCCAATATACTACATAGGTATCTATTTAGGTTGGCCAGGATACGGTGATCCCTCACATAGACCACATATGGTCCTTAGTGCTGCCAATATGGTATTGTAGGCGTTATACAAAACTGGGAATACAAGACTTCGAAAGCTTTAGTAATTTGTGTATGTTCTTAAGAGAATTTGGTGTATATCTGAAGAGTATTTTTATTGACCACTAGATTCCACAACAGGCCTGAGAGTACTCCACCTTGCAGGGTGCCCATTTGTGTCCTCCTTGACATCGTCCAAAGAGCCCCACGTATCCGTCACCATCCGACAACTCAAAAGGTTCGCGATCCAGCGCTGAATGATTGGGGGCATTCCGATAAATTCTAGCCCCTCCAAACATCGCCTCAACAGAGACGTTGCTAAAGGCACCCAAAATATTAAGAAAGACACATATCGCACTACCCGTCGTAAAGGGCCTTTTCGACATATGTTGTACAACGTTGTGATTTTTTATCCTCCATCACCACAAGATAAATGCGTTTTATGCCTTCCGCCAGGTGGCTCGAAACATGACTGAGGCCGGGCTCGCATCTCCTTTCCCTGGCTCTCGCCTTGAGCGGAACTACTCGAGCGGACAACAGCCTTTGCTAGCCCTCCGTAGGAGTCAAAGTGATGATCTCTTTGCAAAAGTTGCTTCATCAATCAACTGCCTCTTTGACTGTGAGTTGCCAAAGCAGCAAGAACGGACCGAATATGCCCATTTATCTCAATATTTAGTATTTCTCGACATACATACGTCAATATCGAAATACCCAAATCTAGAAGAGAAAATACAGTAAATTCCTTCAGCTTAACACACTTTTGTTGTAACCCATTACAAACTTGCAGAAAAGTTATTTTTTTATAGAAAACTAAAGTAAGGAATAATAATCAACAACAACAACGAAAGTAAAACACAATGACCGAAAAGAGGAACAACAAAATCCCAACAATAAACAACAAAAACAACATCAAAGCACACAAGATTACTTAATTGCTCGTATTTACACACAAATATTTTATTTCATTAAAAAAGTATCTGGGTTTTTGTAAGCACTTAAACTTGTGCCGCAAATAAATGTATGTGTGTGTGTGTGTGTGTAAATGTGTACACAGGTTAGCTTGACATGATATGAAAAATATACATAGCTTGTTGTTGTTCCTTCCATTATTGTTGTTATGCATTTTGCTTCAAAAATTTCTGTGTATACATATACATATGTATGCACACGTTTTTCAAGTGCTTGACGAAATTTTTGTGGGGTTGCCGCATAAAGCAAGCAAGCAGGCAAGGAGCGCCGTTCCCCCCTTCGCTGCGCTAGGAGTTGCTTATGCCGCACAGCCATTTACCATAGTTTTGTATTCTACATCAAATATAGTTACTTAAAACGGCTTTCATTTTTGTTGACATCTTCTTCTACGCTTGTACGTACATATCTACCTACTTCCTCTTCCTGCTGCTGCTCTTACTTCAAATGCTTGTTTCACTTCTTCATGGTGCCCCTAGTAGTCCTTTCGTCTTCTTGTGTGACACTTTAATTTTGCAATATCTAGATAGACACTACACAAATGCAACAACAACAAGAGTTGCTTCTACTTTTGCTTGTCGCACAAAAATGCACCATCCTTCCTTTCGTACTCATTCTTTCACTCACTAACTTACTTACTTGCTTACTTACTTTCGGCATTCGGTCTGTCTGTGTAAGTAGTGAGTGTGGAAAACTTCCAAGTGGCAACTTTGCAAGTATAATTTGTTAAAATGTTATATAAAATTTATGTGCTTGAACAGACACTTTGCATGTTGATATACATAAGTATATTAGGGTAGTCAAAGTCCAGAAAGCTCTATGGAGATTCAAAAAACCCAACATCGATAGCTTTGCACTCAAGGCGAGAATAGGCATTTTTGAACTACCACTCAAAGTGCATTACCATTCAACAGTAAATGGGCATCCAAATGTGATTTACTAACATTATATAGCACACGCACTCATTTTTTAATGGTAGTGCAAATCAGGGCTGAATGCAGTCAATTAAATGCACTTTGCCCAACCCTGACTCAAGGATAAAACATATAAATTATTGCCCCGATTGAATACGACACCCCGCATAGTAGCAAAGTTCTTCTCCATCTCCATCGATTTTTCTGAAAGTTGACTTCTGTGCGAAACCTCTTAACCATCTCAGATCGGAACCAAAATGTATACAATATGATATCTATCAATGTGCTTTTACCGATGTAGCAGGCGAGCCCGAAGAAAATCGCTAATTTGACTTTTAAGTACCACCTTAATTTACATGCATACATGTGAAAGGTGCATCTACGGTTAAATAAGAGTTTGTTTATTTATTTGTATGCTGTTGGTTATGTGTCAATCCCACCCTCTCTCCCCCTCTCTCTCCTTTATCTGTCTTAGTTGCAACCTGCCAGCTCACGAGTTGCAAGTGTAGGTATGCAAGTTTGTGGCAAGTGAAAACTTCTTCTATACAAAACCGCTTTTTCAAATACCTTTCACTTGCATCGCTCACATCTTAATACATTCAACCAATTTACTTAACTAAAGTGTATCTGCAGTCGCATATCTGCAGAATAGAGATACTAATTATACTTATTCACGAAAAATATATTCGGAGCACATAAATTTCTTAAAAATTTTTGATTTGATTTTGATGATGATGATGATGGTGATGGTGGTGATGATGATGAAAATGATGATGATGATGATGATGATGATGATGATGATGATGATGATGATGATGATGATGATGATGATGATGATGATGATGATGATGATGATGATGATGATGGTGATGATGATGATGATGATTATGATGATGATGATGGTGATGATTATGATGATGAAAATGATGATGATGATGATGATGATGATGATGATGATGATGATGATGATGATGATAATGATGATGGCGATGATGATGATGGTGATAATGATGATGGAGATGATGATGATGGTGATAATGATGATTATGATGATGAAAATGATGATGATGATGATGATGATGATGATGATGATGATGATAATGATGATGATAATGATGATGATAATGATGATGATAATGATGATGATAATGATGATGATAATGATGATGATGATGATGGTGGTAATTGTGATGGTGATGATGATGATGATGAAAATTTCTTATTTTACGCTTTTCATAAAGTAAGGGCCAAATCAATCCCTTATTAATTATTACTTGGGGTCGTCAGTGTGACTGACTGCACTTATGAAGTGAAATGAACAGAAGAAAAAGAAGAAGCATTTAATATTTAAAATGTTGCTCCAAAAATTTTTATAAATGACCAAAAATAATGTAAGCAATGCTTGGTTGCACAAGCATTTGCAAAATTTTTGCAATATAAAGCAATTTGGCATTATTACCCTTTAGTAGCCGCATAGTTTTGTGAAAGACAGACAAGCACAAACGCATAAAAAACATACATTTTAAATAACTGTAAATACGAAAACACATATAATGCACATATTATATGTTTATGTGCCCACCAAATAGCATAATAAGCTTAAGACCTAAAAAAAGGTGAAACTCAAAGAGAGAGAGAGAGAGCCCAATATGCTGCGAGCCCAAAGAATTTCGTACGTTCACACAATGCCAATTGTCGCTTAGAAAAAATATTCAGTGTATTTTCAGTTGACATGCAAGCTAATTCCAATACGTGTATGTACATGTAAGAATACTAATGTTTCAATGTTTCAATCCTTAAAAAAAATTATTATTAACTAGCCTTACGCTTAAGTTTCGCAAAAATTTGAATTGTGCAGCTAAACAAAAAGCGCCTTTTTATTATCCCTTATAATAAGGTATGTAAACAACATATAATACCGTATTATAAGAAATGATTCAGACATTATTCCTATTAGGAAATTTCTATAGAGAATAAGCCTTTGGAATGAGGTTTCATATCACAAAATATATCTATATTCGTCTATACAACTTATGCCCCTAGATATTTCATAAAACTTATTACCTTCTGTTATAAACCTTAAATAGGTCGTACATTTTTTGGGGAGTGTGTGTATTGAAATACGAGTGTGCGTATGTACGTGCACATTTGACAGTAGTTAATGCGCAGCCAAGCGTATTTCACTGCAATAAATGTCATATGACAGGCTGCTTCAATAGCAATTCACCATATCCAACATATTCTGCTCTCTGTGCATGCTACATATACATATATGTATGTATTAATGTACATATGAATGTGCATATGTATGTGTATATATGCTTACTCAGGCATGTCTGACACTTCAATGCATATTACCTCGACTGCAGTGCAGATGGAAGCAAATTTTTATACTCAGCTGTACTAGTACACAGAGTATTATAATTTTGATTTCATAACGGTGGATTGTAACATAATGAAATAATCGAGATAGATATAGACTTATATATATCAAAATGATCAGGGTGAAAAGAGAAATCGATTGAGCCATGTCCGTCCGTCCGTCCGTCCGTCCGTCCGTCCGTCCGTCCGTCCGTCCGTCCGTACGCAGGATAACTCGCGTAAAAATTGAGATATTTTGATGAAATTTGAAATGCAAGTTGGTATCGGGACTGGGACGGTTGGTATTGAAAATGGGCGAAATCGGACCATGACCACGCCCACTTTTCCTATATAGAAAAAATCGGAAATTTGGTATCTCAGCCACTAATATAGCTAGAGTGATAAAATTTTACCCACGTATTGAGCTCAGGCCCTTATGAAGAAATTTGATGAAGTTTTGGAAAATGGGCGGTGCCACGCCCACTTATTAAGGGTCAAACATTGAAAGTTTTATATGTCATAACTCAGAAACCGTTGAAGATATATCGATGAAATTTGGTATGCGTAATTTGCTTACCTAGACAAATGTTTTGGCGAAAAATTATCAAAATCGGTTGACGGCCACGCCCACTTTTATATATGGGAACTATAAAGGGGCCTAATAAAAACATTTTAAGCGATATCTCTGTCAACTATAAAGATCTATCACTGAAATTTTGTGGCAGGAGTCCAACTACGGACATAAAACAAAAAGTACAAAAATTTTGGAAAATGGGCGGTGCCACGCCCACTTATTAAGGGGCAAACATTGAAAGTTTTATATGTCATAACTCAGAAACCGTTGAAGATATATCGATGAAATTTGGTGTCCGTAATTTGCTTACTTAGACAAATGTTTTGACGAAAAATTATCAAAATCGGTGGACGGCCACGCCCACTTTTATATATGGGTATTATAAAGTGACCTAATAAAATTATTTTAAGCGATATCTCTGTCAAATATAAAGATCTATCACTGAAATTTTGTGGCAGGAGTCCAACGACGGACATAAAACAAAAAGTACAAAAATTTTGGAAAATGGGCGGTGCCACGCCCACTTATTAAGGGGCAAACATTGAAAGTTTTATATGTCATAACTCAGAAACCGTTGAAGATATATCGATGAAATTTGATATGCGTAATTTTCTTACTTAGACAAATGTTTTGGCGAAAAATTATCAAAATCGGTTGACGGCCACGCCCACTTTTATATATGGGAACTATAAAGGGGCCTAATAAAAACATTTTAAGCGATATCTCTGTCAAATATAAAGATCTATCACTGAAATTTTGTGGCAGGAGTCCAACTAGGGACATAAAACAAAAACTATAAAAATTTTGGGAAAATGGGCGGTGCCACGCCCACTTATTAAGGGGCAAATATTGAAAGTTTTATAAGCCATAACTCAGAACCGTTAAAGATATATCGATGAAATTTGGTACGCGTGATATATTTACTTAGCCAAATGTGTGGACGAAAGATTACCAAAATCGGTTGACGACCACGCCCACTTTTATATATGGGTATTATAAAGTGACCTAATAAAAACATTTTAAGCGATATCTCTGTCAAATATAAAGATCTATCACTGAAATTTTGTGACATGAGTTCTACAATAGACCGGAAACAAAAAATAAAAAAGTTTGGAAAATGGGCGTGGCACCGCCTCTTTTTATACAAAGGAATCTACGAGCCTATTACTCGACAAATAACTGAGATATTATGACGAAACTTGGTTTATACACTTTTATAACATGTGTTAATAGACACGCAAAAATGTATTGAAATCGGTTTATGACCACGCCTACTTTTTAACAAAGATATTTCTGGAACACCCTTTTGGAATTTGTAACGTGAAGTCTTTGTAACTAAAAGTCATAGAGGGATGCAATTTTGCACTAACAATAATATTTATATGCTTATTTAGATGATTGATACAAATTTTGAAAATGGGCGTGGCTGCGCCCTGTTTATGCAGCACTCGTGTCATATAAAATACACCCTATATCGAACAAACGCAAACAAACAATGAAAGCATACAGCTGAGTATCTAATGTTCGATTCCACTCGAACTTAGGCTTCCTTACTTGTT
This sequence comes from Urophora cardui, assembly GCA_960531455.1. Classification (NCBI taxonomy): domain Eukaryota; kingdom Metazoa; phylum Arthropoda; class Insecta; order Diptera; family Tephritidae; genus Urophora; species Urophora cardui. The sequence continues at coordinate 151,624,160 of OY482672.1, read as the reverse complement.
ATTTTTGGAAACAAAATGTTTAAAACAAAAATACAAACAGCTTAAGCTAAAGACTAAAGGCAGGTATGTATGTATGAGTACGTGTATGTACCCTGCAGGGAACTCAATAACTAGTGAGCAAAATTTCTAGTTCCGAACTAGCGAAAAGGTGTCTAAAGGGAACTAGATCAATTGTAGTTAGACCCTCACCAGTTCAGAAGGAGTGAATTGAGTGACCATTATAAGACACACTTTGATTTGTATGCAATTTCGAAGTGACAAAAATTCTATGAAAATTTTTCGTTCGTTCAATTGCCGTCGGCTTTGTATATTTCTGCGATTCTCACATGTTTAGTGAAGCATTTTATATATATATATATATATATATATATATATATTATATATAATGTTCCCCTAATTATGCTTTTCCGATCCCTCAGGCTTTTTTTTTTATTTTATTACTTTTTAAATATTATTGTAAATTTTTATTAAATAAAAAAATAAAAAAATATTAGTTAAAAAAAATTAAAAAAAAAATTATCATCCACCTTGACACCGACAGGATTCAAACCCGCTCCCTCAGATTGAAAGGCACATGCGTTAGCCAGTCGGCCATCGCGCCACTTGCATGAAGTGTATCAAAGGCTGCACTTAAGCGGCAGATGTAAAACTGTAGAATTTGTAAGTACATACTTGTAGCTAGTTCAGAACTATCGAAATTGTGCCAATAAACGAACTAGTGTAAACTGTAGAATTTAGTACTAGTTGGAACTATCGAAAATGTAGTGCAGAGATGGACAATTGACACCGCCTAGGACATTGCCGTGTTAAATTCGCCAGTTGATAACATGCAAAAGAGATTTAGCTCGCACTAGTAGTGTCGAAAAATGCACTAGAAGCGACCTAGTTCGGAACTAGAGATTTTCCCTACAGGGTATAAATGGAGTTAAAAACAGCACAAAAATTTTAACTGAAATCGAAGAGAAAATATGTATGTAACAAAGAAAATAAAACACAAGCAAAGCAAAGGAAAGCAATGAAGTACAGATGAACATATAAACTCTTATTTGGCTTTAATGCATTTCAAACAAGTGTGCAAGTTTTCAAAACATAAACCATAAAAATCTTAATATCTAACACTCACAGAATTTTAATTTGTTTTTATAAAAGTATATTTTAAATAATAATAATAATGTGGCCGCTGTGGTGCAGTGGGTAGAGTGCTCGCCTGCTATGCCAGAGGTCTCGGGTTCAAACCACGGTCCGAGCCAAACAAATTTTTCTAATTAGTAAAAATCCAATTATTGGGTTTTTTAAGAGCAGCGGTCACCTCTCGGCAGTGGGCGGCATACCCTCCGAGAGTATTTCTGCCATGAAAAAGCTTCTCACAAAAAATGCATTCGCCGTTCGGAGCCGGCATAAAACTGTAGGTCCACCCAATTAGTAGGAAAAACAAAAAGGAGCACACCTCGAATTGGGAGAGAAGCTCGGCCATAAAACTCGTCAGAGTTATAATAGCGCCATTGTATTATATTAATATTATATTTTAAATAAGTTTTCCCCACAGAACACCAAAATGCGAATAAGTCATTTGTTAAATAAATACATTTGTATATTTGTGTGACTGTTTCTAAGCGTAGGTAGCAGACTTACAAGTGTCAACGCATGAATACATGCAGATGTAATTTAAAATATATGAATAAATATTCTAAACAAAAAACACAAAGTAAATATGTTGCATTTTACTAGAATTTATGTACAAGTATTTTCTCTTTGGGCTAAATGCACAGAGTCAAAGCATAAGGCAAAGGAAATGCACTAACTCCAACTCTCTTGAAATGTATGCGAATTATTCAGTATTTTGAAGTCATCATAATAATAAAAAATTCTCAAAGGAAAACTAATGAAATCCGCTGCTGGTTTGGTTAGTCAAATGTTGCCATGTTGCTTAATGAAGTTAATTAGGATTTCCTTTAGCCGGTTTTCGTTATGAATGACTACGTCTACGTGCATCCGATTTGCGGGATGTTGCATGGTTTTCTGCTTGTGCTATTAGTAAAGCTGCTTTTCTACTGTTTGAGTACTACGAGTAAGAGAGCCACCCGCAATCTCCCAGTTGTAATGAAAATAGATTTCGTCAGAATTTGTTTGTCAAGCATCCATGTTTTTTTGATTCAATTAGGACCATTATCATTATCATCATCAACATCATCATAATCTTCTTCTTCTTCTTCTTCTTCTTCTTCCTTTTCTTCTTTCTCTTCTCCTTCTTCGTCTTCTTCTTCTTCTTCTTCTTATCCTCCCATGTTTTTCCCTCCTTAGTTTTTTTCTTCCAAGAATTTTCTAAAATGTTTTAAGCAAAGTCGCTATTATAACTAGAACTTCCAACAAGTGCATTTTGCCACTTAATCACACCCTCCGCCTCAATTTCATGTTAAACTCAATCAACGAATTTAGCTAAAAACTAGTTTACATAGTAAAGGATAAGTAAAAATCTATCATTTGATTAATTTTAACCGAATTTCGAGCAATAGCAGCTCACCAACTGACTCACTAGTAAAGGAAAAAAGAAAAAATAATAATATGCTAAATCATTTACATAGAACGCCCGAGGAGGGAAATGTTGTACACTTCCATGTGTGTGTGTGTGTGTCAGTATGTGTTGGCTTGTTGAAGTGCTCCTCATCAATTCATTTGTGCGCTTCATTGAATGATTGAAACAAATTGGAAATCATTAAAAACCAGTAGCTCGTTTGGCTGCCAACGGGAGAAATGCATTGAAATATAATACAAGTACGTATAAATGTGGAGTGTTCGGGGTCTAAATTAAGAATGGTGAATGGAGTGGTTAGGAAATAAAGAATGGCGGAAAGTATATGAATTTCTGGAATCGAAATATATTTATTATTTCTTTTTGCTTTTATTTAAACCTTTTTCTGGCTTTAACTATTCATGCTGTTCGAGTTTGAAACAGCACTTTTGGGGGCATAGTGATTTCCATACGGAACGAAAGACCACCATCCATAGTAGAAACCCTCCCCAAGCCGTTTTGCTCTCTGGGGTCACATTTTTTTATTGCCATTTTAAATTTGCAAAATTTTGTGTGAGTGATTTTTAAATCAAGGAAAAGAGGGTTAAAATACATATTGTATAGGAATATATTCTTTAGAAACATATAGTATAATTTCACGCGTTGGTTTAATTTCGTAGAATACTTTAACCTGCTAACAGCTCCACGAAGAGATCGTTTTGACTGTTTTTGAAGAAAGTATTTGATAGGTCTAGGTTGATAGAGTGTTAAAATATTCCAGAAAATTATTCGTCATAAAATTTCACTAGGTACCCTCTCAGACAAAATCTTTGCACAAAGATCTGTGTACGATTTATATGAACTCTGAAAACATTATGCTGTGCATTCGTCAAATTAAGGCTAGATTATGCGACTTTCATTTGGAGGCCCTCTCACTTAGGTGTCTCTTTTATCGACAAGAAATACATAGTCCAAAAAAGCTTTTCTTCGATGCGCGCTTTGCTCTCTAAAATTTTCAGAGCGTTTACCACCACCGAAGTGCACCGTATGTATGTTTTTTTACCTCATATTAGATAGCAGCAACATAGAGGATCTGATAAGACATTAACAGTTTTAGAGACAATGTGGCCTTTATTATCATGGCGCTTCAAGCAGCAGTTCTTTTTGCTTAAACTAAATATAAAACTTTTTGCTATGTAATCTATATCTAACGTTGAAATGCCAATGACGGGGTAACAGTAAACATTTAATTTGAAGCATACTTTAGGGATTTGTATTAGAATAAACCAACAGTTTCAGAGGCAGTGTTCTACTTACGATGATTTTCGTAGGCGGACTTCTATGGCCACAGTTAGATATCTACTATTTCGTTTTAATTTCAAATACAAACTTTATTTCAATTTCCTTTTGCTTTCAACTACTTTCGAATTTATTCATTCATTTATACGAGCTGCTCCCATTTCCTTTTGAAGAGTCGCTTCTTGCTCAAAAAGGCTTGAATCAACTTAATACAAAAAGCTTATTGTCAATTCATACAACCACTTTCAATTTTCAAAGTGATGATGATGACTGAATGTAGCAAGATTTCCGCAGTACTTAAAGGACTTTGCACTTCCCTTTTTTCAGCAAAAGCTAAGCAAAACAAAGAAACGAGAGAAACAATTGAGTGCTTTACACAGGTTAAGAGACTATCTATTTTGACTACTATTTTACAGCAGCTGCTGCAAGAGGTAGGCTGCTTAGCTAAAGCACTTACTGTGCGGACATTTCCTGTGTTTTTTTTTTTTGTTTTCTGTTCTTTTTTTTGTGTTTTGTGTTTTCTTTGTTTTTTTTTTTTGTAAATCGCATTGTCATGCAGCAGCACCAATTTTGGTACACTTGACTGGCCAAAAACCTGTTCATCAATTCAACACTTGAGTGAATGCAAAAGAACTCTCTGTGGAAATTTTGATTTCCGAATGGTGAGGGACATGTACACACATACACATCTATCTATAAACTTGTTGCAGATAAATCTTCATATATATATACCCTCTAGCGACAAGAATGTATAAAATGATTGTGGCAGCGCTGATGCTGGTGAATAAATTAAAAGCGTATGCGGCAGATTTTTGGGCGGCGCAGGAAGGGTTAATGGAAGAGTACATGAATAGATACTATGTATGTATGTATGTAAGATGTTATGATTGCGTTGGTAGTGTTGCTAGCGTTGATGTTGTTGTTATTGTTGATAGCTCATTGCTGGTGCTGTAGTAAATGTTGTTGCACCACACAGCGTGTCACACTTGTCACTTTCCGTCGTCAATGCAGTTTAGCCTTTGAGTGTTGTCACCATTAAAGCCTTGGAAAAGCATAGAGGCAACTCACTCACTACTAACTCAATATGCCACGACCAACTGTTATTGCATTCTGTGTGAATTTTAAATCACATTTGATGATGTTATTTTTGTTGATGTTGTTGTTTTTGTTAGTCCACATTTAGCACCTGCTACCTAACTAATGACCATACAACAACAACAATAGCCGCAGCAACAACTATGTAAGTACAATGTTTAGTCGTTATGCACTATATTACTTAATGCTCCATATTTAACCCTTAAGTGGTGCGTGTAGGGTACAAAAATAACTCAGTGGCCTTAAGGCATTTAGAAAGAATCAAGATGTAGGGAAAAAGGTGGGATAGTGCAAACAGAATTCCTCCGCAAACTTCCGAGATTCTTTAATAAATCGGAGAAAATTTGTCGTGTGGTAAAGAAGGTACATTAGATGAGTTTTTTTTTTTGTATGGGATTATTTAAACCTTCTCAGATCCTCCCTCCGGTACCGGAATATGAAAATAGGATGTCTTAGAGTAAGTAAACTGAAAAAAAAATTTAACTTTTCCAAAAACTGGATGGAGCTACACCGAAAACCTCGCAAATTCCCAGAATTTCAAGGTATGTTTATATTTATGTCTGAAGAAAGTTAGGATTTTGCACTAGAAAAAAAATTTATATCCATCCGTACGTAGAATTAACCGCTAAATCGAATGGCGTATTCCGTTTTTTGGTACACTACCCAGGGAAGGTAATATCGCGGTCTAAGGTGGTCATTTTCTTTTTTTTCTCATGAATCTTCAACTTCTTGCCCTATACTCTTCCCGAAATCGGAAATTATTTTTCAACTAAATCACACGGTAGGCTGCGTTATTTAATGCGCTTTCCAGAAATAAAACAATCACTAATAGCCCAAAAAACCGCCTTCAAGAGCAAAATTGTTAAAAAATTTAAGAAATTTTAAGATATGTTACCCTTTTATACCCGTCTTTACTTCACTTAAACTTGATGAACTCATCCAAATTTTATTCGATTTTTAATAGATATACATTTCTGGAAAGCGCATTAAATAAGGCAGCCTACCGTGTGATTTAGTTAAAAAATAATTTCCGATTTCGGGAAGAGTATAGGGCAAGAAGTTGAAGATTCATGAGAAAAAAAAGAAAATGATCACTTTAGACCGCGATATTACCTTCAATGGGTAGTGTACCAAAAAACGGATACGCCATTCGATTTAGCGGTTAATTCTACGTATGATTGGATATAAATTTTTTTTCCCGTGCAAAATCCTAACTTTCTTCAGACATAAATCTAAACATACCTTGAAATTCTGGGAATTTGCGCGGTTTTCGGTGTAGCTCCATCCAGTTTTTGGAAAAGTTAAATTTTTTTTTCAGTTTACTTACTCTAAAACATCTTATTTTCATATTCCGGTGCCGGAGGGAATATCTAAAAAAAAACTCATCTAATGTACATGGGTGCTATTCTCAGTACATCTGAGCCGAAAATATGCAAACTTAGTCTAGCGTTGGCCAGACAGGTGCCGAGGAATGCTCTGTGCCGTCCTAGTCCTCATCTAGACAGGATAGGCATAATGGGCGCTCGATGATACCTATTTTGGCCATGTGCTGCCTCCATGAATTGTGTCCCATAATCAACCCCACAAGGGCCCGAAGCTTCCCATTTCTCTGCTTAAGCAAGAAGGTTGCTACCTCTCTATTATATTTTTTCAGAAAGCACTTTGTAGTTTTACAGGAATCTGTAGAGTTCCAGCGTCTCCCGTGAGTTTGTCTCATGGTATCCCTGATGTACTTAACAGTTCACTCTGGTCCTCTCTTTGGCTGCGGCACAGTTGGTTGTGCCGCCGATCCGCAATTTGCGAATTCATATTAGTGTCATCTGAATTTGCTCAATTACCTCTTCTTCCACACACAAACAAGAGTTAAGCAATCAAGGCATGTATGCGCATACTTACAGCATGCTTTTAGGTTTTACAACAAGCATTTTGGTGACAGAATCTGCAGCAGCAAGAGAAAAAACGCCAAACAGCAGTGGACAGCCTTAACTTATTCATTCACATCACTCTACTTAAGCCGCAAGCCCGGCGGCCAACACGAAATTACCGACAAAGTACCAGAAACTATTGCCTTAATAGTTGAGTTTAGGGTGAGAGCTCTAAATGGGTGATGGGTGAGTGAGAAAGCTGTAGAAAAAAGCAGTTTTATATATGTGTGTATAGCAGTGGCGCACACAGAAAAATATTTTGGGGGGGGCGGGTTTTCAATATCCAACGGAAAATTAAAAAAATGTTGGTGTTTCAAAAAGAAATTTCTGTCATGTCCCACGGAAATATATTGAATTTTATGGAAAACCTCCTTCTATACGCAATACACACCATTAAACGTTACTTTGGCTGATTTCAAATCAACACATTGAAAAAAAAATTTCTGGAAAAAGTTTGTGTAAACAAGTGTATTATGATTCTTGCGAGATTTCAATTTTGAGTGCTAACAAAATGCGGATAACTATGGAAACGCAAGAAAAATATATGTTTCATGATTTAGCTTAAGAAAACAGTGAGAACAATTTATTTTTAGCAAAATACAAGATGAAGAAATCTTAGTTTTTCTATGTGCGTAGTTTTCAAGCATTAGCATTTTCATTTAGACTTTTAACAACTAAGGACCAATCTGGACCAGGTCTCATAAGCAGATTTGAGTTGTTTTAATTCTTCTCCTGAGAAGCCTGTTTATACATTTTTCCCTTTTTCTTAAAATATCATATTAAATGTACATAACTAGTCTATAAAAAATATTGTTGCCCAAGATGCTCCTTTTACGTATTTTTGTACAAATGTACGTCGACTGTTTTCGATAAATCTTTATTTTCGATAAAATCTGAGTAATTGAGTTTTGTCCCACTCTCCATACAATTTTTTTTTATCCCGCGAAATATCGCGGAAATATTTTTTTTTAATTGTAACTTTGTTATTTGACATCGGGTTTTTAAAATTCAAATGTCATTAGTTTAGTATTTGGAAGCTCTGTATATCCTTCTAATGTCCTTTTGACCTATGAAGTCATTTTCACATAGTTAAGTCACCTAACCAAGTTTTCCATCCAAAATATCCTTTTTGTTTCACAAGAAAAAAATCGCCAAAAATAAAGTATTTATCGGATCTCCCTGATATTACGCTTAAAGTATTTGCAATTAAATGGGCAAAATTTTAAAAGAATAAAACTTTCCTGATTTTTACAACTTTTTGTAAAAAACTTACTTTGAAAATCGAAATTTTTTCAAAAATCACAAAAAAATGCACAGCTATCGCTCAGCGAGTTTTTATTAGACCACTACAAGTTGTATGTCATTTGAAGCGTATTTTAATTGCCTTTCAAACGAGATACTGCTTGTGTATATCGCATTTGTAACTCCAGCGAAAATAATTTTTGAATGAACAAAGAACACAAAATTACCGTTATCTCGAAAACCTAACCATACAAAAAATTAAAAAAAAAAAATAGTTCCAAGCTCAGCAGGTCAATTCCTATCCTCCCCCATTCCTAGTAGAGATGAGCGAAACTGCGATTTTTCGATATCTGTGATTTCGGTGATTGCTATTTTTAAATCACTGTGATTTTAAACTGCTATTGCGATTGCATTGACTGGTATAAAATCATCAGTTACCAGTAGAGATTAATTTTGCGTTTTCTGAGCGATATAACCTGTCTTTATTTTATGTTAACAAAATGATAGCAATAACAACGTATTCCGCAGTAATATCGCTGTTTGTAAATATTTTTCAAAGACAAATTGTAAATTCAATATTTTTTTTTTCTTATATTTCTATATATGTACGTATGTGGTCTTTTCAAAAGTGTAAACAAAAAGAAATTTATAATGCTTTTGCGATTGCGATTCACATAGGTGAACTGCTTACTTGCTACATCGATAGCAGTTGACAATAAGTAGTGAACTGCTATTTTGAAAAAGTGATCGCAATTGCGATTTGTGATTTTTTATTCACAGTGAAAAAATCACCGTTTGCGATATATCGCTCATCACTAATTCCTAGTTTTCTTGTTTTTTTTTTGGCTGTAAACTAGCGTTAGTGGTGGGCGTGGATGACAATATATATGCTTTTAATTTTTCTGAAAGATGAGTCGTATAGTGGGACACCAATGTGCCAAATTTGGTTTCGGTAGGCCCATACGTTTCCAAGAAATTGAGTTTTGTCCCACTCTCAATACAAATGAGACCAGTGTGCGTTGGTGAATTATTTTAAATTAAAACAAACCTCAGCTAATATCCACAGCATACTTTTAGGGAAATGTCTCCACACTGCTTGTTTATAAACATAATCAGTAGATGTTGACAAACATTAGCAATGTACATCCACGAATATTCATAGATTTTACAACATGTATTTACACAAATATTTATGCATGTACCATCTTTTATAAAATTATTTTTTTTTATGGTGTGCTGTCAAATTAACCCCAAACCCCCCCCCCCTTGTGTGCGCCAATGGTGTATAGTTAGGTACGTCAAAATAAAATTGGAGGAAAGAGGGAAATGCAGTGAAATGAAGGTAAATTGAAGAGAAGAATTATTAAAGGCAAGTGTATAAAATTACAAAAACGTGACAGTGGTTTACGCCAGGCGCTGAGTGCTGCCATGAGCTGCTGGTGCTGCTGGTGCTGGTGTGAGCTGCTCTGTTGTGCTGACGCTGGTGACACAGCTGTTGCAGGCAATCAAAAAATTGCTGCTCGGTTTCATGGTGGTTGCACTAGCCGAATTAAACTTAAGTACGAGTTATTCCGGTAGTTAGATAGATAGATAGATAGTTACTTGGAGGATGATGCGCACCGCGACCTATGGGTCTATTGTGCCCTCCCGCTCATTATAATACCTCCTCTAGGCCAATCTCACATACAAAGTTGAGTATTGCGTTTGGCCTTAGGGTTGGTATTTGGCTACTCTCAAGCTGATATTGCCCAAGTGTCCTCTGTCTCCTTCTAGATATGGCCGTGCATTCGAGGAGAATGTGCTCAGCGGTCTCATCTTCCATATCACAGAACCGGCACAGGCTACTCGAGTAGATGCCTATTCTGTGCATATGGCTTTTGAGTCTACAGTGACCAGTTAAGAGTCCGGTCAGGATCCTCAATTTGCTTTTGGGGAGTTCCATAATCTCCTTGAAGCGTTTTTTATTGTAACCTCCCAGCAGCAGTTTTGCCTGGCGCATTCCAGGAGATTGTCGCCAGTGCTGCTCCCTCATTGTGATTTCCTCAGTCCTGAGCTCTTCCCGTATCGTATGTGGTCCTATACTTAAGAAAGGCTCAGGCCCTATTGGTTTTTCCGCTGCTGCCTCTCTGGCAAGGCCGTCAGCAATCTCATTTCCCAATACTCCTCTGTGTCCAGGAACCCAGGCCAGAAGTAGTGAGTTCCTGGCGCCGAGTTTGTTAAGTTTTTCTATGCACTCTCGGACCAGCGATGAGTTGATCTCATATGACGCTAGTGCCCTGAGTGCCGCTTGGCTATCGCTCAATATGGTAATTCTCTCGCCAAAGTATCCTCTCTTCAAATTTAACTCTGCACACTGACTAATGGCGAATACCTCCGCCTGAAAAATGCTCGGAAAACGCCCCAGAGGCATGGATACCTTTGCTCTCGGACCACAGAAGCCAGCACCCCTACCTTCCGGTGTTTTCGAGCCATCAGTGTACCATATAATCGGGGTGTCTCTCTGAATGGCCTCCAGTCTGGAGTCATTCCAAGTTGCTTTGTCCCCTAATTCGATTCTAAAACGTTTCTCAAATTGGATGTACTTAGTCATGTCATCTCTAGGAAGTAGAGAGATTGGGAGTTTCTCTCCCAGGCTCTTCATACCTTGAGATGATAGGACCTTTCCTGGTCCACTTCCTTCCCTTGATATATTTAGAAGGGTGCGCTTTACTGTTTGCTCTATGAAAATGTGTAGCGGGGTTAGCTCGAGTAGCACTTCCATAGCCGCCGTTGGGCATGTGCCCATCGCACCTGTGATACACACGCAGGCCAGGCGTTGTATCCTGGCCAGTGTGGTTCTCACTGACGCTAGGTTGCTCCTCGAGCCCCACGCAACTGCTCCGTATATGATTGTCGGTCTAACTATCATGGTGTACATCCATCTTAGCATTCGGGGGCTACAGCCCCATGACTTACCTGCAAGACGTCTGCACACCATTAGTGCTCTTGTAGCCTTAGATGTGGTGTGCTCCACATGTTCACTCCATAAAAGCTTGGTATCAAAAATGACTCCTAAGTATTTTACTTCGGGAACAGTGGTTAGCGTCACCCCCTCTAGCCTAATTGGTCTCATTCCCGGTAGGGATCTTCTCTTTGTGAAGGAGATGATAGCTGTTTTTGCGGGATTTATGTTAAGTCCCACTCCAGCACACCATCTTTTTGTTATAATAAGGGCCCTCTGTATGATGTCACAGAGGGTGTTCTCAAATTTACCTCTTGCAATTATGACGATGTCGTCCGCATAGCCTTGACAGCGGATTCCATCATCCGTCAGTAATTGCAGAAGTTCGTCCACTATCAGGCTCCACAAGAGAGGAGATAGAACTCCTCCCTGCGGACATCCTTTGGTGGTTTTGACCTGTACTACGTCGTCCCCCATTTGGGTTTCAGCTAATCTCGTGCGAAGCAGCGAGTCTATCCACCTGCATATAGGCTGCTGTACTTCTCTTCTCATTAGCGCCCGACTCACAGCGTCGTGAGACGCGTTGTCGAAGGCTCCTTCTATATCCAGGAAGGCGCAAAGCACAACTTCCTTATTGTCAAAAGCATTCTGAATTGTGTCAGCTAGCTGATACAGGGCCGTATCCGTAGATCTACCTGCCCTATATGCATGCTGTCCTGGGTGCAGGGGAAACCTATTCCGGTAGTTACTCAACTGCAAGCAACGGCTTTTTTTTTTTTTTTTTTTATTGCTGTTGTTTATGTTGCTTGTGTGGCAAGGGAATAACTTAAAGAGAATGGATTAGAAACAAAGCGAAATGAAGACATAAAATCATTTTAAGAAAAATGTACAGAAATTATAGAAAAGTGCTGTTAAATGTGAGTGAGGAGTGTATGGCTTAAAAGAGTTTTATAGCCTGTTGCGCTAATGATGAGGAGAAATAGAAAAACTTGAAAAGAAATATTCACAATAAAATCGCCATTCGCGCTATACACGGTTTATTAGTGGACAAGAGCTCTTTTAGGCGATATTGGAGTAACATCAGAACTCGTGCTTTTACTAAAAAGCACAGAGGAATGCGAACCAATTCACCAAATTACAAGAGAGGGCGAAATTAGGAACTTAAGAAATTATGAGCTTAAGAACTTCGAACTTAAAGACTTTAGATATCGGAAATTTTCTACCTACTCGAGAACTTGAAAAAATTCAAGTGAGTATAAGAATTTAAAGACATTCAAACATAAACTTGGGAGCTGACGAGTGGAGTAATTTAAGAACTTGAGAACCTAAAAACTTATAACCTAAGGACTTTATATCTTACGAACTTGAGAAGCGATGAACTGAATAACTTAAAAAAACATAAATTTAAGAACTTAAGAATTTAATACCTATGAAATTAAGAGTTTAATAACTTAAGGATTTATGGATTTAACTTTATATGAGAAAATTTGAAACCTAGGGCTGAGGAGTGGAGTATCTAATTAAGAACTTAAGAATTGGAGAACTCAAACACTTAAAAATTTAAAGGTTTGAGAAATTAATAAAAAAAGCTTAGAGCTTCAGGACCTTATATCTTGAGATCTTAAAAATCGATGAATAGAATAACTTAAAAAAATAAAAATTTAAGGACTTAAAATATTTAGAACCGTATGGCATTTGTAACTCGAAACATAGAAACTTAAGAACATAAAAATTTTAAAACTTAAAAATTCAACAACTTAAAATTTTAAGAATTTAAGAACTTAATAAGCTCAAAAGTTTCAGTGAACTTAAAAGTTCAACAACTCAAGAACTTAAAAGATTTAGAACCGGATAACTTAAGAACTAACCAAAGTGAAATGAAATGGATAAAACTTATGAAGTTATAAAAGCTTTGGTAGCCTTTGATGGCATAATAAGAACAAAGTGGCGCGATATTTAAAAAAAGATCAAAAATTAACTCTAGCAATATTTTGAAAAAAAGCATCAGTCAATAAACTTAATATGAAAAAGGTTTATCAAATATTCTTTTTTGCAAAATTAAACATTTGCTTTGCACTTCACTTTGACAGTTTTATGATTACACGTTTTTTACAAAACGTTTTATTAACATGCAATTTAATTTAATTACACATAAAAGTGACTGAACGTTTCTCCTCTTTATAACAAAAAAAGCCATTGAATTGCTAAAAAGAAGTAAGCAAACATATACTTACATATATACATACATATGTATGTATGTATATTTTTTTTTTTCATCAACATTTTGCGCAACATCAATGTTCAAACGAAAATCTAACACATAATCAATCAGCCAATCAATTCATCAATCAATTACACAATCAGCACGTGTCTGTTTAAAACACTGAAATTGATATTAAAATGTCGTTAGACAAAAATAAAAACTAACGCTAAATGTCGGGTGAACCAACGACAAAGAGGACAACAAAAACGGTTAATGGCCAACATTTGGGATAATCGAAAAGATTAAGGTCAGCAGCCAAAAATGTTGTATACCTACTAATAGCTATTGAGGTAGGAAATATATAAAAATAAAGAAGAAAAACAAATACTTAAATGAGAAATGATGAGCATGAAAAAATGGTAAACAAGTAGTAAATAAGAAAACAAAACAGGAAAATGAGAAAGCCTGGCATCATTGTCTAATCGATTAGGATGATTTTCATGTTTATTACTTTTTTAAAGGGTTTAGGTGTGATTTATTGTATTTATATGTGGTTATGGATAAATAAGTGTTAAATAAAATACATACACAGAAGCTGATGAGCATGCAAAAGTGTCAAATAAATAACAAGTAAGGAAGCCTAAGTTCGAGTGGAATCGAACATTAGATACTCAGCTGTATGCTTTCATTGTTTGTTTGCGTTTGCTGGAAACACGGTGTACTTTATATAAAGCGAGTGCTGCATAAAGTGGGCGTAGCCACGCCCATTTTCTAAATTTTTATCAGTCATCCAACTAAGCATATCAATATTATTCTTTGTGCAAAAATTAATTCCTTTATGACTTCTAGTTACAAAGATGTCACGTTACAAACTCCCAAAGGGTATTCCAGAAATATCTGTTAAAAAGTAGGCGTGGTCATAAACCGATTTCAATTAATTTTTGCGTGTTTATTAACACAAGTTATAAAAGTGTATAAACCAAGTTTCGTCATAATATCTCAATTATTTGTCGAGTTAAAGGCTAATAAATCTCGTATATCCCTTTGTCCAAAAGGAGGCGGTGCCACGCCCATTTTCCAAAATTTGTCTATTTTATGTTTCCGGTCTATTGTGGAACTCATGTCACAAAATTTCAATGAATTATCTTTATATTTGACAAAGATATCGCTTACAATGTTTTTATTAGGCCACTTTATAATACACATATATAAAAGTGGGCGTGGTCGTCAACCGATTTTGGTAATTTTTCGTCCACACATTTGCCTAAGTAAATTTATCATGCGTACCAAATTTCATCGATATATCTTCAACGGTTTCTGAGTTATGACTCATAAAACTTTCAATGTTTGCCCCTTAATAAGTGGGCGTGGCTCCGCCCATTTTCCAAAATTTTTGTGGTTTTCGTTTTATGTTCATAGTTGGAATCATGCCATAATATGATCATGCCATCATAAAATTTCTTCATAGGGGCCTGAGCTCAACATGTGGGTAAAATTTTATCGCTCCAGCTATATTAGGGACTGAGATACCAAATTTCC